>CM076570.1:815212128-815696578 GCA_034641835.2 Pinus albicaulis
TTATTTAAATTTGATTTAATTTGCATTTACCTCACGTTTGAATTACACATTGTTTTTCACGGTATGAAATAAGTATATGCATACCTATGTGTTTTTATGAATATGTTTGCACACCTATGTGTTTTAATGAAAATACTCATCGTCATATATTTAACTATTGTCCTAATTACATAACGCGTTTTTCGTGTTCAAGTATTTTTTCCTTGGCTCAGTTTTTTTCGTATTTAAGTATTTTTTTCCTTGGCAAAGTTTTTTATTTCTTTTTTGGTATTGAAGTATTTTTTTTCCTTGGAAAAGTTTTATAAAGTTTAACATAGTATCATAAAAGTCAAGGAATGCCAACCTCCTTGAAAAAAAACTAAAAATAAGGTGTTTTGTATTTAAGTATTCTTTTCCTATGTAGAGTTTTATAAATTTTAACATAGTATCATAAAAGGCAAGGAATTCCAATCTCTTTAAAAAAAAAGTTTAACTATACCGAATTGAAAATCTTTCTCATTTTTTGATCGGAAATAATTTCTAAGTAACTAATGAAGAATTTTGTTTATGTTATCTAAATTTTTAATTATTTAACAATATCAAAATTTGAAAATTCTAGATAATTTTCATAAGTTGTGTGAAAAAATAAAGTGAATTTTAATTAGCATTAATAAATATGGCATTGTTTCAAAACATTAAAATATTAAATCTAAAATCATGATTTTCAATGCATTAAAATAATACTATTAATTTATATGTTCAATTTTCAAAATTAACACAAGCATTCTTTTAAAGAGTTAAAATATTAATGTATATTTCAGAATTAATATAAATGCATATATGCAAGACTCAGAAGGAAGCTTTCAATCTTTTTTTTAGAAAGTTTTCAATCTTTCATTATAGGGAACTAAACTCACAATTTATTAATAATAAAAAATGAGGTGTGCCTAATTACACAAAGATAACCATAATAATAAATAAGGTGTGCCTAATTACATAAAAATAACAATAATAATAAATGATACATGTGAAATTGCACATGTGCTAAATTAATCCATTATTATTTTTTCAAATAAAGTTCACATTGCATAAAAATTAGAAAGCATTATTATTATTATTATTATCCAATTTACAATATATTAATAATAAAAAATTAGGTGTGTCTAATTACACAAATATAACTATAATAATAAATAAGGTGTGCCTGTGATCTGATTGCAGAAATCAAGACTGTTGGATAAGAAGTAGAATCGATTATTTACGAACAATGAGTTTTTTGTTAACTAAACTGCTTAATATGGATTTTTTGAAGGAAAAGAAGTTAATTTAATGTCTTTAAGTAGAAATTAAGCAACATAAACAACGTATGAACATAAATCAAAGATAGAGAGACAGCAAAATTTAGTGACGGAGTTCGCCCCTCATGGACTATGTCTCCAGGTCCGCTTCAATGTGTGGGCCCGTTTTGATTAGAAAAGTTATGTCTCCAGGTCCGCTTCAATGTGTGGGCCCGTTTTGATTAGAAAAGTTGAGAGAGAGTTGGTTACTTTTGATCTTCCAGTTGAACAATGCACACAGGCACTACTAGATAATGTGGAAAACAAACTCTTGGAGATATTTTTTCAATGCCTGTCTCTGTTCTAGAAAAAGGCTCATAGATGGCCAAGAAACACTTGAGAAAGCCGGCACGCACAAACTTGGAATTTGAAGCTTAAAGGAACAGTAGAATGCTTGTATTTGATCTGAGTCAACTAATTTCACCTCAAACTCTATGACCTGCCATAATCTTCAAAAAATATTGTTCACAAAGTTGGTAAACTCCACCAACACAAAATCCTGCAATAAACACATTGCAATGCCTTGTGTATTTAAAATGCACTTTGAAAGCACCACTTTCTCTCTTCACTCCTTTCCTCCAAAACATCTTCCAGTTTTAAAATAAGATGAGATAAGTGATATTTTTAGTATTAAACCTATAATAACCATTTCGATCTTCATATATCGAACATAAAGGTTCATGAGGCTTTGTTTGAAAACCACATATAAGATAAATGTTTGAATTTAATGATTTGGATAATATATATATCCATTAAAAACCATTTTTGGCTTTGCTCATATCATGATGGGTTTCTCGATATCATCGAAGCCAAATTTAGATTTAAGTTTGAGCAATTAACGTTTTGGTGACCTCGAGCTTAATGACACCTAGTGCCTAGGGATAAGGTATTAAACATAACCTTAGCACCTTCTTAAATGCCCAAAACCCAAAATAGCACCCTATAATAAAATTTAACCTGTCGGTCAGACTTAACCGGGCGGAGATCATGCTAACTGTTACATGTAAGTAGGAGCATAGAACATCTCGCGGCTTATCCCGGCGGTTCTTTCGCGGCTGACATCTCGCGGATTATCCTCCCCAGTTTATCTGTTCACATGGTAACGACTGCTGGTGCAGTCATCATAAATTTTAACCCCGATGATCAGCCTAACCACGCGGAGGCTACAAACTGTCGGCATGTGACCAGGCCTGTGGCGGCTATCTCTGAGGTTTATCCCGGCGGCTTCGCGGTTTTTATGATCACATGAGACCCCGAAGCTGACGACTTGAGCTGGCGGCAATTATGAGTCACGGTCATTCTTAGTATTTTCCACCGTGGTTAGATCTGTTCACAAGGCTAACCAAACTCCGACGCAGTCTAAGTCTGGCGTTTTAGCTGTTGTATTACATTTGATTTTGTAATAGTTTTATAATGTAAGTGCGAAAGTGCGTATTACATTATATTTTGTTTTGCAATGTCGTTTACCATAGGATAATTGCGCTAGGACTTAGGCTTATTTAGGATTTGACATAGTGCTAGAATTGGACCATAACCTTTTATGCTATACTAAACACTTTGTGCCTTAGGAATTTTAGGATTTAGTCTTTAAAGTCATGTTTAGGACTAATCACTAACATTTTGCCTAGATTGAATCTAACACCTTAGCATTGATTGTGTTGACTTAGATTTTTAGTATTAGGATTTTAGGACTAGTGTATTTTTTTACACTTAGGCCTTTTACATGTAGTTTTAGACAAAAACACATTTCACCATGACCATGTCACTCTTCAACGGTTTTATAACACATGTCGACAAGATACCATGATGACATTCTAGACACCATATCCTTGAAGATGACATTGGAAAAACTCACAAAGCTATTGAAGCTAATGAAATTGATGAAGCTAATGACGAAAATTTGATGTTGAATGGATCAGTTTATTTCTTGCAAAAGTCAAAATGGTACTTGGGACCATCTTGGTCGTTTATCAATTTCGACAAGATCCTATATTTACATAAGTCGATGACCAATTTCTTTATAAGGGATCATCTTGGTCGTTTAGCAATTTCGACAAGATCCTGTATTTACATAAGTTGATGACCAAATTCTTTATAAGGGACCATCTTGGTCGTTTAGCAATTTCCACAAGATCCTGCATTTACATAAGTCGATGGCCAATTGCTTTATAAGGGACCATCTTGGCCGTTTAGCAATTTTGACAAAAAAACTACAAGATCCAATTTGGATCAGCGTAATTACACAAAAATAACCATGTCAAATTGCACATGTGCTAAATTAATCCATTATTATTTTTTTTCAAATAAAGTTCATATTGCATAAAAATTAGAAAGCATTATTATTATAATTATCCAATTTTAAGGTCACAACGATTTGACTGCTAAGTTTAGCAAGGCATATGTACTCTACCTTCCTCTGGTTTTGAACCTGTGACCTCTTAGGAGGAAACACATGCTCTTAACCATTAGGCCCACTCAAGCATGTCATTATTGCAAAGAATTAAAATATAAAAACTAAAAGCATGTTTTTCGAAGAATTAAAATATTAATATTAACACATGTGTTCAAAATTAATAAAAATGCATTGGTGTGGGGAAAATAAGTAATTGCATTGTGCAGAGGAAAATTTCAAGCTTTCATTGTGTGGACGTCCACACTTTACACAATCTATTAATAATAAAAAATGAATCTAGCCAAATTAAACAGGAGTTCTCTTTAGTGTGACTGGAATTTTCGGTGTCAAAATCCAGTGGAAAAATTAGAGGTGAAATCCTCATTTGTGTTATTTAAAATGGTTTTTTTTAATATATATATATATATATATATATATATATATATATATATATATATATATATATATATATATATATATATATAAGATTATTATTGTTGCTCAA
This sequence comes from Pinus albicaulis, assembly GCA_034641835.2. Taxonomy (NCBI): domain Eukaryota; kingdom Viridiplantae; phylum Streptophyta; class Pinopsida; order Pinales; family Pinaceae; genus Pinus; species Pinus albicaulis. Next base: position 815,216,342 of record CM076570.1, read on the forward strand.
GAGCCGCATTAGACCCCAATGTGATCTCGATGTGTAAGTATGTCACTTCCTCAAAAAATAAGAAAAACAATTTTGATTAATGTCGGACAAAACATTAGCTTGAATCTTAAATTATATATAACTTAAATTTTTAATCTTATTAGTTGATTAATATTAATTATTAAAATACAACTATGTATTTTTATAGATAATCTAAATGCATAGTAATTTATCTCATGCTTTTAATAGTTCCTTTTTTCTTATACCTGAATTTGAATAGATGATAAATTTACCTTTAACAAAAAAAACTACCACATGAAAATTTCAAATTAGGTAAAATAATAAACATCTTTACTCATATTTTCTAAAGCCAATACCATCTCTTAAATCATAGGAAAAAGGTTAATTCGAAACAAAGAATCCTAATTCTTGCTCCAAAAGCTTTTAATATTTCTTTTAATTGATTATTTGTAAAATCAATCTTTAAAGGGAAACATCATATCTTATGGATATACAAAATTCTTTAAAGACATAAATATTTCCACATCAAAGTTCTAATATTTGAACATATTAATTTGAAGTAGTTTTATTATAAAAAAAATTGTCGTGCCATAAAAAACATTATGAAATCTAATATTAATAAATTATTAAATTTAATAACTTAGGATTAACACAATATTAAATATAATTATGATATTAAATTTTTTATATTATAATATATATTAATATATCATGATATATATTAACTTTAGATATATATGTGGAGGTAAGAAAAAAGACATAATGTGATAGAGGTGGAAATATAGAGGTAGTGTCAAGGGAGAGATGGAGACAAAATGAAGGAGAGAGAGAGGAGGAATTAAGAGAGAGAGAGAGTGAGAAAGAGAGGAGTAAGAGAGGGGGAGAATGGTATGAGAGGGAGAGGGAGACAAAAATATGGAGGTGGGAGAGAGGGTGAGAGAGGAATAAGGTTGCAAAGAAGAGAGAGAGCCAAAGTGAGATGTGGGGAGAGAGAGGGAATTGCCAATGAAAAGGAGAGAGTGGGAGGACTAGAGATAGGACTTGAGAGTGACAGGGGGAGAGAGGTAAGGACGGATAGTAGGGAAAAATATATGGAGTTATAGGGGGGCAGAGGGATTGAAGAAGAAATACATAAAGAGAGAAAATTGGAGAGAGAGAGAGAGAGAGAGAGAGAGAGAGAGAGAGAGTGACAAGGGAGAGATGGAGAGAGAGTGTGTATGTTTTGAGGTGAGATAGCGAGACAAATAAGGAGGGATGGAAGGAAGGGGGAAGAGAAGGAGAGAGGGAAGGATATAGTGACAAAGTTGGAGGGTGAAGAGAGAGAGAGGGGGGGGATAGAGACAGAGGGAGGTGAGAAAGGGAAAGGGAGAGTGAGTAAGGAAGAGATATAGAAAATTAGATCGAGGAGATATGGAGGGAGAGAGAGATGGAGTTGGAGGGAAAGAGAGAGGGATGTGAGAAGAAATACATAGAGATAGAAGGGTGGAGAGAGAGATAGATTGAGTTATAAGGGATATATAGATATAGGGAGAGAGGAGAGAAGGAGGGGAGAGAGAGAGAGAGAGAGAGAGAGAGAGAGAAAGAGAGTGAACAAGAGGAGAGAGGGAGAGGAAGAGGGAGGGAGAGAGATATAGATATGGAGAAAGAGTGTGTATGTTTTTGGGGTGATATAAAGAGACAAAGGAGATGGAGAGGGAGATATATAGATATAGATAGGAGGTGAAGAGATGGAAGAAGAGAGAGATAGAGAGAGCGAGGGAGAGATATATAGATATGGAGAGAGATTGTGCGTGTTTGGGGTGGGGGTTGAGATATAGAGACAAATAAGGAGAGATATAGGGATATATACATAGAGATGGAGGGGGAGAGAGGGAAGAATATTTATTGTACTATATGCATTGATTTTAGTGTAGATAATAATTTCTAATCCTATTTGATTACTTGGAATAGATGCATTCACTTCACTTAAGATGTTGATTTCTAATTATATTTAATTTCTTGCACTTGGTGCATTGATTTCATTTTGGATGTTGACTTCTAATCCTATTTGATTGCTTTCTCTAGATACATTGATTTCAGTTTAGATGGTGATTTCTAGAATTATTTGATTTCTTACACTAGATGCACCATTTTTATTGTAGATGTTGATTTCTAATTATATTTGATTGCTTTGACTGTAGATGTTGGTATGTAATCTTATTGGATTGTTTGCATTATATGATTGCCTATATTAGATGGATTATATGTTGTTAGTATTGAGGGTGTAAATTATTAAAAAGATTTTTCAAGATTAGACGGATGGGGGAGAGAGGGAAGAAAATGTCTTGCATCAGATGCACTGATTTCAGTGTAGATGATGATTTATAATCCTATTTGATTGCTTTCAATATATGCATTGATTTGATTGTAGATGTTGATTTCTAATTATATTTTATTGCTTGCAACAGATGCATTGATTTCAATGTAGATGTGGATTTCTAATCCTATTTTATTGTTTGCACTAGATGCATGCATGGATTTCTGTACCTGTGGATTTCTATTCATGTTTGGTTGCTTGCACTCGATGCATGGATTTCAGTCTAGATGTGGATTTATAATCCTATTTGATTGATTGCACTAAATGCATCAGTTTCAGTGTAGATGTGGATTTCTAATCATATTTGATTGATTGCACTAGATGCATGAATTTAAGTGTAGATATGTATTTCTAATCCTATTTTATTTCTTGCATTAGATGCATTGATTTCAGTGTAGATGTTGATTTGTAATCTCATTTGATTGCTTACATTAGATGCATTGATTTTATTGTAGATGTTGTTTTTTAATCATACTTGATTTTTTGCATTAGATGCATTAGATGTTAATCTTGAGGCTATAAGTCATTTAAAAAAATAAAAATTCAAGATATATTTCGTAATAGGCTGAGTGACAATATTAAGAAATAATTAGCTATTAAAACTTGCAATACCTATAATTAAAATGAAAAAAATGTGCAGAACCAATCCTTATAGTCTCTCTTCTTCATAACCAACTAATTACTAATAGACAATTACATATATTGAAAATATATTCAAAATTACATATATTTAAAATTACTCATAGAGTAATTGCATACAACAATGTATTCAAAATATCTATAAGAGGAAAATGTATATTTACGCCGTAAGGAATTATTATTTGAAAACAACTTTCCTACCTGCCAATGTGTACTATTACTGACCGTCAGATGTCTTGTTAGACGATTGAAGAAAGCTGAGCCATAGATATAAAACAATTAAAAAAAAAAACATAACCAAAAACCTTAATATGCAATTTCCAACATTAATCAGCTATTCCCTGGGTAATAGCCGCATTTGTTGTAGAGAAGGGGCAGATGGAAGAATGAGGAGGGAGAGTTGCAGCCACAAGTGGAACAAGCATAGAGATTGGTAGTTATTAGTTTTTTCTGGTGGTTTTGAGATTTTATTTTAAATGTCTTTCTTTTATTCATTATTTATCTATCTCATCTACTATTGTCTATTCCAGTGAAGAACTGAAGAAACTTGCTGCTGACTGCTGCGTCTGTTCGAGTTTGCCTATGAGTGCTACTAACTACTGTGTCTATTCCAGTTTTCCTGCTGCTGACTACTGCGTCTATTCCAGTTTTTTTGTGAGTGATATTGACTGCTGTTAGGTATGGCATTCTGCTTCGAACTTCATCATCTGTGCTCTCTGATATTCTCAGGCTGAAGAATGTGAGGCTTATGTTTTACCAGTTGTCTGTGAGCTTCTTTGACAGTGGTTTGCTGCTCTGCTAGAGGGGTTTGCTGGATATTGTCAATTGTTTTATAAATCGTATTGTGTAATAAACCATAGGAGGCATGATACCTCTCTACCTTCTATCCAGCCATTGGTACAAGATTGACAGAGTCTCAGACTCTACACATTATGAACATTACTAGCTACTTACATCCCATGTGCTTTCTGTTATGATTTTAATGGGTTTGTAAATATTTTAGATTCCTATTTATTCATTCATCATCATCTGTGCTCTCTGATATTCTCAAGCTGAAGAATGTGAGGTTCATGTTTTACCAGTTGTCTGTCAGCTTCTTTGACAGTGGTTTGTTGCTTTGCTAGAGGGGTTAGTGGAGGGGTTTGCTGGATATTGTCCATTGCTTTATTCTCTGCCCTCTATCCAGCCATTGGTACAATATTGACAGAGTCTCAGACTATACACATTATGAACAATACTAGCTACTCACATCTCGTGTACTTTCTGTTATGATTTTAACAGGTTTGCAAATATTTTAGATTCCTATTTATTCATTCAGTGGCCATCACAAATACAACTAGATTGACTGTGATAAGAAATGATCCAATCTCCATAGATTATGAGTACTTTCTACTCACATCTGTTGACGTTTTGCAAATTTTGGCCAATGTGATGTGATGAATTCTTATTCAGAAATTCTAAGAGTTGCTAAAAGCATATTTGCTACAACCATGTGTTTATTTTAAATTCTTACTTTGAAACCCAATTTACAATTTTCAAATCCAACCTCAATAAAATCAAACAGACCAATTTATAATCTTGAATGATCAGATGATGCCACAGAACAATCCAGCAGATTCTGATTGCTCAATGGGTAGCTTTTACTTCTCAAAATTCAAATCCATCTGATTGAGTAATTAGTCACTCTTATAGCTGAATAGATAAGGCCTATTTATTGGCATATAACATATTAACTTCCATCTTTAATGCCACCATGTGTGCATAAATTCTCTTTTTCTATTCTAAGTTTGCAACGTGCTCTACTTCCAACTTCATCATCTGTGCTCTCTGATATTCTCAGCCTGAAGAATGTGAGGTTCATGTTCTACCAGTTTTCTGTGAGCTTCTTTGAAAGTGGTTTCCTGCTCTGCTAGAGGGGTTAGTTTAAGAAGGTGAGATTTTCTAGCAAAGCCTTTAGCTGTTGGGGCAAATACTACCAGTAGACCTGTAAGGAAATTTTGGCTTCATAAATAACCATGAGACTCTGCCTAAATCATCCAACTTTTGAGCCACCATAGTTTGGAAAAACAGAAAAATCACAGTAGTTAGTGCTTTTGGGGAATGGGTTATTAATCAACCAAATTGGCAAGGGAATAGGCTATTAATCAACAAAGTTGGCAACTGCTTATGAGGGCTACATTATTTGTAGAAAAAATAAGCTATGTGGTATACTTGCCCAGGTGTGTGCTTTATAATAATTTTTTCCAGCGGTGGGATTCCACCATCCTATTGTTTAAAAAGTAAAAAAATTTGTTGTGGGTTTCCACTGTATTGTTTTAAGAAAAAATCCTGATGTGGGTTTCCACTGTATTGTTTTGAAAAAAAATCTTGCTCTGGGTTTACACTGTCCTACTGTAAAAAAAACACCAATTGCTCAATCGACAACTTGTAGTGTCTGATCGTTTTGGAAAATCTGGTTTGTTTTTTTGGTTTGCCTACAATTTTGGTTTGCTTATTTTGATTTATGAACTATATTTGTTTAAGATTGGCTGACCTTGCTTATTGGTTTGAGTCGAAGCTCTCCTGATTGCTGAAATTGCTGCTGCCTCTTTTTGCAAGCGACTCAAAAGCTCTTCTCGACCATAAATTTTGATGTCCTCAGCAGAAACACCTAATTTGTGCAACTCCTCTGGATTCACTAATGATCTGAAATGTGTGAACAAAATATTTCTTATACAAAGATAGACAGTAGGGGCTTTTACTGGTTATTTCACCTTTCAAAGAAAGTATGAAACCAGAAGCTTCTGGCCCTCTTACAAACTCTGCCTAAAGAAATAGTAAGTAAACGCTAAAGAGATCTGGTAATGAAAGTATTTCTTTCTGATTCAAAGTATTCATTAACCAATAATATGAGTGTGCAAGCATGTTAAAATGTTTTTCAATAGAACAAATGTGTTTTGGAATAGAACAAATATGTTTTGATAACTGTATAAGTCTTTTTGTGTTAAGAGGACTTATTTCAATTTATTGTTTAAGGTATTAAACTCTGGAAATAAGAAGCAAGAATTCACAGCATATAAACAAGCATCTGATAAAGTAGTTCACCCCTCTCTTGGGCTACATCTGCTGGGTCCAAAAGCCCCCAAATAAAATAAAAAAATCGTTCCAAAAATACTTCCCTAGCCAAAGTTATGACTGAAACTAACTTTTGCCCAGTTAGGGCTAGGAAATCTCCACCAAAAGTGGAGAAACTCTAGATAAGGTCGAAAAATATGGAGTCGGTGCCTAAATAGGCAAAATCTGCCATCTCTCTACCAGTTAGAAGGTGCTTAGGAATAGGGCCACAGGACCGTGACCTTCGGAAATCTATTTAGGAACTGGAGTTAAACACGTTGAAACTTTATTATAAAAAACCTTGTTATAATAACACCTCCGCACCAAATGCCATTTAATGTGACCATGACCCACGTTATGCGCGCCAATAGAAATAGCTCTGGGTTTCGATGCCAAGGTCGTATGTGGAGGGGGCTGGCCCCCTTTCGGGCCCCGCCCATATAAATTTCAAAGTTTAAATATATGTTCAAGACCATGGTTTGTAAGAACCATTGGTAGCCCAACGGTTGGGTTGTTCGATTGTCTCCGCCTTGACCCGGGGTCGATCCCTGTCGCGCCATATAAAATTTTATAACACCATTTATGTTTGACCTTGGGGCCACGTGGCGGCCTCCAGGCTAGCCACGTGGCGCCATTTGATTGGCAGCCAGAGGAATATTCCCAGAATATTCTGTGGAATATTTTTTTTAATAAAAACTTTTATAAAGTCAAACTCGTCGTTTTGTTTACTGAAATTGGAAAACTTCAAAGCTGAATAACTTTCTCATACAACGTCGGTTTTCAGTGTCGTTTGCGTCTACAGGATCGTTTTTCTGAGCTCTTTCTTATCATTCTAGTTTGGACCAATTCTAAGCAACTAATTTTTTGAGCATTTTTTCATTAAGTACTTGATCACCTGATCACATATCCCAAATGGGAAGCTTTTGGACCCCAAAATCTATTTGATTAGTGAAACTAATAATGTGGAGACTCATTCTCCACTCTTCCACACTTGAATAACTGAAATCTACCTGATTTCATCAAATGGAGCTTTTCAGAAAATGATAAATTGTCTCTGGAATTAACTGATCAACCATTGCTAAGATTGACAGAGTCAAGATGTAAATTATTAAAATTTGGAGAACAACAACTGTAATTTGTAGAAAACAAATTTTTTCTACGCTAATCAAACTTCCATGAAGACTTAAAATAACTTTCACCTTGCAAACTATTCCCATGGTGAATTCTACCATTCTGAAACCAACTTTGTCCCATGTTTAATTGTGTGTCCTTCTTGCTTGCATTGCTTTTCTTTGACACTTCATTCACTACATTGGCTGACCCAAAAGGTAATTTGTGAAACATAATATCATCTTCTTTCAAAGACAAACTGTTATCAAACTTAGACATGTTATTAGCAACATCATAAAAAGGTGAATGCTCAAAATCTTGTCGTTTCAACATTAACAAAGTTAGACTTTGACTTGCATTAACCAGTCTTTTCAATTGACTTGCATGGAGTAAAGAAGATTCCAACTTCTTCTTGTGTGCTCTCACAATGTACCCTTTACCATAGTTTAACAAGTGATACTTGTTTTCATGGCGATGGAAGATGGCCTTTCTTTCAAATAAGTAAGGACTTCCCAAAACAATTCATGTAATATCAAGTGGCACCACATCAATTTAAATTGTGTCAATAAAGTGTGCACTTATTGCAAAGCGCAATATGCACTTTCTTGAGACTTGCAAGTTTGCATCCTTGCATATCCACCCAAGTGGATAAGGCTTTGGATGTGGAATGGTCTCAAGTTTTAGTTGTTTGACCAAATCTTCTGATATGAGATTAGCTTGTGACCCACTGTCAAACAGTGTGTCAATTTTTGTATGTTTTGAAATTACCCTCACATGGAAGAGCTCTATCCTCCTCTTTTCATCTTGAGTATCTATGTGACAATTTAATGAGCTAGAATTGGGAATTGTGTCTTGCACCACTTCTTTCCCCTTAATGTTCTTTAAAACCATGGTGATACTTTTTGTCTCATCACTTGAGTCTGACCCTAAGTCTTGCTCAACTGTTGCTACAGTTTTCCCTTTTTCTTTGGTCTTGTTTTTGTTTTTGTATTTTTCTGGTTTCAGCTCAGGATGAAGCTTCCAACAATGGTCTTCATCATGACTTGTCTTTGAACAGTTCTTGCAAAAGAACTTTCCTTTTTCCTTTCTTGAATTTGCAACTCTTTTTCTTCCTTTTTTTTTGAAATCACTATCCCCATTCAAGGCATCAAAAGTATTCTTTCCTCTAGCTTCTAAATGTGTAGCTTGTACACAGACTTCATCTAAGCTGATAGGATTAAACATAAGAATAGTGTGTTGAAGGTAACTGTGCAAACCTCCTATGTACTTTAACAAAGTGTCTTGAATTTGTAAATCTACCCCAAGTAAGAGTGCTCTCCTTCTAAATTCTTGGGTATAGTCTTGCACATTTTGTCCCTTAAGTTTTCTAAAAATTTTCCAATTCATGATAGCCTTTTGAATATGAGCAAGAGGATAAAATTGTTTCTTGATAGCCATAATAAACTCAGTCCAAGTTAGATTTATCTTACCATGCTTCTTGATTTCCTCCCTGGTCTTGGCTTCCCACCAAACCAAAGCTGCTCCATCCATCCTTAATGAGGCTAATTGTATTTTTGTGTCATCATCATGCAGATTTTGAATCCTTAGATAGACTTCCAGTTGTCTAATCTAGTTATCTAATTTCTCTGCATTAACATCACCATTAAACATTGGCAACTCAAAATTTACATCAAGCTTTAACAAAGGATTTCTAACAGTTTTTTTTGTTTTATGTGACTGATTTACAGAAGTTGAAGAGGATGATGTGGAGGAAGAGGATGATGATGCAGATGGTGGATCACCATTTCCTCCATTCCCTTTCTTTTACTTCTCATTGTATTTCTTCCCTCCTAAAGAATCTCCTTCTTCTCTTTGGTTTCTAGACCCTTCTCCAGCAATCCTATCATTTGTTTCCTGATAGAGGATCCTAACCATTTCAGTCATATCCAAGAAAGCTTTTCTAAATATTCTTTCTTCTTCCTTGGGATCCATTTCCTCATGTACTTCTCCTACTCTTGAAGACATGTTTGTGGCTGATTTTAAGGCTAATGAGGATGAAATCAAAGGTGGAGATAATGGCACCCTAGCCCTCCTTGGTTGAGGATTATCTTGTTCTCTAACCAATTGTCCTTCCCCTCTTTTCACTTTCAGTCTAGTAAGCATCAAATTTGCAAAACAACACAATATTTCCTTGCACAAAATTCACAAACTTTTGAGCACAACCTAAGATTTGATACCAATCTGATCTGAAATGTGTGAACAAAATATTTATTATACAGAGATAGACAGTAGGGGCATTTACTGGTTATTTCACCTTTCAAAGAAAGTATGAAACCAAAAGCTTTTGGCCCTCTTACAGACTCTTCCTAAAGAAATAGTAATTAAACACTAAAGAGATCTGGTAATGAAAATATTTGTTTTTTGATTCAAAGTATTCATTAACCAATAATATGAGTGTGCAAGCATGTTAAAAAAAATTTCAATGGAACAAATGTGTTTTGGAATGGAACAAATATGTTTTGATAACTGTATAAGTCTTTTTGTGTTAAGAGGACTTATTTCAATTTATTGTTTAAGGTATTAAACTCTGGAAATAAGCAGCAAGAATTCACAACATATAAACAAGCATCTGATAAAGAAGTTCACCCCTCTCTTGGGCTACATCTGCTGGGTCCAAAAGCCCCCAAATAAAAAAAAAAATCGTTCCGAAAAGACTTCCCTAGCCAAAGTTATGACTGAAACTAACTTTGCCTAGTTAGGGCTAGGAAAGCTCCACCAAAAGTGGAGAAACTCCAGATAAGGCCGACAAATATGGAGTCGGTGCCTAAATAGGCGGAATCCGCCATCTCTCTGCCAGTTAGAAGGTGCTTAGGAATAGGGCCACGGGACTGTGACCTTTGGAAATATGTTTAGGAACTGGAGTTAAACATGTTGAAATTTTATTATAAAAAACCGTGTTATAATAACACCTTCGCACCAAACGCCATTTAACGTGACCATGACCAACATTATGCGCGCCAATAGAAATAGCTCTGGGTTCCAATGTCAGGGTCGTATGTGGAGGGGGATGGCCCCCTTTCGGGCCCCGCACATATTCATTTCAAAGTTTAAATATATGTTCGAGACCATGTTTTGTAAGAATCATTGGTATCCCAACGGTTGGGCCGTTCGATTGTCTCTGCCCCGACTCGGGGTCGATCCCTGCCACGCCATATAAAATTTTATAACACCATTTCCATTTGACCTTGGGGCCACGTGGCGCCTTTTGATTGGTAGCCAGAGGAATATTCCTAGAATATTTTGTGGAATATTTTTTTTTAATAAAAACTTTTATAAAGTCAAACTGGCCATTTTTTTACTTAAATTGGAAAACTTCAAAGTTGAATAACTTTCTCATACAACGTTGGTTTTCAATGTCGTTCACGTCTACATGATCGTTCTTCCGAGCTCTTTCCTATCGTTTTAGTTCGGACCAATTCTGAGCAACTAATTTTTTGAGCATTTTTCCATTAAGGACTTGATCACCTGATCAACTAAACTTTTTGAATAGATCATATGATCTTTACCCTCTAAAGCTGTTGAAACAGCTTTAGATATAAAATTCCTTGTGAACAAAATTGTTTTGCCCATTTTTTTCTGTGAATTAAAAAAAAAAAAAAATCTAACCTTAACATACTTCTATAGGCTTATAATGATCTGGAATTTTCCAATGCTGAGTGGGCTTCTCAATAATTTTTATTGAAATCATCCAACTTTTGAGCCACCATAGTTTGTCAAAACAGAAAAATGACAGTTGTTAGTGCTTTTGGGGAATAGGTTATTAATCAGCCAAATTGGCAACTGCTTATGAAGGCTGCATTATTTGTAGAAAAAATAAGCTATGTGGTATACTTGCCTAGGTGTGTGCTTTATAATACCTAGATATGGTAAGATACCAAGTTACACCCATATAACATTTTCAATTTACTTGTGAATAATAACAACATTTAGTTCTTACAAATGACTGGTTGGATGATGAATCCTATTATGGATTTGAAACATTGATCTACAAAATGACTATGGTGGATAATTCTTCAGAAGATTTGCATTCTGAGAACATTTAGCACTTAATACTTCTACAACGCCCATGTCATTGATGTAATCAGACTCTGCCTAAATCATCCACCTTTTGAGCCACCATAGTTTGGAAAAACAAAAAATGACAGTTGTTAGTGCTTTTGGGGAATAGGTTATTAATCAGCCAAATTGGCAACTGCTTATGAGGGTTGCATTAGGCCTATTTATTGGCATATAACATATTAACTTCCATTTCTAATGCCACCATGTGTTCATAAATTCTCTTTTTCTATTCTATGTTTGCAACCTGCTCTTCTTCCAACTTCATCATCTGTGCTCTCTGATATTCTCAGCCTGAAGAATGTGAGGTTCATGTTTTACCAGTTGTCTGTGAGCTTCTTTGACAGTGGTTTGTTGCTCTTCTAGAGGGGTTAGCAGAGGGGTTTGCTGGATATTTTCCATTGCTTTATATATCCTATTGTGTAATAAACCATAGGAGGCATGATACCTCTTTGCCCTCTATCTAGCCATTGGTACAAGATTGACAGAGTCTCAGACTGTACACATTATGAACAATACTAGCTACTCACATCTCGTGTGCTTTCTGTTATGATTTTAATGGGTTTGCAAATATTTTAGATTCCTATTTATTCATTCAGTGGCCATCACAACTACGACTATATTGACTGTGATAAGAAATGATCCAGTCTCCACAGATTATGAGCACTTGCTACTCACATCTATTGACGTTTTGCAAATTTTGGTTGATGTGATGTGATGAATTTTTATTCAAAAATTCTGAGTGTTGCTAAAAACAGATTTGCTATAGCAACGTGTTTATTTTAAATTCTTACTTAAATGAAACCCAATTTACAATTTTCAAATCCAGCCTCAATAAAATTAAACAGACCAATTTATAATCTCGAATGATCAAATGAAGCCATAGAACAATCCATCAGATTCTGATTAATCAATGGGCAGCTTGTAGTGCTCAAAATTCAAATCCATCTGATTGAGTAATTAGTCACTCTTATAGCTGAATAGATAATGCCTATTTATTGGCATATAACATATTAACTTCCATCTTTAATGCCACCATGTGTGCGTAAATTATCTTTTTCTATTCTAAGTTTGCAACGTGCTCTCCTTCCAACTTCATCATTTGTGCTCTCTGGTATTCTCAGCCTGAAGAATGTGAGGTTCATGTTCTACCAGTTTTCTGTGAGCTTCTTTGACAGTGGTTTGTTGCTCTGTTAGAGGGGTTAGTTCAAGAAGGTGAGATTGTCTAGCAAAGCCTTTAGCTGTTGGGGCAACTACTACCAGTAGACCTGTAAGGAACTATTGGCTTCATAAATAGCCAGGCGACTCTGCCTATATCATCCAAATTTCGAGCCACCATATTTTGGCAAAACATAAAAAAGAAATTTATTAGTGCTTTTGGGGAATAGGTTATTAATCAACCAAATTGGCAAGGGAATAGGTTGTTAATCATCCAAATTGGCAACTGCTTATGAGGGCTACATTATTTGTAGAAAAAATAAGCTATGTGGTATAGTTGCCCAGGTGTGTGCTTTATAATAATTTTTTCCAACGATGGGATTCCACCATCCTATTGTTTAAAAAGCAAGAAAATCTGTTGTGGGTTTCCATTGTATTGTTTTCAACAAAAATCCTGCTCTGGGTTTACACTGTCCTACTGTAAAAAAAACACCAATTGCTCAATGGGCAGCTTGTAGTGTCTGATCATTTTGGAAAATCTGGTTTGTTTTTTGGTTTGCCTGCAATTTTGGTTTTCTTATTTTGATTTATGAACTATATTTGTTTAAAATTGGCTGACCCTACTTATTGGTTTGAGTCGAAGCTTTCCTGATTGCTAAAATTGCTTCTGCCTCTTTTTGCAAGCGACTCAAAAGCTCTTCTCGACCATAAATTTTGATGTCCTCAGCAGAAACACCTAATTTGTGCAACTCCTATGGATTCACAAATTTTTTTGAATAGCTCGTATGATCTCTCTAAAGTTGTTGAAGTAGCTTTAGATATAAAATTCCTTGTGAACAAAAATATTTTGCCCATTTTTGTCTATGAATTCAAAAACAATAATAATCCAACCCTAACATACTTCTATAGGCTTATAATGATCTAGAATTTTCCAATGCTGAGTGGGCTTCTCAATAATTTTTATTGAAATCATCCAACTTTTGAGCCACCATAGTTTGTCAAAATAGAAAAATGATAGTTGCTAGTGCTTTTGGGGCATAGGTTATTAATCAACCAAATTGGCAAGGGAATAGGCTATTAATCATTCAAATTGGCAACTTCTTATGAGGGCTGCATTATTTGTAGAAAAAATAATCTATGTGGTATACTAGCCCAGGTGTGTGCTTTATAATACCTAGATATGGTAAGATATAAAGTTACACCCATATAACATTTTCAATTTACTTGTGAATAATAACAACATTTAGTTCTTACAAATGACTGGTTGGATGATGAATCCTGTTATGGATTTGAAACACTGATCTACAAAATGACTATGGTGGATAATTCTTTGGAAGATTTGCATTCTGAGAACATTTAGCACTTAATACTTCTGCAGCGCCCATGTCATTGATGCAATCATTCTTTATGCCATTTGCAGAATCAAATGAATCAAGGTTGTGTAGGAATTCCTATAGACTTGAGCTGCCCATGACATTGAGAAGCTTCCCTTTTGTTTCCACTTCTTTATTTACAGTGGAATAAAATTGGTTGTCAATGTCAGAGCCTCCCTCTGGGAATAGGTTATTAATCAACCAAATTGGAAACTACTTATGAGGGCTACATTATTTGTAGAAAAAATAAGCTATGTGGTATACTTGCCCAGGTGTGTGCTTTATAATAATTTTTTCCAGTAGTGGGATTCCACCGTCCTATTGTTTAAAAATTAAGAAAATCTGTTGTGGGTTTCCACTGTATTGCTTTTAAAAAAAAATCCTGATGTGGGTTTCCACTCTATTGTTTTCAACAAAAATCCTGCTATGGGTTTACATTGTCCTACTATAAAAAATACTCCAAAAAAGGGTTGCCAATTCTGATTGCTCAATGGGCAGCTTGTAGTGTCTGATCATTTTGGAAAATCTGGATTTCTTTACTACAACTAGATAAACCCCTATCATATGTTTCAGTTGTCTTGAGATTTCTGTTTGGATGGCTGCTCACATGATTTTTCTCATGAAAATTGATTTGAGTTATTTAAATTAATGCAATCTTTCACTATTGCCGTAATCATGTTATCATTTATTATGCAACATTCTTATTGTCAAATAAAATGATAAAACTAAAACTATTAAAACTATTAAGAAGATTTATTAAAAATAGAGTTGTTGGAGCAAGGATGCTTTGGTGTTAGTTAATAGCCTGAACTGGAATTTTGATGTCCTTAACAGAAACACCTAATTTGTGCAACTCCTTTGGATTCACTAAAATTTTTGAATAGCTCGTATGATGTTTACCCTCTAAAGCTATTGAAGCAGCTTTAGATATAAAATTCCTTGTGAACAAAAATATTTTGCCCATTTTTGTCTGTGAATTCAAAACAATAATAATCTAACCCTAACATACTTCTATAGGCTTATAATGATCTGGAATTTTCCAATGTTGAGTGGGCTTCTCGATAATTTTTATTGAAATCATCCAACTTTTGAGCCATCATAGTTTGGCAAAACTAAAAAATGACAGTTGTTAGTGCTTTTGGGGAACAGGTTATTAATCAGCCAAATTGGCAAGGGAATAGGTTATTAATTAGCCAAATTGTCAACTTCTTATGAGGGTTGCATTATTTGTAGAAAAAATAAGCTATGTGGTATACTTGCCCAGGTGTGTGCTTTATAATACCTAGATATGGTAAGATACCAAGTTACACCCATATAACATTTTCAATTTACTTGTCAACAATAACAACATTTAGTTCTTACAAATGACTGGTTGGATGATGAATCCTGTTATGGATTTGAAATATTGATCTACAAAATGACTATGGTGGATAATTCTTCGAAATATTTTCATTCTGAGAACATTTAGCACTTAATACTTTTGCACCGCCCATGTCATTGCTGCAATCAGCCTTTATGCCATTTCTAGAATCAAATGAATCAAGGTCGTGTAGGACACCCTCTAGACTTTAGCAGCCCATGACACTTAGAAGCTTCCATTTTGTTTCCACTTATTTATTTACAGTGGAATAAAATTGGCTGTCAAGGTCAGAGCCTCCCTCTAGGAATAGGTTATTAATCAGCCAAATTGGAAACTGCTTATGAGGGCTGCATTATTTGTAAAAAGAAATAAGCTATGTGGTATACTTTCCCAGCTGTGTGCTTTATAATAATTTTTTCCAGCGGTGGGATTCCACCGTCCTATTGTTTAAAAAGTAAGAAAATATATTGTGGGTTTCCACTGTATTGTTTTAAAAAAAAATCCTGATTTGGGTTTCCAGTGTACTGTTTTCAAAAAAAATCCTGTTGTGGGTTTACACTGTCCTACTGTAAAAAAAACACCAAAAAAGTTGTTTGTTTATGGTTGGATTTATAAGTTAATTTTCGTGTGATTTATTTCCCATCAACCACTGTAAGGGTCGATGGCGATCCTGTCCAAGTGCCATAAACTGAATTGGAGCGTTGCAGATTTAAATATATCAAGCATGTATAATTCAATCTGCTATTGTTATGAAATTGTGTAAGGATTGCTGGATTTAATTCACTAAATAGATATCGATATAGTCGTAAGCCCAATACAGGGAAGTCGTAGAATACTGAGTATTGAATGCGGTTAAAACCCTGAGTGAAGGGATTGATAGAATCAATGAGAGTTTTGGGCCGCCTTAATGAAGAACGCATCAGATGGCAACATCTGGTTATTAACTCTATTTGATCAAAGCAATATCGATTGAGATTGATACATAACGCCAAAGTGGAGAAGGAAGGTAAAATACGATGAAAATTTTGAATTCACACAGTAGAACATCAGTTTGGAGAAGCGGTTTTGTGGGGACAAACCACCGGTCTCGTGCAACAAGAAGGATGGTAAGTTGTTTATGCTTTTGGAGCACGATATCACCAGATTCCTGACACGTGGTGTTAAGGGGTATTCTTAACCCACTTATATCGTGTGAATTCCGATGGAGAATGTGTGAGTACCTTCGTAGCACGACTATGGTCTGATAAACCTAGAGTTAGATCGGAGTGCAATTTCTCTTTAAGCTACACGAGCGTTAAAGTTGAAGAATGGTCAGCGTTATCTCTACTCACAAATGATTGATGAACATTTGAGTTCGAATATGTGGGCCGAGGGATATAAACCCTGACTATAACGTTTTATGACGGAGGCTTAATAACCACTCCATGGGGTTAAAGTCGTAAGCCCAAAGTTGGTAAATTGGTTCGAAGGCTTTGAAACTTTGTCTCGTTTCATTATGATATTACTTTGTCACCATCCATTTATCTCGTTCAAAAAATAATCATTAAAGCCTTATCTATCTGGTTTGATACCCAAATCACCCTTTTGTTAAATAAACAAATGTTTATTGCCCTTTGGTGAGGTATAATACATTTTATTGCCTTTTGTTGAGATAAACTGAATTTGATATTGCTTATATTCAGAAACTGAGTGGGTATATACTGAAATTTCATATTCCACTTGCATATTTTGTTGTAGAACGAGTGTATATCTTCATTTAATATTGCTAAAAAACTGATTCCATTTTTGGAAAAAAATTTAGCTTTTTAAATTGTTTTGAGTTTATGTGTATGATTCAGATACGAGGTTATTATAAAATATATCACCATGTAAAATATAGATGATGCTTAAAGTAGTAATAAAGAGTGAATATTATTATAGGTATGATATATTTTAGATTATGTCCTTCCTCCCTTACACATAAGTGTAAGTGTGAATTGTTATAGGTGTATATTAATTGCTAATTAATTTCAAGAGAAGGGCATCATAATTTGTTACTTTCATATTTTTTTATTTATACAAATTTCTTTCATGAATGCTCAAATGTTAGGAAAACAATCTACCACCAAGTTATGCAAAAAATTGCACTACTAAGTTACATGTATTTAAGATGAAAAAAATAGTTGAATTCAAATTATGTCACCAAATCCATTGTTATTTGAATTACTTAATTTAAATTTTATTTTGAGACTTTGAATAATAATTACAATTTCATATTAATAAATTGAAGAAATATTATTTTCCTATGTTTTGTACAACATTCTTTCTAACACCATCAACATTTTTATGATTTAGTTTTTAATATTGAACATAATCATTAGTTTTAACTTAACTAAGATTTAAATACAAATTATCCATAATTTTTATATATTAAAATTTAGATTAATTTACAAAAACTAACTTTTCAAGCAATAACTATAGCTTCATCCATGATTTTCAGAAAAAACATTAGTTTTACATATAGCCATATTTTTTTCAATCATAGACTTCATTGATTTTTAACTTAAATCTACCTAATAATGGTCCACTTCGTCTCTCGTTAACTTCTCATGTAGTTCTATATGAATCGTAATTAAACATCTAACTCAAAACCACATATAAACCATTTTAATTATTCTTTTATATTTGTTTTCAGAAAATGGCAACAAATCTCACTGAGAATGCTATTTCCTCAATGCTCTCGGGGAAAATTCATATTCAACCATTTCTACAAATCATTGAACTTGAACGTATTACAGCAATGCAAAGTTCAACAGTACGATATCGCACCACCATCTCTGATGGCACACATATGAAACGTTCAATTATACATGTTAAAAACTGAACTATGTCAACTATTGGTCCATCAATGTAAGTTTGTTACAAAATTATTAATTAAACTTTACATATTTCCTTCATATCACTTTGAACTCTAATAATTTCTCTTATTACTATCATTTACCATGTAGGTCTATTACGCTACTAGACTTCAAAATTTGTACTGCATCTGCACCTTTATTTGGTATTCCAAAAAATCTGAGTATCTCGATCACTTCTCAAGAAGAAGATCCGTCGTCATCGAAACAACAACCTTCATCGAAAAGGCACTACATCGTTTCAGGCATTCCTACTGCATCCATTACACCAGTCCAAATTCCAATCAAAGCAATAAACCCTTACCATTCAAACTGGTGCATAAAAGGATATGTTCAAAGAAAGACACTTCTTCAACAATTTCGAAATCAATATGGTCCTGGTAAAGTGTTTGGCTTCGACCTCTACGATATAGAAGGTGGGGAAATACACATTACGTGTTTCAACAATGTTTCTGATTCTTTATTTGATAAAATCTAAGTTGGAAGTATGTACATTGTCTCAAAAGGCAATGTGAAAATGGCTAATAAACAATACAACCACTTAAAGAATGAGTGGGAAATTTTGTTAAATGCTACATATACCGTAGATCATGTTTCCAACGAAAGAAGATCCAACCCAACGGTGCATTTCAATATAAAATCAATCAATGATATCAGGACAACAAACGTCAACTCCATTATTGATGTTCTTGGTATTGTTACTACCATTTCCAATCCATGCACCATACATAGAAAAGACAGCTCAGAAGTTACAAAACAAATAGTAAATCTTCAAGACATGTCTGGATATAACATGGATGCAATATTTTGGGGAGATAATTTTGATGGAGTATCAAGAGAAATTTACAACTTATGTGCTACAGGAAATAATCCCATCATAGCAATCAAGTCTGCTCGTGCTGCTGAATATAATGGGAAAAATGTCGGTACTACAACAAGATCGATTATGCTTGTAGATCCTGACATCGAAGAGGCTAATATCCTAAAGTCATGGTTTAGAAAAGAAGGTTCCACTACAATTTCTACACCATTGACAAAAAAATATTCACCCTATTTTGGCCATCAACCCAAGGAAATAATGATTGCGGATATTTACAATATCGACCCCTCAGATATACCTGCATTCTACCAAGACAAAGGGACAATAAAAAAAGTATACATGGACAATTTTCACTACCTATCATGCCCATCTATTGTTGATAAGAAAAAATGCATGAATAAACTTATTCCAAAGAATGCAAACACATGGTATTGCCCTAAATGCAACACCAAAGTAACTGACTGTGATTACAGATACTTACTAAATATAGATGTACAAGATCACACTGGTCAGTTGCTTTCAACAGTTGCTTTTGAAGACACATCGTCTACAATTCTTGGAGCTATTGCAAAGGACTTCTATTTGTTATCCAAGGATCCTGATGTAATAAAGGAAATTGTCTCCAAAGCACTCTGGATAGACCACATCTTCACACTATCAGTGAAGAAAGAAACATTTAGAGACATACCACGCTTGAAATGTGTTATCATCAAAGAAGAGAGCTTGCAATTCTCAACAGAATGCAACAACATCCTTCAAGCAATTAATAAAATCTCAATATCATAGATAAATATGACTACAAGTACTCTTGCCTTATTTCTAATTTGTATTATCTTATTTTAAAAATATGTTTATAAAAAATATTCTTTCATATGCCTTTCCAAATATATCTCTTACTCTTTACTCATATGTTTTCCAACAAAACATCTAATTGTATATAATTTTGTTTAAGGTAATTCACAATACTTTAACTTTTTCCCTATTAACAAATCAACCAAATTTACACATTACATATCCAATTACATTCATATACATCTTTAAAATACTTAAATATAATCTCAAACATATTGCTATCAACACGTTACACATCTTATTATCTTCCTCTATAGCTATAAATTACTAAAACTTCATTTCAAACACATTGTTCTAATAATATATTAACAAAAATAAATTGTAGACTTCAATTTCTTTTTTCCCCTTCCATACAATAACATGGTTGTTGTCTTCCCAACTAACATTGTCACTCCATCTCTCTTTCTTGTAGGTGCATTAACTTGTTGGAATGTCTACTACTTATAATGATGAATGCGCGTGAAGATACTATGCAGCAAATAAAGAACAAATAAATGCATGTTGACGTGCAACTTATCATGCTAAAAAATCCCTCAAAGATTCCCAAACAAATAAAAGGCAAACTAAAATTCAAAATTCATCGTCAAGAACATACGATGGAAATTCACAATTTCCATCAAATGATTCTCACTCCGAAAGGAATTCTTTTTCCCAATTTACAAATCGACCATCTTCTCAGCAAACCACTCTACCAAATTCATCCAAAGCTCATTCGCCACCAGACTCCATTCCACATGCTTTCAACGACGCTCATAATAATGATGCTCAAAAAAATTCATCCATACCTCATTCAACCCCTCCATCCATTGCATATGATTTCAACAACATTCATACTAATGATGCACAATGTGAATTTTGTGCAAGAATTGATAAGCTTGCACCTAAATCACCATGCTCCATTTGTCTTGAATCCTATCCTGGAATCCATATCTGCATCTCAAACCAAATCTATTGTTGCTACAGATGCATGGCTGAAAAAAACATTCACCGTTTCGCATTATCAAACAACATGGACCCTGGTCCTCAACCACCTATCCTGGCTACTCTTTCACAAATAGAAGAAATTATTATTGCTAGGGTTAACCCTATCCTCCAAGTAACACATGCACGTGGTGGCCAATATAAATACACTAGCCACACAATTTTCTTTCCGCAAGACATTACATAAATAGCATGCATGTTTCCATGATGTGTTGAAGACTTGGATATTTTAATCGTTACCCGTCAAAGTAATGATCGTCAAGATTATGACTGCATTGTAAGTACACATCTAGTTCTCGCCACATTAGAATACAAATTGACAAATGATCCTTACTATAGGAATGCTCACATTGATAACAATGCACTAGCATCCTTACCAGAACTCCCAACCGATATCTCCTCATCCCTTCACTTTTCCAATACCACAGATCTAACTACTCAACTATCGATCGAAACACCAATTTTCCCAACTGAAGATTACGTAGACCAATACCCACACCATACATCATCATTCATTCCCACTATAACTAATAGAAATACAGAAATCCAAGAAATACAACATTATTTACATTCGTACAACCACCATTCTGCTACTACAATCCAATGGCCACCAATAAGCTTATCGCCAATCAATGAATACAACACAGAAGGTTTACTCTCTATGGCTTTCCCAACGCTATTCCCCACAAGAGATGCACTACCTAATCAACCAAGAATAAAGACGGTGCAGTTACATGAATACGCACTTTGTCTTCAGCATTACCACGATAATAGATTCGGCAAGCACCCTCACTTCTACTACTACATATACAATCTGATGATGCGTCATCGTATTCAAGAAACAACATCCTTCTTTGTAAAAAAAAACATCGGAGATGGCTTCCCAACATCAATCCAAGAATTGAACATCCGATTACAACAATTTCTAGATGAAAAATTGGCAGAACAAGTGATGTGCTTCAGTAGCTCTCTACGCGGCACAACATATTTTTGGCACAAAGCTAAAAATGAACTGACAGACATGATATCTCAACTCGGTTGCCCAACGTTCTTCTTAAAATTAAGTGCAACTGATACAAAATGACCTGATCTTCATGTAATCATGCCAAGAATTCCACCTCCTAATGTTGCAATACAACACAAATGGAGAAATGATAACATTATCTCTAACCCCCACTTAACATCGCTATATATGCACCACAGATTCACAATATTTCGTGAAGTTATATTGGATAAACACTTGCAAGCAAAAGACTACTAGTATAGGTATCTACTCTACCACATTAATTTCATAATTCTCTATACATCAAGCTCCTTCTGTTTCAAAATTTTCTAAAAAAAACATCCTTCGCAGGTATGAATGGAAACATAGAGGATCAGCGCACATCCATGGCTTCCTCTGGATACAAAATGCACCTGATATGGAGACTCTTAATTGGGATAACATAGAAGCATTTGATCATGCTAAACAATTCTTCGACAAATACATATCAGCTTGGAACCCTCGGCTTTCTACAATTTCTAACCAATCAATTTTTCAAAAAAACGTAGAAGACCCTTGCTTATTGTCTATGTCACATATTCTTAAAAACAATCCTTTTAATGATTATGTCCAACTTATCAATTACATTGAGAGACACACAAAATGCACTGAAAACACATGCCTCAGGAAAAAAGGTTCCTCATTTGAATGCAGATATAAAGCACCTTGGGAATTAAATTCACATTCCTCCTTGTTCATTGACTCCAATGGCTAAAAAACATACACTCCCGCTTGTAATGATGATCGACTAAATAACCATAACCCTACCATCCTATCTATCTGGTGTGCGAACATTGATTGCTAACCAGTACTCTCAATCCATGTCGTTTAGAAATATATTGCAAAATATGCATCCAAAGCAGAAAAGAAATCCGAAACGTTCCATGACATGTTATGTAGAATTGTACTCACTTCACCTAATGTTGACCCAGCAACATCTGCATTTCAAAAATTCCTTGTAGAAACTATTGTTGATCGTGACATAGGAGCACAAGAAACTTGTCATATGATACAGAAATTACCACTAACATTGTGTAGTCACTCCTTCTTCCCTTTAAATGTAAGCCAAAAAATCTATATGCGCCTTCCAAAGAATAACACCACCACTCCTCCATCACCACACTTCATAGATACATACATCCATCGACCATCTCCCTTAGAATCCACATCACTTATAGAAATAGCAAGATCATGGTCATATGATCCCCATCGTAAGACAAGAAAATGAAAACAAAGACCCGAACAAGCAATTCTTCGTATCATACCACACTATTCCTCAATACCATCGACCACCGACTCTTCTTATGCTAACTTCTGTAGAGTTGAACTTATGCTTTACAAACCATTTCGCCATATCGCGAGTGACATAGGAAATTTTGCTAAAGAATTTATCAGAAATTGGCAAGCATTTCGTCCATTCTACAAACCATGGAACCAACACCGGACACTATCTCATATCGATCCTCCTGCAAATGATAACACAACTACTCAAGAATTTCATCCTCCAGAAACCATGGACCTCAACGAATGGGAATTACTCTCTCAGTTGTACCCTATAGACGAATTGCTCATAAATGACATTCAAATGCTTGGTCTTCGTGGTTTTGATGACAACCATAACTGGAATGATACAACTATTCCATCGCATCTCCAAGAAATAGGCACACATTTCTTTGAGAATAATCGCTTTGTCTATCGCATTATTCAAAAAAATACAGATACTCTAATGTGCCTTAGCTCATTATCTTCAATGCAAAAAAAATCTTTGGATATTATTCGTGCTCACTCTAGTAAGAAGGATATCTTACGTGCTCTGCGAATGATAATACAAGACACTGCTGGAACTGGGAAATCCCTTCTTATAAATTGCATCAGAGAAATGCTCATAGCACTTGCTGGCTTAGAACCTTCACCAATCATGCTCCTAGCCCCTACAGGTGTTGCAATATTCAACATACAAGCATCGACAATCCATTCTGCTCTGCACCTTCCAATAAAAGATCTTACACCATTAGAAGGCAATGCTCTTGCAAAATTTCAAGAAGAACTTGAGCATATTAGGTACATACTAATCAATGAAATGAGCTTCATTGGACCTAAGCTTCTTTACCAGGTTGATGAACGGCTTCGTGAGGCATTTCCATTAAAGACAAACTTACCATTCGACAGTTGTTCGATTATATTATTTGGTGATCTCGGCCAGTTACCACCTTTCCAAGACATACCACTATATGCAAGGATAAGTCCTGGAATAGAATTGTGGAACACATTCACAACAGCCATAACATTGGAAAAAATATTTCGTCAACAAGGTCAAAGAAGTGCTCAAGTTATTTTCAGAAACGTCCTCCAAAACATTAGAAATGCAAATTCAGAAATTGAGGACTACAACATCCTTATGACGCGAACAGACTCTTTCTTGTCTTAAGATGAAATACAGTCTTTCCATGATTCTATACATCTATTTCCAACAAACGCTCAAGCATTGGACCATAACAAGCAAATGATCAAATCTTTAAACACTCCAGTTGCAAGATCAATCGCAGAAGACGACACCACATATTCTACATTCTCATCAGATGAAGAGAAACTAGAGCGAATTCTCTACCTTTGCAAAGGGAAAAAATTAATGTTGACTTCCAACCTTTGGGTTTCAGCAGGGCTTGTTAAGTTCCCTCGGGGAAATCGTATCAATCTTCTACAAAGAATCAACTTCATCTCCACAACTTCCAACATTTTTAGTAGTTGAATTTCCAAAATACATCGGGCCTACTTGGGATGAAACAAACCCCACTCACTTGCCGATTCCAGCAATAAAAAGAAACGGTCGTACGAAAATTCCACTAAAAATGGCTTGGGCTTTAACTATACATAAATCTCAAGGTATGACTCTGCCAAAAGCAACGATAGACATTGGAAAAACTGAACGACAAGGCCTCATGTTCACAACAATTTGAAGAGTCCCTTCACTACTGAATCTCCGAATTTTCCCTGCATTCAGTTTCGACCGTTTCATGAAAATGAAAGACAACAAAAATATTGCATGGAGAAAACAAGCAGAAGAACATCTCCATTCAATGTCTCCTACAGAAGACCAACTCCATTCCATATGTTAACATCTCCAAAAGGTTTCCAAATATCATCAGCTCCATATTTTTTTCATAGCGTATCATTTCTACCTATTACCAACAACTTAATTTACTCATTATTAATACATAGTTCAAATTATTAAATTCGTTACATATTTCTTAACTATTTGCTTCTAACGTTTTCTATCTTTTGACACAGAAAACATCGACTCAAAGATATCACAGCTACAAAGCCACTGCATTCCAAATATAGCATCTCATAAAGGTTTCCAAATATTATCAACTCCAAAATATTTTAATCACACAACATTTCTACCTACTAACATTAACCTGATTTACTGATTATTAATAAATGGTTCAAAATATACATTCTTAATATAATGCTTACCTATTTGCATCTAACAATTTCTTTCTTTTGAAACAGAAAACATGGACTCCCAGATATCGCAACTACATAACTACAATGCAGAGATAGATGCAACAATTCATTCATTGCAGGAGATACAAAAAAGATTCCTCCCAGTCCCAAATCCAAATGTGCCACTATACAGACTGCGACCAACTATAGATTTATTACTTAAAATAAAATCTAATATCAAACGTATCATCCACATACACGAATGAGATAAATTGAGAAAAGCAAGAGCAGAATGGCAATCTAGAAATAGGCACCTGCAATTCCGAATAAATCTCCAATGGTGTTCAGTTTGCCATCGATCGATCTGCATCTACGACTGAACGTTTCCAATCACATATTACAGGTAACTTCAATTTCAATCAATATAGTTTCTTTACAATAGAATTCATACAAAACCTCATTGAAGTCAACTTGAACAAATTATTCTACATTTTCAAATAAATATATATTCTTCTAATCTCTCAAAAAAGAATTTGTCTTTGCAAGTCTCCTAGCTCTTCACCAAGCTCAACATCAATCATCCTCTTCATGATACACTTGTAATATTTTACAAAAAATACAATTTCATTGCAAAATACTAACATGCAATGTACATTTCTATAATTGCACACTCTTCAAAATTACATTTCAAACATTGTACATTCTTAAAATCTCACGTAATAGAAATAAATTGCTATCAACTAACCTTTCCATTACATCTTTTACTTATTCTCAATAATATAATTATGTACTCTTTTCAGTATCATATTATTACAATATTAAAACTCCTAATAAATATAAAAAACTTCAATAATTCATTTTAAAATTTTTACATTTCAATAACTCACAATTTATGTTCTTAAAATAGGCACAATCTCTTTCACAATTCTACCATAAATTTCTTTTCAACTATGAAAAAGCAATCTCCATTTCAAACATTATACATTCTATATACATATCTCCAATGACATTATAATATAACTTTCTTTTCAACTATGAAAATGCAATGTCTATTTCAAACATTATACATTCTATATACATATCTCCAATGAAATTCAAATATATATATATATATATATATATATATATATATATATATATATATATATATATATATATATAGCTCATCTCATTCTACCATCTTCCTTACGGCGTTTCCTTTGAAACATTAGGTGCAATTGCTAGTTATAAACATCAAAAGAAATAAAACAATTCTGGAAGAGATATGATAATTGTTTGGAGAAACAACTAATATAAATATTTTACAAATATCTCCACTCATTAAAGAAAATATATATTATTTCTTGACTTTGCAAAATAGATTATAGATAAAAAGAAATCATCAAAATATTTTTGAAGGAAATAAATTATTTCAAACATAAACAAAGAAACAAATAATTTCAAGAGTAATCTTGACAGAGTGAATTATTAAAAGATATATTTTGTAATACTTGAATGAATACTATTTAGAATTACTTATTTGTCAAAAGTTGTGATACCTAAAATTAAATGAAATAGATGTGTAATATCAATATTCGTGTAAACAATTGACAACATTGTCCTAGTTCTTCATCATCAAATAATTACTAATAAACAATTACATGCACATATAAAAATATAACACAACCACTGTAACATTCCCAAACATTACCATCCAAATCCAAACACAAACACCCAAACCACTCAAAGAATCCAAAAGAAGATGCTATACAAACCATTCAAGGAAAGCAAATCCAAACACAAACACACAAACCACTCAAAGAATCCAAACACTCACTTTATACAAACCATTCAAGGAAAGCAACACAGACAAAATGAAGAAAAGAATGATAAAAAGGAAAACATAATATGAGTTTTGAATTTTATCTTAAACATATAACTAATAATGATAATCTAAAAATGTGACATTGTTGCCCTCAACTAACACGTTATGAGTTTTGAATTTTATCTTAAACATATAACTAATAATGATAATCTAAAAATGTGACATTGTTGCCCTCAACTAACACGTGATCTATCATATGCTCAGATGAATCAAATGAATCAAATCCCTCAAGATACAAACTTTAAAAAAAAAAATTGCACAAGAAATGATTTAATCCCTCTCTACCCATGATAAATCGAATATTAGATGGATCTAAACTAGTAATGCATATATATGCATTACTGTAAAGAATCTTCAAAATTATACATTTTGTACGACATGCGGTTAAGAATATTTAAAAACAGTATGGCAGTGGACGAGAAGAAAATGTCTTCGTTTCGTAAAGAATATGAATCTCGACGTCTTTACATAACAAACCTACTGCACTCATCACATTAAAAGCAGGTTCGTTAAGTAATCGAATGGCGAAAGGCTATGGGGTGGAAAGAAGAGCACAAGGCGTCCATGCATTTGGATTATCTGCCCATGGGCTTGCGATTTGCTCATGGCTAAACAAAAAGTCCATCGAAAACGTTGCCAACTCCAAGTGCGGTGGCCCCCGGGCTTTAGCAGATTCCGAAACCGTAGTGTCTTCACGAAATATTCTAGGTTCCACGCTCTCCAGCAGACTATCTTCATCGCTCGTTTTACATAGATCAGAAGAACACACCCCATCTTGATTTTGATAATGTAAGGAAGAAATGTCGGACCGTGGTATTGGGTATGACATTTTCCGGCTGCCATTAATAGTGAATAAATTAGACAGTTTCTCTTCATATTCATCAGCAGGAGAAAAAACAGGTTCCTCTTTCTCAACGTAAGCTGGTTTTGCTTGTTCTTCCACCGACTTCCGAGAAGCGGCCTTTCTGTATATCCGACATAACACGATATCCGTCTTCTTCTGCACATGTCAGTTTTGATTCCTTAACATATATGTAAAGGAGGAGGAAAAAGAAAATGTTTTTTGTTTTTTTAATGTCAGTTTTGATTCCTTAACATCTATGTAAAAGGAGGAGGAAAAAAAAAATGTTTAGTTTTTTCAGTTTTTTAAAATATTATGAATACTGTTAGATTAAACCATGTAGTTAGACTAATTAGATTGCTTTTAGTTTTGAAAACCATGGAAATTCTAGTAAGATTTTAAGAAAATCTGGCAGGATTTTTGTAAATCTACCTTATAATTATCAAATTTTAATATTTTGGGTGCCCAAGAAGTTTTTAATGGTACTGAATCCATTTCCACCATCAAAATAATGATTCAAACACTGTTATTGTAAGATTTCTTAAATTTTTTGGCCCAGATTCTAACCAATTTTGGATTAAATAATTGACTTTACCCCTATCTATATAGATTAGGTTTAGTAATATTTGAAATATTCTAGAAATCCGCAATGAATTAAAAATACTTTACAAAAGACCCGGCTTGTAGCAAAACAACCACTAAAGATCTATTAAATCTATTAAATAGAATGGAGGGAAAAATATCGTGGTTCTAATTTTCGTTTGTTCATACTTCATATATCCGGGTTATCTATGAATGCAGAAGACTGAAAAGCAATCGGAAAACTACCTTGGCTCTGGAAGTGAAATCTGGCAACCTGTACTCGTTCATGATCCAGTCCGTCCTCTGCCCACCAAGGGCTCTTCCTTTATAAAACACGAGAGTTTTTCTGAGACCGATTTGCTGAAGCAAGTCGTTGTGAACTGCTCTATCTGAACCGGTGGCCTTCCAGAAACCGGACACCGTTAATCTGTTAGGCCGTTGACGGGACGACTTATTGTCTCTTGGAACGAAGAAAAACCATTGCCTCTCACAAGAACCATTAGCCAAACCTGCAAAAGCACGAATACGTTGAGATATATTGTGTCAAAAATCCCTTTCAAATTCAAACTAGAGAAGAGACATAGAATGAGGTACCTGGTAAGTCCCAGGGATCATACCGATACAAGTCCAAGGTAGGTATGACTCTATCGAAGTTCAGTTGGTGTCCGGCTTCGACCCTTTTCTTCAGGTAGAAGCCCACCAGTTCCTCTTCCGTTGGATAGAACCTGAATCCCGGATTGCTCATTAACTCTCCCAGAACATCGCGATGGTTATTTATTTCACGAAACATGGCCATTTCTATTTCTATTTCATGAAGAACTGCTTGTCCAAATCGGCTCACTCCACACAGATATATAGCTCTCAATACATGAAGGTGCCTCTAGCTTACTTGGAAAATTGATTTAAGAATCGTTGACGACCATCCGAATAATCGGAGTTGAAGGGCAAGGAGGACGATCGCATGGTCCACACGCAAATCAACGCGGCCCATTTTATGAAAATTAGTTTCAAACTATTTAGCGGTTGCGTTGAACCCGGACGCATATCCGGCCCTCCGGGCAGTCCACTTTGTGAACAGTTTTCCCGTTGCCCCGGGACCCGGGTGATTTAAGTAGGTAGTAGGTATGGTCCTATTAAGTTATTGGGTTTTCCGGTACGTCATTGCGTCTAACGTTGCGAGATCTTCGATACCATGGGATCTGGCACGTATGTCATTATTCTAAAGAAATTATAAATTAGAGAGGAAAATAAAAGAAACTCTGGCAAGATTAAAATTTTAGTAATTTTTTTTGAAATGGAGTTGAATTTATTTCTACTATCAAAAATACTAATCAATTACTCTAGCATTACGATTCTTGAAGGAGATACTAATCAATTACTCTAGCATTACGATTCTGGAAGGAAATATGTTGTGCCAGCAAATTTCTGGTCTCATTAGACAACACATTTCATGTATTGCAGATTTGTTCTCTATTAATGATACTATGTAATTATTTTGTATTTTTGGAGATTTTGTTTTAATAGTGGAGTTTTTGTTATAAATTGGCAAAACTAGTTTGTATAATAGTTATTTGTTCTTTAAGATTTGTTTTGAAATGGTATGATAAAAGCAATTTGGTATTTGGATGGTAAAGAGTTCACATATCAAATTTGTGATTCTAATAATTTTTCTAAATTTTTTATAAATTTGACCAAAAAATATGCCCAAAAATACTTCTAAAATATATAATTGTTAGACAAAAAAAAAGAAGAAGGTAGAATTAATTAAATAATAATAATAACAATAAAATAGAATTTCAAATTTAATGATAAAGCCAAATATTATCTAAATTATGAAAAAAATAAACTAAATTTGAGCCAATTAAACATCTCATAATAATAGTCTAATTTATTTTAAATTTAATGATAAAGTCCCTATTATGATGTATATTGTAATATCTAATATTTTCCCTAAAATAAGAAATACTGGGAAATTTAACCATAAAAAATCTAGTCCTCTAATTTAAAATTTAACTATTGAATCATATTCCAGCTTTTTTTATGGATATGTATAGTATTTACTT
This sequence comes from Pinus albicaulis, assembly GCA_034641835.2. Classification (NCBI taxonomy): domain Eukaryota; kingdom Viridiplantae; phylum Streptophyta; class Pinopsida; order Pinales; family Pinaceae; genus Pinus; species Pinus albicaulis. The sequence goes on from CM076570.1 coordinate 815,246,912, forward strand.
TTTTTACATGTTTATATATGTTAAGATAGACAATAGACCTCTAAAGATAGCAAGAGACCGTTTTAAACTCTTTAAGTTTTGGATGGCCTATAACTCTCTAAGATGGCCAATAACCAGGTTTCACGAAAACAGAATTATATATTGATGTAACATGTATTTTTTCAATAATGAATGAATAGTGAGATACTACGAGGTTTACAAAAAAAAAGAGCCAGAATTCTGACAATTTAAAAAAAAAAAAACTTGCAATAGCAATGTTTGAATCATGTTTTTGATAGTGTAAATAGATTCAGCACCATAAAAAAATTCAGAGCACCTAAAATCTTGAAATTTAATAACTAAAGCACGAATTTACAAAAACCCTGAAAATTTCCATAATTTCCATTAAAAAAAAAAAAACCAATTAGACTACTGCTATAAAAACAACAGTTCCAAAATATTTATTATCTTTCTGATAAACTAGACTACTGCTCTAAAAACACACAATGTAATTGTAGGTCCAGAATATTTATTATCTTTCTGATAAACTCCATGTGAACATGCAGCTCAGGTAGCAGCTCCCTCTTCGCAGCAATCATAGTCGACAAGCCTGAAAAGTCTTGATTCGTTCAAGTATACGGGAAACAGTATGTAAAAGTCTTGTATCGTTCATATTCATAGTTTACTAGCTTACTCCGCGTACAGATAGTACCCGACAGTATCAAGGGCGTCAAGTCTCCTAACATTGAAATTTCCAAGAAATTTCGTGATGTGTGATTTGAGAGGAATGATATAGTAATAAAAAAGTCCGTGATATCTTTTGAATCGGCAAGGAATTAATATTATAATAATATAATTAATTACATACAAATGTGTATTACAGTCCTAATTATCGGGTCTTCATCGAATTTACTCCAGCTCATCAAATATTCGGCGCATATTTCGCTATCTGCCCAATTGCTGACAGGAAATATTTACGCCAATGCTCAACGTGTACTCCGAAACAAATCTCGTTATTATTCCAGGTTTTATATTTGATGTTTTTCATTTTATAGATATTTTACTTTTGATTGTTATGAGACAAAATATCGTCTATCAATGTGTAAATAAATATTGATTTTATACTATTATATAATTAAATTTAAAATGCTATATTGTTAATTTAAAATGCTATATCGTTAAAATATGATAGAAAGATTTTCACTTTTACTAAACATTTCTCAGTTTTGTTGAATAATATGTTTTTTACCAGTTAAAAGATTAATATTTTCAAATCCAAAAAATAAACATTCAACCATGAATACTATAAAAAAAAATCATAACTTTTAATATAATTAATAATCGCAAGAAAGAGCAATTTGCCATGTTAACATCACAAATTATAACATGAATATAACACCGGTTTACAATTTAAATCCAGGAGAAAACGGAACACAATAAGGAATAAATTCTGTTCAATTTTGAAAGGCAAAAATTTATTTAAGAAACATATATTATTTTGATATTAACTTTATTCGAAGGGTAACCGATGGTGGGTTCACATTACCTTAATGGAAAGGTAAATGGATGACTAGAATTAATCTCTCTTTCAAGAAATTTTATCTTTTCGTATTAAATATTTTTTTTTATTGCTCATACTCTCTTAGGTTTGTTTTTATAATTATAATTAAAATTATTTTTGTTTTGATATGAAAATCAATCATGGTTTTATATCGTATTGTGATAATGATTATCTTAATATGAGAATTAACATGGTCAGTCATGTTTATTTAAAAAATTATAATATTGATCTTAATGTTTATATACCTTGGGTTTATAATATTAATAACTTGTGTTTACTATTATTCCTTTTAGTTTATAACCCTTTGGTTTTTATTTTTTCATTGGGTTTATAATATCAATCATGGTCAGCCATGGTCAATCATGGTCAACTATTGTCCGATGTCGCATTGTGATATAGATTGTCTCCATATGAAAATCAACAATGGTTAACCCTAGTCCAATGTCGCATTATGACAAATATTGTCTCGATATGAAAATCAATCATGGTCAACTATGGTCCAACACCACATTGCGACAAGGATTGTCTCAATATGAAAATCAACCATCATCAACTATGTTTATTTAAGTGTTTATAATATTTTTATTATGGTTTATATACCTTGGTTTTATATTATTCCCTTGGGTTTAATATTATTCCCTCCGGTTTACAATCCATTTGGTTATTAGTATTGATCTCTTGGGCTTGTAATATCAATCATGGTCAACAATGGTCAATTGTGGTAAACCATGGTGAACTATAGCCAATCATGGTCAATCATGTTTTATAAAATCAATCGTGATCAACCATGGTCAAGCATGGTCACCCATTGTCCTACATCGCATCGTGACAAGGATTCTCTCAATATGAAAATCAACCACATTCAAACATACTTATTTTACCGTGTTTAAATTTATTTATAATATGGTTTAATATATACCATGGGTTTATATTATTATTTCCTTGGGTTTAATATTATTCTGTTTGGTTCAAATCCCTGGGGGTTTTTGTATTAATCCCATTGGTCTATTATTCCCTTAGGTTTATTAATCTAAGGGTTCATATTCCTAAGGTTTAATATTGTTCCCTTGGGTTTATCATATCAATCGAGGTCGACCATGTTGTATAAAATCAATTAGGGTCAACCATCGTGAATCATGGTCGACCATGGTCCAATGTCGCATTGTCACAAAGATTATTTCAATAGGAAATTCAACCATGGTCAACCCTAGTCTAACATCACATTGTGACAATGATTGCCTCAATACAAAAATCAATCATGGTCGACCATATTTATTGTAGGGTTTATAATATTTATCTTAGGTTTTGAATACCTTCAGATTATAATATTAATTCGTTGGGTTTAACACTATTCCCTTGGGTTCATAATCCCTTTGGGTTTTAGTATTAATTCATTGGGTTTATTGTTCCCTTGAGTTTATAATATCAATCCCTTGGGTTTATTGATATAAGGGTCCATCTTCCTAGGGTTTAATATCAATTCCTTGCGTTTACTATTTCCTTCGGTTTATAATATCAATCCCTTGGATTTATTAATTTAAGGGTTCATATTCCTAGAATTTAATGTTATTCCCTTTGGTTTTTAGTATTGATCCCTTCGGTTTCTAATGATAAATATTTTATAATATTAATAATAATATTATTATTATATTATATTTATATATTTATTAATATCGATATTAACATTAAATCCATATCTATTGAGGCCTATCAACGTATATCAACAACATTTATTAATGTGGTTGTGCTATTTTTGATCCATATGTTATTGACCTCATATCATATGTTTATATATTTTTTGAAAATCAAAATTATTTTACATGGGCCTTTAGGTATATATTAGTTTTCATGGCATACTTATATGTCATCACCGACTGTAAAGGAAATGATTTAGTTGCTTGTAAATGTTGATAGTGTAAGTAGGATCAAATTGGAGGGAAACTTTTACAGTTCAATTTGAATGTACACGTAGGGATCAAATTTAAAGGAAAAGATTACAATTCAATTTGAAAGACTAATTTCATTTTAGATTTCTAATATTGATAAGTTAAAAAAAAAAATTATATAGAAATGATTTTTTTATGTTAGTTGTCATTAATGTTTTATATTTACTACCTTATACTGTGTAAGTTGTGAAGACAATTTCACTAGTATTACAATTGATGTCAAAATCATATAGGGAAATTTAATAGGACCATTTAATTACATTTTATATATGAATTATATTGAGAGAATTTAATTGGACCATTTACTCATTCATCTCATGGATATCATTATTCAAATATAATGAATTTTTTTACAATGAAACTACTTTTCTTTTTTATAAGTAACTGGACCTTCAAACAATTACAGTGAGTTTTTTAAAGGGAAATAAAATAAAATATTATGTCATGGATATCATTGTGATCTCAATTAAAAAAATAAATACATAAACTATTTAAAACCTCCAACAATACAATTTTGCATACAAGAGATATAACTTACAAGATTATTTTACCATTAGATTTATAGCCTAGTGATAAGTGCACATGTGCATTATGATACATGACACCATTTACAAAACAACATAGAAATAACATTATATGTTTTCAACAAAAATAAATGAATACAAAGGAATTTATGATAATAAGGATTCGTACATGCATTGAATCAATTTTAATTCCTAGTGTATATTGTTCCATATTCATAATAAATAGGGATAAAAAACACATGCCAGTAATATTCATAAGTGTAAGTAAGTAGAGAAAGTAGTAAATGCAAGAAAATGAAGTAGGCAGTAAAACTAAATCCTTAGGAGGGCCATTCTAGACCTCAAAATTCCCTTAATGTTTTTGAGGTTACGATTTTCTTTGCTAAGTTATTGGTAAACAAGGTGAAACCCACATGGGTAAAATATTATAGGATCTCCATGAAAAGAAGGTTATTGATCAATACCATAAAAGGACCATTACCTCATGGTCAGTCATTTCGTTCTTCTAGAGAACAAAGAGCTGAAGAATGAATCATAAATTGATATTATGGGTAAGAATTTTGGGAAGCTTGTTGTCCTAAGAGCTTCATAGAAACCTTTTTTCCATAATATTGAAAATGAATTTAAGAAGAAGATTGACCTTCTTGTTGAATTGGAGGAGGAATTAAAATCTTTTTTGTTCAAAAAATGTTTCCTTAAAGGAGGAAGTCTATAGGTTAGAGGAGGATAGTTGCCAAATAACTAATGAGATTTTATACTTACAAGACTCTATTAATGAGACTATTTAAGAATCCAACCTTATTCAAATAGATAACAATATACTGTTTGATAAATATTAGTCGTTGAAAAATTATTACAATGTATTTTTACTACAATTAACTAATAATAATGATATTGTTTAGGACTTGCAATACTAAAAGTATTATTTTGACCTAGGATTCATTTTTCCATTGAATACTAAGAAGAAAACTATTTTTATTGAGCCACCAAGATCATATTCTAAAATCATTATTTTATCAATAATTTCTGAGAAAATAACTAACCAAAATTAGGTATGTATGACTTATATTATAATATATACATTCAAAACAACAATACTAAAAAAATAGAAACCCGAAAATTCCACTTGTTTAATATGGAAAAAGTCTTTTTCAAATTTTTTAAAGGTCTAGTGTAATAATAATTTTTTGAACTATCTTTTAGTTCTTTAACCTTAAAAAACAAAAAAATATTGCAAATATTTTCAATTAAAGGTTTTTCCCATTAAATTAATAAGGTTTTAAGGACTTTCATTAAAACTGATGATTTTTTTTTTTTATGGAAGCATGTTTCTAGAATCTCTAAAATGGAATTATGTGTTTGTGTTTTGTTGAAACTTTAATCTTATTATACAAGCAATGCAATATTAGAGTGATTGTTAAACATAGAGAATTGTTTAGAATAATTAATGCCATTGGCATAATTCTATCTTCCCTAGGGTAGTAACAACTTGATCCAGCATCCATGGGATTCCAGATCTGCTTGAGGAAAAGAGCGGCTAGCAATTTATAAGTTTTAAATTGTTGTTCTTGCAAACATCGTTTTGAATCATCTTGTTAAATGTTAACAAAATCTAATCAGCTAGTTTTTGTATTAGGGGAAGGTAAAATAAATAAGAAAATGATATTTTATTTGAGAAGATAATTAAAAAGCTAATCACTTGGTGTATAAAAAAAAATATGGTGATGAAATAAATGACACCAGTATTTAAATTATTGTCTTTGCTTATCTCTATCCGTTGTGATGGTCGCGTCTCTAAAACCACAACAAACGAACACTCCAATTGTTTTCTATAACATGCAAATCATTGGAGAATCTGGAGATCACACATGTCAATAACCATTTAATGAGATAAGCATGCAATAATTAAAAATGGAAAAATTCTCTCTATATAAAAGGGAACAATTACATATTAAGTGAAACTACTTGTTCTAACCTAGGTACACAATTTTGCGGTGTACCTAAAAACATTTTTCTCATAACGAATAACACCTCCATGTTGGCAGAATTTACAAGGGCACTTCAATTACATATTGTATATCCAAGCGCTACACTAAGCACACAATGCATTTATCCTTACCTACTTACCAACTAAATATATAAGTTCGAGAGAAAATTTATTAGTCCCTGCCCCTTCGGCGCTGGCAGGGACTATTGTAATCGATTTTTTTCGATTTGATTAATTTACAAAGAAACGAAGCTGCAAACCAAGTAATTACCCTAAAGTCTTAACGTTATATTTTATACAATGTGTTTTTACCACCAATAAGAAAAGTTCCACTGTTATTCCAACCACTTAGAAATTTAAAGATCTTATTTGGCCTCATATCGAGGCAAGATCGGAGAAAAACTTAGAATAGGTTTCAATTTATTTGAAATGTTTTCATGAAATTGATTAATGCTAGCATTAATAGACAAGCATTTTATGCTAAAATTACATAGTCTCTTAATGTTTACGCATGGCTCTTGGTTTACACATGGCTTACCATGCCAGTGTGATGTTAGTGTTGTCGACCATTGCTTCATGACCGAGAGTAGTTGTATTGGTGTTATTTCATTTGGCTTCAGCCAGTCGGTTTTGGCTCTTAACTTCGAAAAATCTTCTGAGATGCAGCCCAGAGTTGATTGAGCAACAAGAACATTTGCAAGAGGACCTTTTCTTGGAGAAGCAAAATGCAGAGTATTTCTGACTTGCCATCGTCTCCCATCAGCCCCTCAGCGGTTTGGCTTAAGACTTCTTCGGCAAGTGACCAACGGGCATACTAATCTCAATACTTACTGTATAGTCGTTCTTTCTCTACAACTTAATACTTAATACTAAGGCAAGTAATCAATAAATACCTTTAGCAGGATACCCATCCTTCCTTTGTTTCATCCTTGCCTTATTATAACTCCTCTTCATACAGGTTCAGCAGGTCTACTTGCTTTAGGAGAACGAAGACTCGTCCAGGTGTTTGTTCGCTTAAAAATACACATAGCGAAAAAAAATCTATGAATGAGCATCGAATTCCCCACTAGAAATCATAGCCGTCTATTAAATTGTCCAATTTTTATTGCAGAAGAGCGGAGGAAACAGAGCAAGAAAATACAAAATAGAGCAATATTGGTTGTACTCACTTGCAAGGGGTTGAACAACAACAGCTGTTGATGTGGCGACGAGTTTGGTATTTCCCTGGCACGAGAGCTTGAGAGAAGAGAAGCTGTTACCCCTTAGCAGCTCTGAGTTGGCTGAAGACAGAGAAGAGGGTTTTTCCTCAGCTCGCCCGCATCTACGGCGACTGTATTCATGCGTATAGGGAACACCAAGTGCTTGGAATTCTTAACTTCATTTTAATGAAATTCGGAAACCATGGTATCAACATAACAATTTCCTCCTCTTCTTACTTACCGGCGGGGAGTCTCTATCTTATCTACTCCTGTGTTCTTCTACCGTGGCTTTTTTCTTAGTGAAGGTGAGCGGGACTCGTGCCTTGGCTCTGACGATTAAGCAAGTAGGGATGAGAATCATCGGGTAGTTTAGGATTTATGTCAGCATCATTGTTTAATGTCATTCTCTGCGTTGCTCAGAGAAACTATCTATCTCTCCCTTCAGAAGGCTTTAGAATGCTACTAATTAGAATGTTGGCTTGGGTGCTATAACTCCTTCCTGCATTATTCCGGTTGCCTTGGTTCCTTTGCAAGATGAGACCCAGGCATCTTTTCAAAGATTGGAACTTTCGACATGTGGCCTTCATGCGAGGTGAGAGTGACATGCATCTCTTTTTTATTTAACATTACTTTATTTAAATTTAATGTTATTTCATTTATTATTAATTTCTTTTATTGGAGTCAAACTAAATTCTTTTACTGGAGCCGAACGAAGGAAGAGGCCACGCTACTAGAAGTTTCTTGGGCTTCAAATTTTGTTTCGAATTTTGTAAATGATACTTCACATACCAGAAAATCCTCTGATGTTAGTCAACTGAGTCAACAATCATATTGGCTCAGGCTTATTTGGGCTCATTATTTCCCAAACTGGGTGTTACCTTCTTTAAAATGCCACAAATGGCCCTGCATTTATCTTTCATATCAACATATTTGAGCTGTATGTCTTTCGATAGCTTCTGTCACAAACAGCATGATTAAAGTTTAATAATGCCTTCTGCGCCATTTGTTTTTCATATCAACATATTTGAGCTCTTTGTCTTTCGATAGCTTCTGTCACAAATAGCATGATTAAAGTTTAAACATGCCTTCTGCTAATTTCTGGCAATAATGTGAAGGTTCCTTCTGTTAATCCAGATCGCCATGCTCTGTAATGATGGTTGACACTTATTGGGCTCATCATTTCTCAAAAGTGGAGTTACCTGCGTTAAAATTCCATGATTGAGTCATGTGTTATCTTGAATGTCCAGCTACGGTAAGACTTCAACGAAAGGGACCAAGTGTCAAGTTCCATTTGAAATCCTAGGCTCATTAATCACCTTGTAATTTTGATCCTAGATTTCTATGGCTATAGGCTTATTGCACTAAAGTTTTCCCCTTGAATGTTGATAGATTCTGGTCATCAGAATTAAGCATCAATATTAAATAAAGTTGATATGAGAAAATACTTGTTCATGGAATTCAAAATAGGAACAGTCATTTTTATTTTTATGGTTGATTATATCTCCAAGTTGGCTTCCATGTGGCAAGGAGTGGAGCTTGCAAGCTGTTGCTCAATACCAACAAGGCTGGGGATTGGAATCGACACTAGCAGACACTAAAATAACAAGCAAGGACAGAATAAGAGAGAATAAATTTCATAGTTCATGCTTTCAAAAACATACTTAAGGCCCTTAGTTGATTACATCTCACTTTATATTAATTTACTTTCTGCATTGAACTTTACCTTCTCTGTACCCTTTTATCATATTTTGATGGGTATTCTTAGCTAGAGATCGCATGAGTCAATCAGTATTTCCTTCTTCATGTTTTGCTTTAAACAACCGTCCCATTTACATGGAGATTGAAACAAATTTTTCCATAGAATGTCGATGTTACAGTACTTCATGTTATTTGGATCACATAATGATTTCTGCAATAATAACCTAGGTAGGGAGATCTGTGTAATTTTGTATGAGGTAGATATATACTAAGTTACCATGTCCATTTTTAACATACTTTCGTACAATTGGGTGACTGAATGGTTATGTTTTTGTATTCAAATTCTAAGACATTTCGTCCTTCCTCAAGTGCCAATTCAATGCATACACACTAAGAAACCTCCAAAAGTCATGAGTTGACTAGCTTGGTGGGAAAGATGATCAATGTTGTTGATTTGAATAAATCAACCATCCTTGGCTGCTGACTACCATGGGCCCAAAACCCACCCTCCCAAGAATAACTGATCTGAGAGCTGCATCACTGGTTTTAAAGATGCAGGATGCAGCTCAGGAATGAAATCAATTGACAGAAAGGATGGTGTTGTTATATTGGTTTGGGTTCAACTATTAATTTAAAATCTCTGAGATTGTTGAAAAAATAAGTTTATAGTGTACAGGGACTAGGACTAGTCTGCAACCTTGCATGTAACATGAGTTGAAGGACTTCAATCACTTTGTTCATATGAGAAATTGCATTATGTAATGTGTTGCTGCGTAATACATAATTTGGCACTTTCTCTACACATTAAAACTGAACCTCTTTTCGCCAGTCTACTTATATGAAGTCATTGCATACTTATCTGGCTCATAGAATTCCGTAATGGGAATTCAATTCAAGTGAAATACATGTCCTTGCGCAAAACAAATAATTTATTTAATCTTCAAACCTGTGTGGATTCTACTGCTTATGCTCAATCCGATTACTTTTCTGCAATGGATAAAGACAGCTGGAATGGATGGGTTGTTATACATTTTTTTTTTTTAAATAATCACCATGTTTAGATCAGTACTGCTTTCTTCAATATTCTCGTAAATATTACTTTTCCCACATCTCTATAATTTCCAGCTGAGGGCCAGAATCTGCAATTGTTTTTCATATCTTCAATGTAAAGTTGGACTTTGTTTGTTTGCCTCTGGATCTATCATGAAGGTCCAACACCCATAGTGCAATCAAGTACTTTGGCATGTACTAGTGTTTACGCAGCTATTTCAATTAGCGGGTCTCTGTTTTTATGTTTGAAATAATTGCTTTCAATCAAAATTGTGCAGTATTTCTAATATACTAAATCTGCAAGTTCTTGTGCAAATCAGGTCTCCGGATGGCTGTAAGATGTAGCAAACTATTGTGGATATGGACATGGAGAAGCAAGGTCTCTGTTTTTATTCTAAGTCTACATTGGTGATATATAATAGTGTCCCAAACTCTGTAACTGCTAATATGGAATAGTGTATTTCAAGGGCCATGGTATGTATCATAGAGCATTTCAAATACTGCGCTAGCTATCAGAACTTGGCGTCTCGAGCGTTGTAATATGTTTAATATTAGTGTATTTCAAGAGCCCTTGATATGCATCACGTGAGGATATTTCAAGCACTGTAATAGCTACCAGAATCCTCTTCTTTAGGACAACTAGAACAACAATAAAATCAGAAAATCCATGGACGTCTAATAACTTGGCATCCTTGATCAATAGAAGACCTTTAGCCAGCAGTTGCGTACATACCTCTTCTCTCCACATATTATGGGAGGCAACGAAGGAACTGATCTCATTCTCAAAAACATACTTGCAGCGAAGCTACAGAGAACAACCAAAGCTGAAATTCTTACATAATGCTAAATACCACCAAGGGAATCTCAAACCACACGTCTGGAATTCCCCAATAAAACTGCCCGCCAATGCAATATCCCCTGAAGAAAAGAAGCATGCTATGACTGAACATGGTTCCAATAGGACCTGGAAAAAGGGAAATTCCATAACAAATGGTTCCCCATTTCCACCTGAAGACAAGAAGGGAAAAATCCATTTGAAAGGCTACTGTTTGCAACAAAGACTTGGTGGGAAGGATTGAATAAATCACCAACCAAGCAAACACTCTGAGCTTCTAGGACATCCACACTGACCATACACTATGCGATCTCCTTACCCATCAGCTCTCAGCATTAGAAGTCACCCATCTCGCATTCAGCATTGAACCCAGCTCATGGTGTTTATGTAAAATAGAGTACAATTTTCAAAAACCATAATGAACCAAAGGGCCCATGTTATCCCTCATTTTTCATGATGCATATACCTTTTCTGGTCTTCCTTTTGCTGCTGGTAATGCTAGGAATAATGATCCTTCAACTGCTTATTTAAATAATTCTGTTTTCACTTATGCTTAGTGGAATTGATGATGGACCTGAGGCTGGTCATTATGCTCCTTAAACTGGTTCAATTGGTTATGGTGCTACTAGAAATGCTTTGGGAGCTGATCCTTGAACTGAGGTTGCTGCTTTTGCTGAGCCTGGCTTTGCTGCTTCTAATGATTTGGGGATTATCCTAGTTCAACTGATACTGGTGGAATGAGGAAGCCACTTCAACTGTTGTTTACGAAAATGCCCCTTCAACTGATTTTGCATTCAAGCCCCTTGTGGTTAATTGAATTGGGCTTTGTCTATTTCTGGCAAGCCCCTCGTGGTTAATTGAATTGGGCTTTGTCTATTTCTGACAAAGTGAATATATTGGTGAGATTAACCACACTGATTCGTTAAAGGTGAGTAAATTAGCCGGTCGATTTGGGCAGCAAAATTGTTCGTCCATTGTGACCAGCAATATAAACTTTGTAGCTTATAGTTGGGTAGCAAAATCGTTGGTTCATTGTGAGCATTAATATCAAATTTTTGCAATGTCTACAGGTTTATGTTTATAAATTCAAGGGTTGCAATTCATCACAAGTATGTATTTCTGGATGATCAAATCAACGGGACCATTTGCTATATCTGTTACTAATATAATATACAGATAAGAAGCTTATTGGAAATTCCCAAGCGTCGCTCCCTGCTCAAGGCAGGGACTAGCTGCCATGCAGCAACTCTTGTTTATATAGAGGCCCCATACTTTGTTTTTCCTCGGCCATAATGAAAGCTATTCTTCAAATATAGTATGCTTTTCATTATTTGAAATTAACATTTTTTTCTAACAGAAAATACCCATTTTTTAAGCTAGAGTGGGGTAGATCTCCTAGTACATGTCATTTTGGGGATTCTTAGGTATATCCATACATAATTCATTGTGACTTGAACCTTGTTTTGTTGTGATAAATTTCCACAGATCTAAGGATGGACCGCATCCAAAGAAATAAATGAAAATGGAAATCCCTAAGGAGAAAATGGGAGTGGGATTGGGTCTTATGATGTGCACATGGTCATGGTATCCTAGTGAAATATATTTAAACCCATAGAATATAATCTCACATAAAAAAATAAAAAAATAAACTATCTTACTTCCAATATGAGATGAAAGAATTGTGTGCCACACTGGAGCTTGCACTTTGTGACTCGATAGGACTTGATTGTACTACCATCCTAAGGAGGAGAGGATGAATATTGAAACTGGGTGTTGCTGCTATAGTAAGCACTCCATTACTTATTGTAGGGTGTTTTACGTCTTACAATTGCATTCATACTAAGAGAAGGAAAAATTAGAGATATTAAATTGCCTAGATCTAAATACCCAATTTAGATGCTTATGATTAAGGCAAGATGTTGAATAACTTAACCAATAGCAGCACAACTATTTCACCCTATTTCTAGTAGTAGGCTAGTTGTTGAATTTATCCCTACTTAGTTTTAAACTATTTTCATAAAAACAAGAGAAAAAATGTATTTCTATAGACAACTAAGAACTGGTATGTCCTTGGTCATAATAGGACTTGTTCTTAAATTGATACTCTATTTTCCGTTATTGAAATTGAACACTAATTATTTTCCTAATATTGACACCTCATTTCTTGGGCATCATCAAGGACATTAACACTTACAATAAGCTGTACATGCCCCATAACATTAAAGTCTTCTTCCCCCACTACAAGGTCCACATGTGTAGCCTCATCTAAGCCTTTAGCTCATTTTTTTTTTAAGCAAAAACTCCCCATTTTTTTAAGCTCAAGTGGGGTCAATTTCCTGGGACATGTCATTTTGGGAAATTTTAGGCCTATCCATACATAATCAACTATGAATTGAACCTTGTTCTGTTGTGATAAACTCCCATAGATCTAAGGTTGGATGACATTCCAACCAACAAATCCAAATGGAAATCCTTAAGGGGAAAATGGGAGTGGGATTGGGTCCTTTAATGTGAAATTGGTCATGGCGTCCTAATGCCATAGATTCAAACCCATGTAATATAATCTAACACATAAAAGTATATCTTCATGCCAATATAAGATGAAATAATTGTGTGCCCCACTAGATCTTGCATCTTGTAACTCCAAAGGAATTGAGTGAACTACCAACCTAAGGAGGAGAGGATGAGTATTGATACTTGGTCTTGATGCTATAGTAAGAACTCCATTACTTAATACACTGGGTTTTACATATTACAATTGCAATCATACTAAGAGGAAGGAAGATGATAAAGATTAAATTTTCTATATCCAAATACACAATCTATATGTCTACGATTAAAACAAGTTGTTGCATAACTTAACAACCAGTAGGAGGACAATTGTTGCACCCTATTGCTTTTAGAATCTCAACTATTACATTTATCTTGATTTAATTTTCAACTATTTCCATAAAAGCATGAGAAATCATTTATTTATAAAGGCATCTCATCGTTGGTTTGTCCTTGGCCATAAGAGGATTTATTGTACAATAGATATTCTATTTTCCATTATTCAAATTTAACATTGATTCTTTTCCTAATATTGACACTCCATTTCTTGGGAATTATAAAAGGCATTTAAAATTACATCAAGGTCTACAGAACTTATAAAATTAAATTCTTCCACCCCCACTACAAGATTGATAGGTGCAACCTCATCTAGGCATTCAACACATTTTTTTTTTAACAAAAGCTCCTCGATTTTTAAGTTCAAGTGGGGTCAATATCCTGGGACATGTAATTCTGGGGACTCTTAGGTATAGCCATACATAATGCAATATGAATTGAACCTTGTTCTATTGTGATAAATTTCCACACATCTAAGGCTCGACCACATCCCATCCAATAAATCAAAATGGAAATCCTTAATGAGAAAATGCGACTCAACTTGCTTTCTATAATGTGCACATGGTCGTGTCCTATTAGATCCATAAATTCAAACCCATAGAGTATAATATCATGCACAAAAATCTAGCTTCCTTTCAATATAAGAGGAAAAAATTATGTGCCCCACTGGAGCTTGCACCTTGCCACTTCAGAGGACTTGAGTCTACTACCATCTTAAATAGGAGAGGATGAGTATTGAAATAGGGTATTTCTACAGTAATAAGCATTGCATTACTTACTTCATGGGGTTTTAAATATTACAATTTCAATCATACTAAGAGAAGGCAAGATGATAGAGATTAACTTTTCTAGATCTAAATACCCGATTCACATGACTACAATTAAGGCAAGTTACTGAATAACTTAACCAATAGGAGGACAAATATTGAACCCTATTGCTAGTAGTAGGTCAATGACTGCATTTATCCCGACCTAATTTTCATCTATTTTCATAAAACAAGAGAAAAAAATTATATATAAAATGTTATAAACATTGGTTTGTACTTTTGGTCATAATAGGACTTTTTGTTCAATAGATACTCTATTTTCCATTATTCAAATTTAAAATTGACCTTTTTCCTAATATTGACACCTCATTTATTGGTCATCATCAATTCCATATACACCTACAAAAAGGTTTATAGGGCCACAACATTAAGGTATTTTTCCCCCACTACAAGGTCAACAAGTGCAGCCTCATCTAGCCCTTCCACACCTAGAGGCAAGTCTATAGTTCTTGCATCGAGGTCTACATTTCCATCATAAAAATCATTGTTTATACATCCACACCTACAAGATGACGATATAATACAAACATGAACTAGAGTGGTTATTTTTCTCTCATCCTCTCTTCTTCTGCCAAAAGAATATCCTGCATGTCCCGTAGAAACCTACCACCCGCCCGAGCAAACTCACCCTCACCAAAATCGAGTCCCCAACCATCTCAGCCTCCATCGTTACCTGGATTTTCTTTTCACACCTCCAAATTTTATAAGGACAATGCCTAAGAGACCGCTTTCTGCCATGTGGGGCAAACCTAGAGCTCCCATTTCTATAACATATACTATTCAAATAACGAGTGCAAGTACAAGGCCAAGAAGAGAGTCATGTTCTCCTAGTGTCTCAAGAGGAAGGATCTCAAATGAGAACCATCATAATGACCAATCTACGTTGAGAACTAGCAAACCACATACTAATGGCATAAATATCACGATACCTATTCTACTTTGTGGAAAAATGGTAAACAATGTAATGAGTGCAAAGGTTGTCACACAAAGGCATACATATCAAACAATATCTAGATTCAATATCTCCATGTTGCAGAACAAATGTATGGTGAAGTCTACACCATCTCCTAATACTTCTAGTTTTGGTAGAACAATTTCAAAGAGCTAAATGGACATGGCTTTGAGACATATGGTATGTTCCATTTCTTTTGCTGAATAAATGTTTTATTTTATCGCATAACTCAAAATCAAATTTATTTCCATAAAACAAATATGACTAAATTAAGTGTTATTTTGTCTAATTTTCTAATTTGTACATTAGATTGTCAATGTGCTATGGTGAGATCACAACACCCCCACTTTTAACTGATTATTTCATATTAATAATGGGGACCCTTTTTCTAAAATTTTGGCTAAATCGTATTTTAATATTTTCTTGGTTAAGTGTTTGACAATTTTGCAATATTTTTATTTTCTTCGATTTCCATGTTGATTGCTTCATTGCATTGGAATTTTCGCTAGATTTTCATCAGTTCTCATTTCATCTCATTTGGATGCATGGTTTCCAAATGGTTGTTATCCGAATTTCGATAATTTTTACCGCCAAGCCTAAAAAATGTACAAAATGTATATTATTTTATTTTTTGTAAATTAAATGTAAATATTAATTCTTATTAATTTAAAATTAATTTTTATTAACTATGATTTGATTCTCTAATGGTCCTACAGAATCACCGTAGCCAAATTTTAGAATAATTAACATTATATGTTATCAGGATTCCAATTTCGAAGGACCTTTTTAAATCAATTTTAATAAAATTTCTGAGATCAGAAAACCTGAAACTCAAATGATTTTACTTCTTTTTATGTGATCGTTAATTATTGAATAGTGGATGTAGTTTTTATTTTATTAGGAGGGAGGGACCCACTCCACGTGGCCCTCCTCTTCTTCCTTTCCTTCCTCACCTCATCACTCTCTTCCCATTTTGGGAATTTCGTTTTTCATAAATCCTATTTCAAATTAGCTCTGAAGTTATAATACATCCGCAATTATCCTCCTCACATCTCCCTTAACCATAACTTACTCCCTCACTCCCGGGACCTTGGAAATTAGTTTTTAGGAATTATATTTTAATTGATGTCTGATGAAACCCTCCAAAACATCCAATTTCAGATCTGACTTATTTCGGAACATTAATTTTGAGGATCCCCAATATTTTTCCTTCTGAAATCCAGATCCTTATGACTTCCCTCTGCACTCCATACGTAAATCCTTCCTCCTCATAACATTTCGGGACTCTTTATGATTTCCAAAATAGCCAATTTGGTCTATGGTAATGGAGTCAGTCGCCACTTAGATAATGCCACGAGTTCCCATGTTAATTTGTTAATATTAAATTAATTTAGTTTAAGTTAATTTATATTTTTTATTATTTTAATTAATTCAATTTTTATAATTAGTAATTATAATATATGTGTAACAACTCAACTTACCACACTTTTTTTTTTCTAATTATAGCATAAATATTAATATATCGTCAAGGATATTAATAAATTTTGTCACCATTTAACATAACTTCTTTTGTTTTGTTTTCTGTTGTTAAAATTTATTTCAGAGCTTATGATTTCATATATTGAATACTTTTCTAAGATTTAGGATCCTTGTCCTTATTAACTAATTCATACTTTAATTTCAGTAGAGACTATCCTTGAACACAGTTCGTAATCACCTTGTGCTAATATAATTGTATTTATAATTTCTAGTTATTTCTCCCTTTACTAGCATAATATGGTAATATTGCACTTTATATTATACCTTAAATTATTCATGGTATTTTAATCTACTTCCATTAATTTTTCCAATTCCCCACTATTTAACACCCTTAACAAACTATAGGGTATTCTTAATATTTGTAAGATTTAACATTATTAATACCACTATTTGATGGGTATACCTTTTATTTAACTAAAATGGTATACCTAAACCAATTCAAGGGATTTAATGATATTAATAATATACCCTCAAGCATATAACGATATGTTATAAAGTAGTTTTTCCATACATATTAACTATTTTTCCCTTCCTATCTTATTGACGAATTGGCCATTCATAATGTGGTTAAGTTATATCCATTGCTTCGAGATTTGTATTGAATTTAAAATATACATGACATTGGCAATACGAAACTCTTTACACACCAGTCTCATTTAATATAGAGTTATGCGTTAATAGGTTTGTGGATTCAAATTTAAGATTTGTAGATATCTAGGTCAGAGGGTTTAATACATTTGTAGTTTCGAGATTTCAATATTTATGATTGTACTTTGATCATTAATGTAATCACATGACCCGAACATTTTTCTGTCCATTGTTGGCTTATATCACTGCCACATTGATGGTCAAGACGGGATTGTATCCTTATCATGGTAATTATGAAGACCTAAGGTCGTAATATTCTTTTTCATTTTTCATTTGGGCATACGGTCGTTCGGCTCTGGTTTTTCTGGCAACCCTCTTTGCTGGTTTACCACGCAGCCCATCAAATTGTTAATGTTTCCTCTCAGTCCATATCAGTGTTGGTTACACATTCAATCTCATGATTTACAGTTACGCATGACTTTTAGAGGCATACTCGTCCTTCAGGTAATACTCATCATTTTTAAATATTTGCCCTCGTATGATAGCTAAGCCTATATAAAATTTCTTTTATTGCATTCTAGTTTGATTTGTAACTAATGGTTATTTTTTCGTTTTGCAGGGTTCCATTCCATATGGAGTTTTTAACACGTCTTCCTTCCACCATTATGGAGGTCATGAGGTAATTTCCTCTTTTGCAAGAAATAGGTAAGAATTTTTAGACCCTTAACGCAATTCTTATTTGACTACTTCTTTCAAATTCCTCTTATGGTAATGACTGTAATTTTGTTTATACAGTGTTATTACTATTTTATTTCTTACCACTCATTTACTTGAAGACTTAATATGAAATTAGATTTTGGATGTAATTTATTATCCCTCTCTGAGTCTTTTTTTTAATTCGTAACTACCATACTACATCTTCGTTGGTTTAATGACGTAGCTGAGGATTTATTTTGGCATATACTTCATTCTTTTCACAACATTTTCAAAGCTTACGTTGGTACTTAAACTCATTTTTTTCTATGATAAGTTATTTTGGTAATTTCTCTAGGATTTCATTTTCATCTATAATTAAATCATTGAGAATTTCGTCTTGAGTATACTACTCTACGTTTTATTTCTACTCTATCATACTTCCTCGTGGCATCATAATGCCTCTCATGAGTATGAGTTTTTTGGTATTTTCACTAGAGCATTCGAAACGCTCTCTCCATTTTCCCAATTGTATAGATTGACAACTTGCCATTAAATAAAATTCTGGGGTTTTTTTGTAAACTATGAATTTTCATTAATTCACTTTGCTTTACTCCAATTTACTCTAAGAAACCAATGTTAATATCGGCTGTCTTACCCTCCCACAATTGACGTATGGGATTTTTCTTCTCTTATCACGACAATATTTGTATTTTATTACTCAAATTTCTTGTTAAAGAGAATTTCATTATTGGGTTTTCAGTAACTACATTTTCTCTCCAACGTAAATATTACAAATAATTAATATATAAAATTGTTCATACTGTAATGATATGTAAAGGTAATTCTTTCTTCTCTTTCACTGTATTTGAAATTTCACAAGGAAATCTTAGTATAAATTTTAGATATTTTTTAGTGAAGAATTAGGTCAATTCTCCTCGAATTTCCATAATTATGGAATTATCGTTTTGCTTGAAGTAAATCAATTTCATTTTTAACTCAGAAACCATAATTCCCTCATGCATAACTTCGAGTTACTCTGTCTCGTTTATGTTATTCATAACATTATCCTTGTCAGAAATTTGACCTTTCTATTGAAATTTGGGGATTTATAATTAATTAATTTCATATAAAATTTCAATCACAGTAATACAAAAATTCAATCTGTGTGAATTTGTTGATTTTACAATTAGATGTCCCTTAAGAATAATTTGTAATAATTATAGGATTTTATTAATTTCTCTTAAATTTATAAAATCATGTATTTTACAGGAACAATTGATCACTTAAAGGTACTCACTTTGTTTCTCATCAGATTAATTTCCTTTTTCTTCTCTGTTTAATTTAATTCTTGCACTTAAGAATCTTCTTAATGTTGATGTGCAGGGTTTTTGCCAATTTTAACATATAATAGTAAGGTAAATTTTCCTATAATTACCCACCCTTGTCACAGATTTATATATTAATTGATTTACATAATTTTAAGGATATTTATACACTTACTAATTAACGTGTGTATAATTTTACGTGTAGGTACTCCACTTCCTTCAATGCCCACTTTTACAATTTAATTTGTAATTCTATCAATTTTGGGCAAATCATTTTGTCATTCATTGACAATAGAATTTGATTTCTTCTATACATGTTGGTCCATATCGTTTTAAAGATTTCACCCTCTTGAATTGTAAGTATTTAGTTAGACCATGGACACTCTCTATTATTTATGATAGATGTAATTTGTAATTTATATTCAGAATAATATCATGACATCTATGGTACAATACAATCATCATCATAATTTTGAATTGTATTTCTTTATTGCATGTACTTTATGCTATACGACATTGATACTCTTTTGAGTTAATGTAATAATTTAGGTATATCACTACATATTCTAGTTATTGTACAATAGCATATCTTTCTTTCTTTCCACATGTTTTTATCTATGGTTTCAGTGTACACAGTTTTACAATTTACAACCTAATCTCAGATTTAAACCTGATACTGGGGTTTAGACATTCTAAGTGTTGGCTTATTAAATTAGAATTGTCTATGTAACCATAAATATCAACTGTATTTACTATAATTGTTGTCTCTTAAATACATGAGAATGTCTAAATAAATTTTATACATAGTTTAATCATGCACAAAATTAACTTTCTTACAAGCTTCCATATATTATAATTAAATAATACTTCAATACAAATAGACAAATTCCAACAATTTGTAACAATAAAATTCATAACACAGAATTCAATTACTTTGTGCATACTAATTTTGGTAAGACTATTTTCCACCCAACCTTGAGCTTTCTCTCCACAGCTCCCCCCGAGCAGAGACCAATTCCTCCAAAGTGTAGACAACCTCTTGTCTACCCAGGAATGGCTTATTTAAGCTTGCTTTCCCTTCAGCATGTTTCCATAAATGCATCCAGTTAATCAGGATTAGTGTTTTCCTTTGTGCCTATGATTTCCTTTTCTTTTTTTCCACAAAAGTACTTTAAAACTAGGTTTTTTCTCTTTCTAATTTTTTTCACCTCTTCTAAGTAACTTTCCACTTTACTGAGGTATCTTTTAGATTTTTATCTCTAATCTGATATTTTAATTTAATTTATTTTCTCCAAGGATTTTTGTAGAATCTGGGAAAGTCTTTGGAACATTATCCATCCTCATGGATTTGAAATCCTAGCCTCCATTTATACTGTAGTATTTGAACAATAATTCAAATTCCACATTTATAAAATTAAAAAAAATGAAATATGTCCACAATAATAGTTTTCTTTTAGGTCCACTCAACCTTTAGGATTGTTCAACTGTCTAATAAAATTAGTAAAAATAGGGATATTACAATATATTTGATTAATTAATGTAATATTTGTAATTAATTAGTTTTAATTATTTAGTTATTTAAAAATTATTAATTAAGTTAATTATTAGATTTTAAATTAAATTTTTCCTAATTTTCGCCGAGGTAAACATTTTGCCATAATTCTAATATTTTTGACACTTCATATTTGGAGAGGCATATCCAAATATTTACTTAACCAAATGAAGCTCACAATAGCTCATTGGAAATATAAGACAAGGGAGAATCCTATTGGAAGGTTAATTTCAACAGATTTAGTCATTTAATGACCTAGAAATTTAACAAAAGACAAAGTGACGAATTTGCAACAATAATTAGTTTCTCAAAATTTTGATTTGGGAAAATTTCATTGGCTTTGGAAAATTGATGTCACTAATTCATCCTCCAAAATTAATCAAAATATAATCAAATCCATAATAATAAATCACATCTTGGATTTTTTTTGGATTTTTTTTATTTTAATTTAAAATTTTGATAAGAGTTGCTTTTTCCAAATTTTCTAATTTTGATTTTAGTGTGCATTTTCATTTATTTTTGGATTTTAATTAGTGTGTGAAAGGAGATCAGTTGAGGAATTTCATGCCTAAGACATTTTTGAGAAATGGAAAGAGACCATCAAAGATAAGAATGAATAACTTGCAGCTCTAATTCATGTTGTGGAAAACTACTCTCAAGGTATTTTATTCAGAATTTTTACTATTACATTTTTGAGAAAAGCCAAAATATGGTGTCAATCTCTTCCAGTTGCCTCTATTCATAGATGGGATCAATTTATCACAAAATTCCTTTAATAATTTCATGTTTATGATTATGAACAGGTATGTGATGAACTTGAATGTTTACGAAATTCTAAAAATGAATCTTCCATAAATTTTACCGTTAGATTTTGATTAAATTGTTTAAGATTCAAAGTTGAAGATAATCCTTCAGATATTGAATTGATGGAATGTTTTGAATATATTTTTTCTATTACTTACATTCCTAATCCACAAGAAACAATTTCAATCTTTGACGGACCTTCTTCATATTCTATTAACCTGATCAAAAATTTTGATATGGAGGTCCATATTAATCATGATGAAGTTGTAACTTCGATGTATAATAAATTCCTTCATTTAGTGTAAACTTCATATAGAATTGATAGTCACTTTGATGCACTCACACATGTTAATGAAACACAATCACAAATCTTGAAAAAATTTGATAGCCAACTATAGGAAGATACCTGAAACAAAATTAAAGAACTAGCTACCGTGAAATCTTAATATAATCATGAATTGAAATCATAGTTAATAAATAAACAATCACTAGCAGAAATTGAATATTCCAATAATGTTCAATTATCTACATAAATTTTTGAATTTTATCATGTTGATGAAATGCAAAATTTAAGGTAGCCAAACAACAGTCTTCAAGAATGTTTTAATAGCCAAATGAATGATCAAGAATATGAAATTTGTAATGGAGAAAACACAAAATTGTCTCCAAATAGACATATTTTTAGGTTCATTGCTTATAACTCTCATTTTCCCTTTATCCTGATATTTTGCTGAAATTAATTCATTCCCTCTTTGCATTAAGTTTATTCGATAAAACATAAAGGCTCATATAAATGAATTTCCTATTAGTTTTTATCAAGGTATAGAGATAATTAATGATAATTCTTCTAATATTGATGAAAATTTTCTCAATATTCCTTCATGTTTTTATGCATCATATGGGAATGAAGATAATTATAGTGAATGTCGTGAAGTCATTTATGGTGATTACTTTGAAATTCAGGATGTTGATTGATCTTACTCTTCATTAAATCCTCATGATCAAAGTCAAATCATATATGAGACTGAAGAAAACTCTAATTCAGAAATTGTTCCAATAAATTCTCATTTTCAAACAATTAATCATTTTCATGATTTCAACATTCAAGAATACATACCAATTTATTATTCTTATAATGATCAAGTTCTTGCTCCTATTCATAGTCCTAAATCATTCTCTCTTTCACAAGTTGAAATCAATTATCATTCTAGTTATATTATTTATCTAGTACTTGTGACAAGGAAATTATTTCAAATTAGTCCTAATTGTGTTGTAACATTAATTGTAAAAATAGTGTAAATTATGAGTTCATGTCATTCTTTCTTCTTCATTTTTTTTGTTTGATTTTAGATTTATTTTATGTTTACATTTTTTATTTTTAGATATCATTTTTTGGCATATTGAATAACTAAGTTTTGAAAATATTCAATATGCATTGTTAGAATGTGAAAATTAATCTCAAAATTTAGATTATGTCCATCAAGAGCTTTTGATCTTCCAATCCCATTTAATGGTCATATTTTATTAGCTCATGTTTCCTTATAGGGTGCATCTTCAACATGATCAACACTTCTGAGTGTATTGATCCAATATGACCCACTATCAAACTCAATTTAAGACCTTATGCCATATGCACTAAGCCTCCATCCACACTTCACTAATCCATTTCAAAGTTGTTTGGAAACTTCATTTTCATAGAATATTGTTAATAGTTTGTTCTATTTATATAACACTAATGGTTCTTCGACCTCTCTTTCATGTAATATCTTCCACTATCTATCAATTATTCATACTTATTTTTATGATCCCATAGAGATTTGGTTGGACGAAATTTTTCAAGAGAGAATCCTTGTAAATAAGCTACTTTTAATAAATATATTTGTAATAAGTGTGCATACAACATTTATATTTAGTTTTGTTGGCTTTATAATAATTTAATTTTTGTTATTGATGTGTGAACTGTACATACTTGCACGAAATAAAATGAGAAAATGGTTACATTGGAAGTGTGATTTCACCTAATTTCAATTTTCTCTTTATGTCAGGATTAGGGATAGAATTAATTTAGATTTAGATTCCTTTCCTTTTTGTATTTATTTTATTACTACAAATTTTAATAAACATGTAATCAACCTATGATGCCTCATTATTTACTCCATTCTCTAAAAAAGAGTGTTAAAAAAATTATGATTGTTTAAATTTCTCTTACGCTGTGCTAGCTTACTCTTCTTGTGGAATCTTCATACCGTTGTTGAAATTTTTAAAGAAATTAGGAATGATGAACTTCTAAAAAATCGTTACAATCAAGTTCTCTTGAGAAATTCAATTTTCAATTCACAAGCATTTCTATATGCTCACTTTTCTCACTCTTGTCCTTCAATGGTATTCGGAAGAAAATGCAAATCAATAACTCATTACTTAATGGTTAATTTAGATGATTTTGAACATTTGAAAATTTAAAGATAATACATGGGAGAATGTCAATATATATAAGGTACTCTTACAATTTAACTCTTCCAAGTATGCATAAACATGTTCACATTCTTTTTTTCTTTTTTTTTTGTTAGTTTTCACTTTTTCATAATTTACTTCTTCTTTTTGCATTTCTTATTTTGTAGGTCTTCATTGACTTGATTTGGAAACTTGATTTTTACAAGAAAAATTAATTAGCTTTAGAAATAGGCAAGAAACTAGTCATTTTAATCTGCAACATGGTCAGGGAAGTATTGTGTTTCTCATCAGAAATACTTTTGATTTTAGCTTTTTATTAATGCTTCTATTTCTTTTAATTTAAAAATTTATGAGATGATTTAATAATCATATTCTCCTTCTCTTTGATGCAGATGAAGTTAAATGCTTCGATCCCTTTTTATTAGATTTTTCATCAGTCTACAAATTCTCTCATTCTAAATATTAAATTAAATAAGGCCCAAAAGAAAAGTAAAATCGCAAAATCTTGCAACAAGTTCTCATGTCTTTGATTTTACCTTTTCTTATTCTAAATCTTACATTTTCTAGGTTGAATTTAACCTTTGCACTATACTCATTTATCCAACATCCAATTTAGTCACATTTCATTCTTCCGAGATGACTCAGAGCCTCTAAATGGTAAATATTGGAATCTCGATCCTCTAATTTTCATTCTTCTGACATCTTTTTTTGAAATTTTGAACCTTGAAGCTTATCAAACTTTCGAGTCTGTATTATATTAACAATATTTTAAAATATTTTCTGTGATTTATGTGAGAACTCGATACCCCAGAAACACATTTCATCAGAGACATTTTAAAATATGTTTCCGAAATCTCGAGTGAAAATCCACGTGCTCTAGCTTTTTTCTCTACCTGAAATCATTAGTTTCGAAATATTATAAAGTTATATTAAATTATTATTGTATAGGAGTTTCCAATATATGTTTCTATGAAATAGTAATCTCGGGACTTTTTTTTATCAAAACTCAATTTAAATACTCTACAAGATGAATTTACTAAAAAAAATTTATATCGGGATTTCTAATATCGTAACTGAGATTCAATTAAACCTACCGAAAATAATTTTGTCTATTTTTTTTTTATAAAAAAGCCTTTGTTTATCGGATTTTTTTTCTATCCATGTATTATTTTCATTTCGGGAGCATTGTTTATCGGAGTTCTTTCCTTCGGAACATCATACTTTGTATCTTTCCATCTTAAAGGATGGAAATACCGTGAGTTCATTTTATATTACGCAATGATATTTCCTTCGTGAAATTTGATGTGGCGATATTCACGTGCTTCCCCATTATTTCACTCGGGATATCGAGATGTTATCATTTAAATTTCTTCCCAAGATTTCCTTTTTTCATCTCGGAAAGTTGACATATCAGATTTTTGCAATATCGTAAGTTAATTTAAATTTTCTCCGAGATTTTTATCCCAGGATCTTCTATGGAAAATTTCACATGGTTTTAAAGCGATCTCGTTGGATTTTGGTTAACTTATTCAGTATTAGAAATCTAGCCCAACAATATACTTACATGGAGTCCTATTTGATTTTCTCTATGTCTAAATATTAACTTCCATGTTATCATTGTATTCTAGAACTTAGATATGTTTTTATTTATAATTTAGTCTAAATTCTAAGTAGTTATTTGGCGAAATTTTTACACCCATTCATTTCACGAACTTTTTACACCCATACCATCTCAGTGTTGAAATTCATTTTACTTGTTGTTTTCTTCCTAGTTTTAGAAGAGCAATTATGATGATCATCAAATCAGCTAAATTGGGAAATCCCTAAACCTTTAGTTTACTTTTGAAGCCTAGTTTTTAATGGTAATGACGTTCTCATGTAGAACTTGTTATGAAATTAAAATAATGCAAAGGACATAAACTTCTCTTTTGGTATATTTTCACGTCATGACTGTTATTTCATTTTTTCAAGCCTAGTTTCTTATAACTCTACAAGATATAATTCATTAAGATATCAACATGAGATGAATAAACACATGCTTGGCTTATTTTTCTCTTTTGTTGATACATTTGTATAATAATTCTTGTTGGGATTGTTTTTAATTTGGGATTTTCTTTCATTCTTCCTTTCCTTATTTTGAAAATTTTAGAGTTTACTCATTTCTTCTTCCATTTCAGTTTGGATTTATTTTTGTCTTTTTTCCATTGGTTATCATTTGGATTTGGTGATAATGGAAATATTTATTTAGCAGGAATTCTTCTCACCCAACATTGGTTGGGATACATTAGAAATTTTGACTTTGTCAATCTCATGTGTTTCATTTACCCTAAAGGGATATCTTTAGGGAATTCTAAATCTCTCTCTTGCTTTAAATATTTTCAATAGAGGAACATATGTATTTTATAAGTAGCATAGTTCATATTTTCAAGGAAATAACTAAACTTCAGTTTAACTCAAAGAATCATTCCCGTCGCTCTACTTTATAAAAACCTCTGAATGAATAATCGTGGGGAAATTTTTGGAGTCAACATTGTGGAAGTATTATATCCATTAACATAGGTATATTTTACCATCCCACCTCTTGACACAACTATATCATAAATTTAGCTCAAAAATGTGCTTATAAAAAGGGTGATCAAAAGGGTGAGCATGTGAAATATAAGTTAACCCGTCGGGGCTATGGGCGTTCATTGGTAGTGGGACCATGCTTGTATTTCATAAAGAAAAACTTTGCGGGAGTATTGACTAGGCTCGCTGGAAGCAAAGAAATTTCAAATACCATTCATATCGATGGATATTTTCTTTATAAAAAAACTCCCTATCTATACCTTCTTCTATTTCTCAAATGAGGTAATATTAAATATTAGATATTTCACAAAATTTAGATTCATTATTTTAGACTTAGTATGCTTTGAGTACCTATATTTTTAAGCTTATATTTAGTAATTCACTAATATGGGGCCCATGCAAATTGTTTTACTATTTGGCGACTTAATAGAATTCATCACTTTTAACCTTTGGGAAAAGTGAAGGTTGTCATATTTTAACCAAAGATAATGGGTTCTACTCCATGTGGCACCATTGTTGTAGTGAAATAAAAAAACTGCCATTTTTAACTTATTATTTCATAATAATAATGGTGTCCCTTTTTGTAAAATTTTGGCTAAATCGTCATTTAATATTTTCGTTTGGTTAAGTATCTGACAATTTTGTTAGATTTTTGTTTTCTTCAGATTTCCCTACTAATTGCTTTGAATTGTGATCGACTTTCACTATATTTCCATAGTTCTTGTTTCATCTCATTTGGATGCAAGGTTTACAAATGAATCTTATCTAAAGTTCAATAATTTTTACCGTTAAACCTAAAAAAGATACAAAATGTATATTATTTTAATTTTTTAAATTAAATTTAAATGTTGATTTTTATTAATTTAGAATTAATTATTATTTATTATTATTTTATTCACTAAAAATCCTACAAAATCACGGTAGCCAAATTGTAAAATAATTAACATTACATATTATCGAGATTCCAATTTCGGAGGTCCCTTTTAATTCAATTTTAATAAAATTTTTGAGATCCGAAAACTCAAAACTCAAGTGACTAATTATTTTTATGTTATCGAGATTTATTTAATAGAGGCTATAGTTTTTAATTTATTAAGAGGAAGGGACCCACTCCCCGTGGCTCTCCTCTCATTCCTGTCCTTCCTCACTTCACCACTCTTCACATTCCTAGACTTTAATTTTTTGTAACTCCCATTTCAAATTAGCTCTGAAATTTTAGTAGTTCCGAAATTCTCCTCCTCTCCTCTCACTTCATAATACCTTACTCCCTCACTCCCGAGATCTTGACAATTATTTTTTCGGAATTATATTTTAATTGAACTCGAATGAAACCCTCTGATACATCCCATTTCAAAACTAAGTAATTTTTAGGATCCATGATATTTTTCCTTCATAAATCCACACTCATGATTACCTCCCTCTCCATTCCATACGTAAAGCCTTCTTCCTCGTAACATTTCGGTACTCTTATGAGTTCCCTATCTACTTTGGTCCACCGTAATGGAGCCAATGGCCAGTTAAATAATGACACATGCTCCCATGTTAATTTGTGAATATTAAATTAATTTATTTTATTTTAATTTATATTTTTATTATTTTAATTAATTTAATTTCTATAATTTATAATTATAATATAAATTTAATATATATATATATATATATATATATATATATATATATTTTTTAATTACTGTAATATTTGTAATTAATAAATTTTAATTATTTTGTTAATTAACCATTATTAATTAATTTAATTAGGATTCTATATTTAATTAAAATTTTCCTAATTTTGGTCTATGTAGACATTTTTCTAGAATTATGATATTTTTTAAACTTCTTGTTTGGAGAGTCATATACACGGATTTACTTAACCAAATCAAGTTCGCAATAGCTCGTTGGAAAGCTAATAGAGAGAAGAATAATTTGGGAAGGTTAATTTTAGGAGATTCGATTATTTAATGACCCATAAATTCGTCAAAAGACAAAGTGACAAATTTGCAAGAATAATTAGTTTCTCCAAATTTTGATTGGGAAAATTTCATTGGCTTACAAATTTGCAAGAATAATTAGTTTCTCCAAATTTTGATTGGGAAAATTTCATTGGCTTACAAATTTGCAAGAATAATTAGTTTCTCCAAATTTTGATTGGGAAAATTTCATTGGATTTCGAAAACTATTGTCACTAATTCATCCTCCAACTTTACTCAAAATGTAATCAAATCCATCAGAAGCAATCACATCTTGGAATTTGTTTTGATTTTATTTATTTTAATTTAGCAATTTCAAGAGTTATTCTTTCGAGATTTTCTAATTTTGATTTTAGTGTGCGTTTTCATTTATTTGTGGATTTTGGTTGGTTTGTGACAGGAGATTAGTTGAGGAAGTTAATATATAAGAATTTTCGGATCAATGGAAAGAGTCTAGAAAATATAAGAATGGATAATTTGTACCTCTTATTCACAATATGGAAAACTACTCTCAACAATTCTCTATTTTCATATTTCTTGTAATTATTAAATATCAGTTTAGAGAATGAAAAAGTGTTCATATTCTCTACAAATAGAGTCTCTGAAAGAACTATTGTAATACGATATTATTGTTGTAGGTATGAGGATAACTTGGGATCTGAGGTTTGGGGAAGTCTCTATGATTTATCTTGTTGTACATGTGAACTTTTGTAATGTATTGTGACTTGAATTATGGAGAGACATACCATTTCAAGTTCTAAAAGAGAATCTTGTTTGGACTTACTGTTCAAAATTTCTCCACGGAGTTAATGATTCTCATGGACGACAAGACTTGTAAAGAGATTTTGGTATGGTTTTAATTAATTTTAATTTCATGTGCACTATTTTCTAGGATGTAAATTAATCATTGTGTTACCAAAATGTTCTACAATTGATTTTAATTTTTTGTTCTAAATAGTGTATGGAATTATGATATCGAGCACTATTGGTGTATCAATTGTTTTATGCTATTCAAGTTTTGGCTTCCTAAGTGGCATATTTCACATTTTGTGGACTTTTGCACTTGAATAATGTTAACCCTGACTATTTTACTATGTAGTGGACTGAAAATGTAGGAACAAAAGAAAAATAGATAAAAATTGTTGGGGTCGAACAATTAGTTGGATTGTTTTTCCGAGATAATAGAAGTTTGAAATAAATCACAGGTTGGTAGTTTCTATTTATTACTTTTTTTAGAAATTCCTCAATTTCTAGTAATTGTTTTAGTCTAGGATTTTAATTTGTTGATATTAAACTAAACTGAATAAATATTTTTAGCTTCTTGGAAATTTTCTTAAAATTTTTGTTACGAGTTTACATTTTTTGCACTTGGAACACAAATTTTCAAATTTACTTTTCCACCTAGAATATTGTCTTAGGAACCTAAACCTTGACCATAGAATAGGTTAAAACCACTGTACTCACTTATTGGAAATTCATGGCTTAAGTTTCTCATTATTACTCCATGAAACTTCATCATCTTTTCAGACCAAAATTTTATCTTTTAGCGTTGTATTTGAGCTACGAAATTTAACCTTTTGCATCTTAAATAGGAAAATCACAATCGTAACATGCTGGAAATTTGTTTCAATTGTCTATGTTATACTAATTTCATTTCCAAACTTACATAAAATTTCATTTTCATCATTAGTTTGAGTCTAAACTTTGGTTTTAATACCATAACTTACATTGATTTCATAGATGTAGAATTATGGAATTTCTTTCAAATATTTTTTTATCACATGATGGTAGCACATCTTGGTTGTCTCCCAATGCTAGCTCTAATGGATAATGAAGGTGCTTATAACAATGGACAATTTCCCATGCTTAATGACTCTATTCTTGTATTTCCTTTTTCTTTATATGTTATAAATATATCCTTCCATTAAATTACTCTTTCACTTGATCACCCTTCCATATCCATACAACTTCTAGTCCCTTCAATCTTGAATTTAAAAAACTTATACAATATAACTTCGAGCAAATGAAACTTATGAATATAGTCTTCACTTATCTTCGAGTTAAAAAAGTGGCTCTCAATAGCTAGGAATCTTAAAACCAATGTTATCTTGCATGCCAATTAGAACCCTAGCCTATTATTTCATGTACATAATTGTTTCCCACTAAGCGGCTAGCAAAAAAATGGACAATCCTCTTCCAAACATCATCAGTATATCCTCTACATTATTTTGAAACAATATCTCTCTTGTTTCAAAACATGTACGAAGTGAAAACATTATCCTACACAACTAATTTCATCATGAAAATAATATCCAAGAACAATCTTCATTGGATTCTTTGGTCTCACTCTTAATATAGAAAGGTAAGTGGCATTTCACATGTTACACAATTGGGTAAACAATCCTATGCAATGAAGTATATCCTTGACTAACACAAGTAACACTAATATAAAATGTTTCTATGTGGAATATTTTCTATCAATCATTCTTGCTATCGAAAGGTAAGTGGCATTTCACATGTTACACAATTGGGTAAAAGATCCTATGCAATGAAGTATATCCTTGACTAACACAAGTAACACTAATATAAAATGTTTCTATGTGGAATATTTTCTGTCAACCATAAAAATTTCTTGTGAGTGGGCTCCGACACAAGCATGGAACAAACATTTATCCAAGAGCTTGTTTAGTGAATGATATATTGCACTGTCTCACTACTATTTCTAATTTTAAAACATCTCTTATGCTTGTATTTCTCATTAGTAATAGGTATATTTTTTTATTTAATTGGATGCTTCTTGTTGTAGCTAGGTAAAAATAACTCTCTAGTTCATGAATTGTATCCCATAGATAGCTAGGAACTTAAGCTTGTGCCATATCCCTGCACATCATTACAACTTAATGTTTATATCTCAATGATTGTTATTATTTCTCTTTTTCTAATAATGGAACCTTTAAATATTTATTTACCAAAATAAAATGATCGCTTAATTCACTTAAATAGCCTTAATAACCAAACAATCCTTAAGCATATCCTTTGAGATAACACTAATTCAAATTATAACAAATTGGAAGACAATGCAGAGATAGTTAAATGCATGAAAAGAGAGCAATCATTATAATTTATCTATCAAAATTTCCTTAAAAGAAAACATCCTCAAGAAAAAGGTGTTTTTATAAGATTCATTTCTTGCATAACCAAAGGACAACGATAATATATAAAATACAATTGTCACTTGAACACTTATTTCAACTATGCACACCTGTGAAATATATTTCCAAGGGATTAAATGGAAACCCATCGATAGGAATTCATAAATGAATGTCACCCAAATTTAGGCAAATAAAACAAAAAAGGAGCAATGGGCACGAAAAAAAACTCTCTCTAAAAAATCTCAAGAAATTTGCAACAACACAAACCTTGTCAACCCTAAAAACGTCAAGAAAAAACATATATTGCCTCAATTATTCTAAAAGAGACAATACGTTTTGTCCTAACCACAAAACACCTTACTCCCAATAGCCAAATAAAGGTCTCCTTGCTTACCCTAATCGAATAAAGAAAAAAATATGTATCAATTCCTCTTTGTCAACTTCAACTAGTAGAAAGCCCAAAATACACTCCACAATCCCAACGATTGTAACAATAAGTTTTTAGAGTCAAATCTCAATGCAATCTCCTTATAACTATAGATGCGAAGGAAAATAATAATCTAGGGAGGCCACTAAAAAACTTGTAAAAGGGAATACAACCAATAACAATAGTATAGAACAAAATACATGAGCTTGGAACATGGAACCACTTACTTCTCAAGGCGACCAACAAATAGAATCTATTTTGACAATGGGGACTTTTCCACCTTGTAGTGGGAGCAAAAGACTTTAATGTTGTGGGCCTTGTAGACCTTGTTGTAGGTGTACACGGGCTTGATAATTCCCAAAAAATGGGATGTCAATATTAGGAAAAGAATGTGTTAAATTTGAATATTGGAAAATCGAGTATCTATTGTGCAACAAGTCCTGTTATGGCCAAGTATAGACAAATCTAGAGATATTTATATAAATAAATGTTTTCTTGTGGTTTTATGCATAAATTTCATATAAAAGCGAAGGTGTGTTGAATTCCCATTGATGTATGTTGCTCAGTAAGATCATTATATTGTATGCATATAATAAAGATAGTACGTTAAGCTTTACTCATATAACATACTTGAACAAATGACTAATCATGACCTTTATAACATGGACACTCTTAACCCCCCCGATCGGGGTGTACACCTGTCCGGCCGCACTCCATAAGTGCTGATAGTTGGCGGTTGTTCGTCCTCCAAACAACCATGATTCATAATGGCACATTGGTATCCCAGCTCATGGCAGTATGTGAAAGACCGCTCTTTAATGATTTTGCAGGATGGGCAGCCTGTGCTGTCAGAATGCGGACGAAATGTTTTTGATATGGTAAGTCAGTTTCTTCCCTCCCTTCATTCATTCATGCATCGCTCCTTGCATGCAAGCATTTGGAGGCAGCAGCGGAGGAAGCCGAGCATTGTTCACTCAGTCAGTGACTCGACCTGGTGGGGGTATGTATATATTTTTCTTCTTGCTCTCATGGTTTCCGTTGCTATGGTTTTGGGCTACTTGGTGTATACAATGGTGGATTTATTTTTCTTTATATTCTTTAGTTCTGCTACCCCTAATTTAAAGCCGGTTAAACCATGCTTCCACGACCCCTACAATTCGCTAGCCATACTTAATTTATGTGTTGTAAATCCTGTTAGCTCTGGGAACAGTGTCAAAACAATCCCGTCAATCACCTTGTAGGTGGCGGGGTGGCATTCTGTGAGCAGGGTTTGGAGCTCTTGGCATCGAGCGGAAGGCATGGTTACCTACAGTGATAGTTGTTGGGTTGGTCAATGTAGTAGGTGCAAATTTCATGCCCAACAGGACAAGCAGAGTCATTTATGTTTTCAGTTTCTCCTGTTTCTTTTGTGTGGTGGTTTTATTAGGGTGAGGTCACAACTGCATCCCGTTCCTTCTATGGGCCCCGCTGTCACCCCTGTTAATGCTCATTCCACGAGCCTTACCATAATTCCCTATGTGAGGTCAATTATGCTACAACCCCTCCAGGTTAACTATGCTCAGAGCTTTTGTGTTTCAATTTGGGTAACAGGGTCCTCGGCCTTTTGTCCCTTGGGTAGTCAAACCTCCCTTACGCTCTGCTGTAAGATTCAGGTCCTGTGGTTAATAGTTCTCTGCTTGTTGCGCAGAAGCACCATCAATGCTCATGGGGTAAAAACTGGGTGGTTCTATGATGTGGTTCACTCCCTTATCGTTTCTTGCTGCCTATTTGTGTTGTTGTTTAGGCTTCTATTCACTATGGGGAAGCATCGGTCCAATTCCCAGCCTACAAAATGGAAACAACAGGTCCAGTTTGAGCCAATCCCAAAGAAGCAAGGTCAAAAATCCAATTTAGAGATTCTAGAGAACCTAGCTGCAAACTATGTCATGGGAAATTCATCCACGGTTCACCAGGAAATTCGGGGCTGGGAACGAGACATTCAGACTGACCCTGAAGACAATGAAGCAAAAGCTGAAATCTTGGACTTCAAAACCAACCCTGACAATACCCGGGGCCGTCTCACGTTATTCCAGCAGACTATCCATACCTACTGGATATTTAATTGCCTTCTTGCAAAGGCTATATAGAGTTCCCCCCCTGGCCAGGCTCAGAAAAACTCAACAAAGTTAGAACTCCGCCTTCTGGACATGCTACAAGATATGCAGAACCAGCTGCACCATATGAATATTACCCAGTACCAAGCAACTAACCGTATTATCAGACTCGATGATTGAGTAGGCCGTATGGAAAAGCAGCTCCAGCAAGTGGATATGCCAGGGTCTACAATGAAAGACCCAGCTCCAGTTTCTTCTTCCGATGGATAGTGGTTCCTTTTATCCTATTGTTTTATGAATTTTTTAGTTTTGAATGAACTTATTTTCTATTATTAGTATGTAGATATGTATGCACTAGAACAGATAGCTCATGTGGGTTGTAGACAGATGAAACTATTTCAATTTTGGTTTGCTTTTCATGCACTAAGATGGCCAACAGACCTGGTTTCCTACGGGCAGGTTAAGGCCACACACTGAATTTATAATTTTCTAACTTGCTTTGCAAATATAGATAGAAAATAGTGAGGCCCTACTATATTTACAAAAAAAAAAAAAAAAACATGGACACTCTTACTCTACCTGCATGGGTGGGGCTTAATGTGATATGGTTAGAAAAACCTTGACTTTTAGATATAGGACAGGATTTGATTATGAAATAATATTCTTAGTTGGTAAGCACATAGACCTATCACTTTCACCCAGATGTCTATTTCCTTTTCTTTCTTCTGAATTAATAAATGGATACTACTCAAGTTGGTGGAATATTTAGTTTACAGGATGGACTACTTAGCTATATAATCTGAAACTCAGTCCTAACATATCTATATCCTAAAATAAAAATATAAACGGAAATAAACAACATGATGATCTAAACTATTTACCTTTATTGTCACCTCTAATCCACCTTCTTTACCCATATCAGGCCTCACCCTACTGAGTTATACCCCAAGATGTGCACGCTTTCACAAATAGCAGTGTTTGACCGACGTCCCAGAGAGCTTTTCACCAACAAACAGAAGAGTTGCACGGGCGTTGATCACAGAAAAAACTGCACAACCCCCATCCAAGTGGTCTAATAGGACGAGCGTAATTCTATCTCTAAGCCCTTCTGTTGGCTTGGCTAGGACAGAAGATTCAGATCTTGTGACGACCATATCTGGTAGCAAGTCTTTCGACCCCACAAGACGAGATGTTGGAATGCTTAGTTACCCTATTATCACGCTGGCTTGCCTAGGACACTGGTATTGTTTTGGTCAAGAGTGCCTTAGGCCCTTATATTTCAACGATTTCCTACACACTAGAAAATTATTATGCATACGTGGGGTTCCTTTGATGCTTTAGCTGATCGCTTTGGCTTGATCTTCTATTGGTCCTTAAACTAATGCTACTGATATTAACTACGGATATGAACCGCAAGCCCCTACCTTTATTCATGTTCAACAACCTAATATGAAGTATGAAATTAAAGGAAATAAGCATGTATGTGCAAATGAAAGCAAGTGAATGCAACAAGAAATTGTAAATGAGAGAGAACAATCCATTCAAATAACAATTTGGTAAAATAAGGCATTAGATAATCTAGAAAACAAGTAATTAGAAGAACTAATCTTTTCAATACAAACGCCAC
Organism: Pinus albicaulis; assembly: GCA_034641835.2. Classification (NCBI taxonomy): domain Eukaryota; kingdom Viridiplantae; phylum Streptophyta; class Pinopsida; order Pinales; family Pinaceae; genus Pinus; species Pinus albicaulis. The sequence goes on from CM076570.1 coordinate 815,283,145, forward strand.
TGCCACAACATCATTTCCAAACAAAATGCACAATAATGCTACAACCACGACCAGAGACCTGTAGTAGAATCCAGTTAAAAACTATGGAACAAAAATTTCAAAATGACAGCCCAACAAACTCAAAAGAAGAGAAAAAGAAATTAATTGAAATACCTTGCAAAGCACTCCTGCCACTGTTTCTTGCTTCTTGAACAGTCACTATACAAGTCCCGAGCATACCCTAATACTTCTCGTTTGTGTGAATTTCGTCCACTTTAATACTTTCCCCTCTCTGAAGCACTTCCATCCTAAATTCCTCTTCGAAACTTGCAGAAGAGAATGCATAAATATTGAGTTTAAGTCACACTAGACACCTCCCGGCCATACCCTAGATTTCTCCATGTTAGGTCCCTATAATTAGCAAGGTTGGCAAAATTCCAACTACAGGGGTAACATCAAGCCGCTTAGGATTCAAGGATCTAGCCCTCCTGAATCCAGAAAGGGATCTCTCTATAAATGAGTTTAAAGATGCGATCTTTAAAGCCTGAAATGTGGTATTAGGCTAGTTATGAAGAGCATGAGTTTGTTTTGTTTTTTTTGGTTGGGCAAGTACATGATGAAGGTGAAGGCATTTCAAAATCAAGGGTGAAGATGTCTGCAAGTGAAGGAATGATTTGGATGATAGAAAAATGCAAAGATAGTTTTAACCCATTTGGCTATGAAGTCATAGGAGGATTTTAATTGGATAGCAAGGTTCAAGAAGGATCCATGGGATAAGTCTCTTATGTCAAAGGATCTCTTAAGGTGATTTATGGAGTGAAATAGATAGGAAGTGGAGAACAAAACAAAATGAAGAACATTGCATAGTCTAAGATCAAGTAAGTGCTTTTAAACTATCTTGCTTTCAACATGTGCTTAGAGGGACAAAACATAAAAGAATTCTGTGATCAGGTAAGTACTTTTAAACTAGCCTACATTGAAGTATTTTGAGTTTAGAGAAACAAAATATAAAAGCATTCTGAGATCAGGTAAGTGCTTTTAAACTAGCCTGCTTTGAAGTACTTTCAGTCAAAAAACATTAAAAAATAGTTAGAACAGCTTAATATCAGGTGGGTACTTTGAAACCAACCTTCTTTCAGCATATTCTAAAGGAAAACACTGATGATCATCATAATGAGCAATCTAGATCAGGCAAGTTCTTTGAAACCAACCTGCTTTAATATACTCAGTATTAACAAGAGAAAAACATAGAAAATAAAGCTTTCAGTAAGAGTAGGGTACTACTGAGAGTAATTCCTAGCTCTATGTTTGTTGTTCCTTATTAGAGAAAATGAACAGAGTGAAACCTTAAAGAAAATAACAATTGACAGTGAGGAACACATCACCATTGACACAAATCGGGATCCCATAAATTAGCATCTTGTATTTGATGTTCAAACCAGTTACAATCAACAAGCCCAGAGGGTCTCTACAACTTCAAACTTATCATATCAGTTTATTTATCTTCAAATTTCACACAGTGCATCAGTAGCTTCAAAAAACCATTACATGCATTTAGATGTCCAGAGACCAACATTTTCTTATTTTCTACAGAGGTATTTATAGAGAAATGAGGAAGTGGGTGGATTTCCCAAGGATCAAATATCATTAATTATGTAATCATTTCTAACTTTTCTCCATAACATCTGTTCCTACCTTTCGAGGCATAATGATCAAAATATGTGCTTCTGGACTATTCTTAATCTTCTAAAATGGTTCTGCCGACAATTACAGATAAGATTCTTTGATTTGTATTAATTTTTCAGCTGTCTTCAGGTAAACACCTCTTGTTCAGGTAATGACTAAGCTTCCTTTGATTTCTGTGAGGCTGTAGGTGTCTTAAGGAGTTGGAGAGGGTTAAATTGGCCTCGACTGATGGCGGTGGAAGCTTTCTCGGTTTGACAGATGTCTTTGTATTTCCTTAAACACCCTTAATTTACTTGAGAATTGTGTTTTAGGTCTTCAATCTCCTGTTTCTGGTGTGTTCTATCTTCGACACTGATACTCTTTGATTGGTGCTTGATTAGTTGTGTATTCTGGTGTGCAGGGCTGTACAGGGGTCGAATGGCATCAATGCCTCATGAATTCATTGATAAAATGTGAATTTAAAACCCTGCAAGTGATTTTGTGGTGAATCGTAGGCAGGAGGATCGTCACCCTCGACCTGTGAATTTTTCTTCAACATGGCAGAAAAAACCATTTAAACCCTGCAAAAATACGAAAAACTATTAAAAAATCCTACATATATAGGTTGACTGCTTCAGAAGGAATGTGGAGGGAGCATAGCCGTTGGATGGCATCATCCAATGGTCGAGATTGATTGTGAGGAGTGAATGGCAAGGCGGAAAATAAAATAAAATCAAAGTCGTCGATCGTGCAGAGATCGACGGTTGGGAGAGCAGGTGGAAAGTCAAAACAGATAGATCGAGCAATGAAATTTGGGTTGTCGATCTGCAGATCAGATCGACGGTGGAGATGCTGTCATCACTGTGCCGGAGCCTGGTCATCGCGTGGGCAACTTCGGCGAGCCATCGTCATTGGATAGCCTGCCCCAGATCAGACGGTATACAATGATATCGCGCCGGGTTTTTTGCTGAACTTTAATGCGCGATGGGGGGGCGGTTTTCAAATAGTACATGGGACACATGTCAGCCAGCGTATGGAATCGCTACCGATCGGGAAAAAACCACCCTTGCCCCAAAGGCGGTGCGATGAATACCACACAGTTTTGCAATCGGTTAGTGGATGGCGGGGACCACCTGGGTGACAGATTCCGTGCCGTCAATCTGCAGATCAGATCGATGGTGGAGATTGACTGGGGTTTGAATCGGCAGAAAACTTTAGAAAATAATAAAAATGCCCAAAGTTTCAAAATAACATAAGGTTTCAATATTTTCGGGGGTGGGATATATATAAAATAAGTTTAGGTGCTCGGTTGCGGGGCCATGGCTTATATGGGAGATGATATGACCGAAGGAGATAGAACGAAGGGCTAATCTTCAACAAAGTTTTTAATAAAGCGAAAGGCTTGCGTTTTGTGTTTTCCCGTTTGTGATAAGCACTCGAATGGCTCAGCGCCTGGTTCCAGCACCAGGGCATATGGAAGGGAATTGTTAGAGACTTATCCCAAGGGGGCTTAAACCCTTAATAAAAAAATGGGTTTTTTCATAGATTTTAAATGGTTTTGAAAGGGTTTTGGGGGCTTCGATATAGTCTAAAAAGGAGTTTTAAACTATGCAAGGTGGATTATATGAAGGGGAAATGAGGAAAAATATGAAAATGAGGGATTTTGATGGGGAAAAAGAGAGTAAAAATGAAGGTTATATTCTGAGTGAAGGAAGGGGAGAAAAGGGGATTTTGCAGCAGTCTTTCTCATGGAATTTTAGTAGAATTTCTGAGTTCTGAAGGGAAACAACAGTGAAGACTTGGATAGAGGAGATGATGTTTAGTAGAGGCTTCAAGAGATAATATTTCTACAATGAAACTATTCCTTGAAGGCTAAACAATGTTTTGGCCACCTTTTGATAGAACAAATTTTATAGGTGGCTAATAGTGGCTCCACTTGAGGATGTTGCCTTCTTGAAGGCATCAAGAACTTCAGACCTGCATTCTCTGGGAGGCTGATTCAGTGCTTCATCCATTGGGCTGCCTTCTTTGCTAGGATGCTCTTCTTTTTCCTAAAAAAATATTACCAGCTATGGAAAACAATGGATCTTCATCAAAAAGCTTTATACCTACCCAATCCTACTGATCTAACATTTTTTCTTCATTTTAGAGTGCACTTGAACTAGCAAACTCTTTACAACATTTTATTTCTTTTGTAAACAGGAAACCTAATCTATTTCTACTCCTTATTTCTCGATGGACTCAGATTAAACAGTTGAGTCCATATGATTCTCTACCTAATCTACTATCTGTTGGGGATTAAACTGTCCAACAGATTTATTCTCTAAATTCTACAACAGAAATTTAAAAACAGTCAAGTTAAGATTAAGAAGTTTGACTTGCTGTGATCTATGGCATAAAAAAAAAGTTTCACATAGATATTTATTTCGCAGAAAAATTTAAAAAAAATGGAAGGCTTTATATCTGACTTTGCGAAGCACTTCCTTCACCTTTCTATAGCTCTGATTGCCTCTTGATTGAGTTGTTCTTTCTTTTTCTCTGGTTCAGATTTTGAGCTGATTAGAACTAGATTTACCTCTATTTTGACTCAGAATAAAACATAGTTTGGAGTCAATTCCTTCTTGGAAACTTAGGTTCAGGTTTTGAGGAGGTTTGAACCTTTAATTTCTAACCTAATCTATCTACTGATAAGCCAAGTTTAAACAGTTTGGCAAATCAAATTCACTATCCTATCAACAATAAATTTAAAACTAATTAGTTAAGATTAGGCTGTTTGACTAACTAGGAGTGTGTTTTTCAGGAGTGGCATTTGAGCTTAAACACTTTCAGATTTTTTTATCTTTTTGGTATGGGGCTATAACTTTTTTTTTTTTTTTACAATCTGCCCTATTTTCCCTTATTTTTTATTGTTTTGTATATATATTTTTTCTTTGTGAAACTTGAACAAAGAAATGGTATTTACAATGGAAATGAAAGCTTCTTTTTTTTTAAATAGAACCTCAGCAATAGTAATGCTTAAGGACCCTGCCATTGATAGGACCCCCAAAGAGATCTGTGCCATCTAACTCTTGGAGAAAAAAGGCATTTGTACCAATGGTGGACTGAATAATGTAAGGACCTTTCCACAAACAATCAAATTGCCATGTTTACCCTTATTCTCTCTTCTGGAGTCCCTCTTGAGTACCTTGTCTCCAATTTTGAAATCACAAGCCTTTGTTCTTTTGTCAAACAACTTCTTTATATTCTCTTGCACCTTCTGAGCCATATTGTAAACCTCTTCCCTTATTTGCTGGAGATGTATTGTATGATTAATCCTCCTTATAATGCTATCCTCTTCTGACTGTATTTCTTGGACTAATTTTATCACTGGTACACCTAGGCTGGTAGGAAACACTACATCTACTCCATAAACAAGCTGGTAAGGGGACATTCTAATGGACTTCTTTGTGGTCAACCTGCCTGCCCACAAAGCATGCACCAACTTGTTATGCCATGATTTTTTATTTTCCTCAAACAACTTCTTAATGATGGTCACCAAAATTTTATTTGATGATTCTACTAGCCCATTACCTTGAGGGTAGTAAGCAGTAGAATAACCAAGTGTAATCTGATACTTGTGACAAAAATCAATCATATTTCTGGAACCAAAAGAAACAGCATTATCAGTAATAATCTTCCTAGGACAACCAAATCTAGACAGGATATGATCTTCAAGAAATTTTATAATGACAGAATCTGTGGCATTCCTAGAAGGTATGGCCTCTTTCCATTTGGTGAAGTAGTCAGTGGCTGTGAGAATCCATTTGTGTTGGGTAGATGAAGCAAAATGGATTTCTCCTATGAAATCTAGGCCCCATTGCTGAAAAGGAGCTTCAACAGTGATAGGTTGTAATGGTAAAGGGAGGAGTTTTCTTTTGCCTTCAAAAATTTGGCATTTCTGACAGGAAACTATCATTTTATGGACATCTTGAAAGAGGGTGGGCTAGTAATAGCCAGCTCTAAGGATTTTATTGGCTGTGGTTTTCCAATAGAGATGACCTCCACATTCTCCTTCATGGAATTCATGCTTGATCCTCTCTGCATCAACTTCAGGCAAACATTTAAACAATAAACCATTAGTATAAAAATTCACTCAAAATGCAATAATTCCTAGCTTTCAACTTTAAAAACCTTGCCTTTGTTTTTGATAAATCAGGAGGAGCATTAATATTTGTAAGAACATACAAGATATTACCAAGGTGAGCTTTGAAACTTCTCTTCCACAGTGGGAGAAGGTAATTCTTCTTCTTCATCCAAGGCATCTACCATGTTGACGTCAAGGGCTTGCAGATTAGATTCAGCCATTAATTGAGCTAAGCCTTGACCTTTAATGAGTTTGGTGGGTTTGATTTCCAAATCATACTCTAGTATTTCTGCAATCCATTTGCCCCTCTTTCCATCTGGGTCTTGTGACAAGATGTCTTTTACCACTATGTTAGGCACATAAGCAATGATGTGAGAATGTAGAATATACACCCTGAAGTCCTTTAAGGCCTTTACCAAAGCATAGGCCTGTTTTTCCATTATGTTATATTTCAAGGGTGCATCCCTTAAAGCCTTGCTGAAAAAAGCAATAGGCTGTTCCTGTCCCTCTGGATTTTTCTGCAACAGGACTGTAGCCACAATATGCTCTGAGGCAAAGGAAAAAATAAGGAAATCCTTTGAAAAGTCGGGGCTGATCAGGACAGGTGCCCGGGTGAGTGCATGTTTTACCAATTCAAAGGATCTTTTGGCTTCTACAGTCCACTTCACTCCTACTTCTTTCTTGAGCATATTAGTCATGTTTCTAAGGAGCTCTGCTAAGTTGGGAATAAACCTCCTCAAGAAGTTAATTTTTCCAATAAAGGACTGTAATTCTTTTATGTTCCTTGGTTGGCTAATCTTTAGTATTCCCTCAACTCTCTTTGGATCTATTTTAATCCCTTCTTCTGATATGATATGGCCAAGGATTTTACCTTCTTGTAGGCCAAACACTGTCTTTTTGGGATTTAAAGATAATCCAAACCTTCTGCACTTTTCAAGGACCTTTCTTAGATGTTTCAGGTGCTCTTCATCAGATTTGGAATAAACTATTATGTCATCAAGGTAAATTACAATGAAGTGCCCTATCTCCTCTGAAAATGCAATGTCCATGGCCCTTTGGAAAGTGGCCCCAGCGTTCATTAACCCAAAAGGCATTTTCACATACATGAAAGTGCCCCAAGGAGTGGTGAAAGTTGTCTTGAGTTGGTCTTCTGGGAGTACTAAAACTTGGTTATACCCTGAAAAACCATCTAACAGAGAAATCCTCTTTGAACCAACTACCCTTTGTAGAATATGTTCCATTTTGGGTAAAGGGTAATTGTCCTTTAGGGAGGCTCTGTTAAGGTTTCTGAAATCAATGCACAATCTGATTTCTCCTATCTTTTTCCTCACAGCTACAAGGTTAGAAACCCAATCCGAAAACCTCATAGGCACTATGATTCCTGCCTCATACATTTTCTTGATTTCGTTTTCTACTAGAGGCAGTTGTATTGGATTAATTCGACACAATTTTTGCCTAAAGGGTTTTTGGTTTTCTTTCAATGGGATCTTGTGCTGTATGATTTGTGTATCATAGGCTTTTAAGTCTTCATAGCTCCAGGGAAACACATCAACAAACTCCTTAAATAATTCAATTAATTTCCTTTTCATGTCTATTGGCAAGGAGCCAGCTAATTTAATCATTTTAGGCTGATCTTTGGTGCCTATGTTGCATTCCTCGACATCAGAATCGGTGTATTCTACAATGGCTTTCTTTGCTACGTCGTTAAAATAAAACAGGATTTCTAATGGTGCTAACCCCCAAGGTACGTTCTTGTCCTTTGACGACAATATCTCAATGTCTTTGTTTTCTGTGTCCTCATACTCTTCAGTATGAGTTCCAAGTTTTTTACTTAACATGTCAGTTTTTATGGAACCTGATAGTTTATCTCCTTCAGGGGACTCTTTGTTGAGGAAATTTTTTTCAGATTTAGAAAGTGAATCAGATAACTCAAAATCATTCCTGCCAAGTAGGAAATCCTCTATCTGTTTGTCGCCCTTGAAGACCTGCCAATATTTTTCATTATCTGGCACTGCAGGTCTATATTTTGTTTGAATGATGATCTATTTATCACCAGGTGATTTTTGACATGAACTAGAATTGCAGGCCAACCCGTTTGTAATTATGTTTTGACTTCTTGGGACAAACACGAGCTAAATCTTGTAAACGTGTTTAGGAAATCTATGGCATTATTTCGGTATACCCTTAGTCTAGGATGCTTAATGGCATACTCTCCATTTAGTTGTTTGATGACTAATTCCGAGTCTTCCTGAACAATTATCTTCTTGGCTCCTAGTTCTTTCAATAGATGCAATCCTAGGATGAGAGCCTCATACTCTGCGATGTTATTGGTGCATTTGAAATCTAGCTTCAAAGCATGGCATTCAGGGTAATTGCTCTCAGTGTCGACTAACCATACCCCAACTCCTACACTCTTTTTAGTGCAAGACCCGTCAAATTTCATGACCCATAAGGGATTGTTTGTAGGGTTAACATCGTTTTCATCCCTATTGCATTGTTCATCATTATGTTCTATTCTGGGATCTGCAACATGTTGTGTTGGGTCTTGTTCTTCAGGATTTTCATGGAGTTGAGTGTAAGGGGTAGTCTGTTGTTTTCCATCTTGGCTTTGTTCACACCGGTTCGTTGTTTCAACACACTGTTCAAAAGTTTCTCTCTCGTTTTCTTCCATATCTAGAACTGCCATCATTTCTAGATTAGGGGCCTCTGACTGGTCATCTGAGTCACTATGTTTTGGCTCTGCCTACTTTGTGGATTCATTATTGTAAAAAATAAACGAATCCAAGTCAGTATGGACAGAGTGAATGGGAGAATTTTCAGGCTTTTCTGAGCTACTAGCCATGAATTTCATGTGTGACTCTCTGTATAGTCTTCTAAGCTAGCTAAAGATAGGAATAGAGGCATATGTTCCATCCATTTGTATGGTAACTTGCAGCTTGTCACCCCATGATCTTGACAGCAACATGCCATACTCAGGATGCACATCAACCACCACAACATCCATCACCATGCACTTGGCTGGGATTTGGGTCAAACTCACATAAAGGTCTTTGATTAGACCCAGACACTTCACTTTGTTGGAATCAAAAGAATATAAATCCTTGTAAGGTCTGGTTATTTCTAGTCCTAGCATTTCCATTATCACCTTTGGCATAAGGTTGTGAGAGGCTCCAAAGTCATGCATAGCATTATGCAGGATATTTTCATGAACATTTAAACTCACATAAAAGGGGGTAACAGGTCCCTCTTGATATATACCTTCAATCTTCGGACCAAAAATGAGCTCTGGCTGGTCATCATTAAGATTGATTGTATCATCATTGTCCTCAATATTTAAAGCCTTCAAAATTTGGGTCCTATATACACTCTGGGCTGCTAACTCAGTTAGGGGAACAGAGATTTTGATCTTTGAAATTTCCTGCTCAAGGTTGAAAGGAATTTGGCTCTTCGAAGGACTTGTCTCAGCCTTACTAGCTGCCAATCTATCAGCAACACCAGCTTGCTGATTTGTTCTATTAGTATTTGAAAAAATGGTCTTAACAGGAGTACTAACTGAAGTGGTAGTACTACTAATGTCTGCACTCTGTTTTTCATTGTTTTGAGTGCCTTTCTCTCTAGTTTTATCAGAATTTACAGTCACTATTTTATCCTTTTGTTTGACAATTTTAGGCTTGGTTGTAGTGCCGTTTTGTGAAGATTTGTCAGAGGTTTTGGTGTTGAGATTTTTTTGACTGGTTTTGCTTCTAAGGTCATATTATTTTTGGGACTCTATGATGACATTTTCCATGTCCTAAAAATAACTTTCAACGTCATCTCTATTGTCATCATAAGGGGTATAAAGACCTTGCTTTCTATCATAATGAATCTCAAAGTTATCATTATCTACTCCCAGCATGTTGATATCATCTTCCTCTATTATCTCATCTGTTTCCTCAACCTCACTTATATAGTTTTGATGAAAAAGAGGAGTGATCAGTTGATCATCTTCCCTAGGTCTGTTTGGAGGTTGGTTCCTTCTAAAATTCTGATTTTGGCTCTAGTTTTTGTTTTGAGGAGCATTTTGGTTTTGACTTGCTTGTGCTCTCTCAAGGATGCTCATTTTCTTCATCATCTCCTCCATCATTTTTTCCATCTTTGAGTTGGAAGTAGAAGGTGCATTTTCCTCTCTAAAGGACACTCTCTTTTCAATTTTCATTCTTGCTCTCTTCTCCATCAAGTTGACTTCCATAGAAAGAGCACCCTTTTGCATATCTTCAAGAGTTGCAAAATCTCTCTCTCTCAGCTGATAGGACATCTCGGGGTCAAACCCTTCAGGAAACTTGTTTAAATCTGATCCCTATGGACGTTTTAGTTCTGGGGAAAGTGCATTATACACACTATTGAATCTAGTGCAATAAGCTTGCACACTTTCCCCAACGTCTCTATGGAGGTTCTTGTAGTCAGAAAGGACTTAGAGAGGGTTTTCCGTTACTTCCCATTTGTTTAAGAATGTTTGATGGAAGGCTTGGAGATCATTAATACTATGGGGGGTTAAACCTTTAAACCATTTTCTTGCTTCTCCCCCTAAGCTCTGAGCAAATAATATAAGCTTGACAGAATCATTATCAATTTCATTTCTGTCAAAGTAGTCCTTCATCTTATCCAAATGTTGTGATGCAGTTGTAGCATTGCTAGCATAATACAATGGAATTTTAGACTGATAGTTCTATGGAATATTGACTAATGGTACAGGAATAACTAAGGGAGCATACCATGCTGCCATGATATGTGGTGGGGGTGGATTCACAGGAAGGAAAGTGGGCTGAAGTGGGGTGGTTTGAATAGTGGATGTAGGATGAACAAAAATGGATGGACCAGGAATATATTGCTGAGCTGATCTTGGATGAGAGACACCTGAGTTGTGAAGAAAATGTGAATCAGGAGGTGTTGTTTCTCTGCTACTAGGATGTTCACTTGTTTCAAGAGATGAAAGTGAAGACTCAGAATCTGACTGACCTAAGTCACTAAGAGACCTAGTTCTAAATGGATTTATAAGTCAGCTTGTGATTGTGGTAGAGTTGAAAGAATTTCAGGGACTGAATTAGCTCTCAAGGGTGATCTGAGAATAGTTGAGAGTTTAATCCTAGGAGACCTCCTAAGGATACTTTCTGGGTTATCAATTATCTCAGGTGGACCAGGGTCAGGATAGGCTCTAGTGTGAATGTTTCTAGGAGCTAGTATGTTGTGGTTTTTAGACCTAACTAAACAAGGAAAGTCTAACCATATATGACAATCTGTAAGAGGTTTAACTGGCATTTGCTAAGATAACTTTAATCCTAAAGCCCTCTTACTGAGGTTGAATGGTTTTATAATGATTAGAGTTCTACCCAGTGGAGTCTTTAAGGTCGGTTTAGGATTGTGGAGTCACCAAGTGGAATTTTTTAGCTCTCTTGGAGGTAAAAGGTTTAATGGTCCACTACCATGTTTATTGAATACCAACCTAAAATATTTTTAGGTTATTTTCTAAGTTTCTATGGTTGTATGGAAAACTAAAGAGTCCATAAAAGCTGGCCAAGCAACTATGAACTCTAAAAGTTCCCCAGTGGAGTCGCCATTTATGTTAGGTCCCTGTAATTAGCAAGGTTGGTAAAAGTCCAACTACAGGGGTAACATCAAATCACTTTGGGATTCAAGGATCTAGCCCTCCTGAATGCAGAGAGGGATCTCTCTATAAATGAGTTTAAAGATGTGATATTTAAAGCCTGAAATGTGGTATTAGGCTAGTTATGAAGAGCATGAGTTTTTTTTGTTTGTTTTGGTTGGGCAAAGACATGATGAAGGTGAAGGCAGTTGAAAATGAAGGGTGAAGATGTTTGCAAGTGAAGGAATGATTTGGCTGATAGAAAAAGGCAAAGATAGTTTTAACCCATTTGGCTATGGAGTCATAGGAGGATTTTAATTGGATAGCAAGGTTCAAGAAGGATCCATGGGACAAGTCACTTATGTCAAAGGATCTCTTAAGGTGATTTATGGAGTGAAACAGATAGGAAGTGCAGAACAAAACAAAATGAAGAACATTGCAAAGTCTAAGATCAAGTAAGTGCTTTTAAACTATCTTGCTTTCAACATGTGCTTAGAGAGACAAAACATAAAAGAATTCTGTGATCAGGTAAGTACTTTTAAAACTAGCATTTTACATTTGAAGTACTGGAGGCTAGAAAGCAAATATAAAAGCATTCTAGAGATTAGGCGTTTTTAAATCAGTTTGCTTTGAAGCCGCTTGAAAAACATTCAAAAAATGCTAGACAATCCAAGATCAAAGAGTACTTTGAAACTAACCTGCCAAGATATTCAAAGGAAAACACCGACAATCATCATAATGATACCCAGATCGTGCAAGTTCTTTGAAATCCAACCATAATATACCGCATTAACAAGAGAAAACATAGAAAAAAGAGCTTCTAAAGAAGAGAGGGAATCCTACTTCTGTAGTAAGTCCAGTTCTTCATGTTTGGTCGCTCAATGTAGAAAATGAACTGAAACCTTAAAAAAAATAACAATTGACAGTGAGGAACACATCACCGTTGACACAAATCAGGATCCCATAAATCAACAGCTTGTATTTGATGTTCAAACCAGTTACAATCAGCAAGCCCAGAGGGTCTCTACAACTTCAAACTTCTCATATCAGCTTATTTATCTTCAAATTGCACACAGTGCATCAGTAGCTTTAGAAAAATTTACATGCATTCAGATGTCCAGAGACCAACATTTTCTTATGTTCTACAGAGGTATTTATAGAGAAATGAGGAAGTGGGAGGATTTCCCAAGGATCAAATATCATTAATTATGTAATCAATTCTAACTTTGCTCCATAACATATGCTCCTGCCTTTTGACGCATAATGATCGAAATATGTGCTTCTGGATTGTGCTTAATCTTCTAAAATGGTTCTGCCGACAATTAGAGATAAGATTCTTTGATTTGTATTAATTGTTCAGTTGTCTTCAGGTAAACACCTCTTGTTCAGGTAATGACTAAGCTTCCTTTGATTTCTGTGAGGCTGCAGGTGTCTTAAGAAGTTGGAGAGGGTTCAATTGGCCTCAACTGATGGCGGTGGAAGCTTTCTCGGCTTGACAGATGTCTTTGTCTTTCCTTAAACACCTTTAATTTACTTGAGAACCGTGTTTTAGGTCTTCAATCTCCTGTTTCTGGTGTGTTCTGTCTTCGACACTGATACTCTTTGATCGGTGCTCGATTAACTGTGTTTTCTAGTGTGAAGGGCTGTACAGGGGTCGAATGTCATCAATGCCTCATGAATTCATTGATAAAATGAGAATTTAAAACCATGCAAGCGATTTTGTGGTGAATCGCAGGCGGGAGGATCGTCACCCTCGACCTGTGAATTTTTCTTCAGCATGTTGGAAAAAACCATTTAAACCCTGCAAAAATACAAAAAACTATTAAAACATCCTGCATATATAGGCTGACTACTTCAGAAGGCATGTGGAGAAAGCATAGTCGTTGGATGGCATCATCCAATGGTTGGGATTGATCGTGAGGAGTGAATGGAAAGGCAGAAAAGAAAATCAAATCAGAGTCGTCGATTGCGCAGGTGGAAAGTCAAAACAGAGAGATCGGGCGATGAAATTTGGGCCGTCGATCTACAGATCAGATCGACGACTGAGATGTTGTCATCACTGTGCTGGAGCCTGGTTATTGCGTGGGCAACTTCGGCGAGCGATCGTCGTTTGATAGCCTGCCCTAGATCGGACGGTATACAGCGATATCGCGCCAGGTTTGTTGCCGAACTTTAATGCGCAATGGGGGGCGGTTTTCAAATAGTACACGGGACACGCGTCGGCCAGCGTATGGAATCGCTGCTGATTGAGAAAAAACCACCCTTGCCCCAAAGGCGGTGCGATGAATACCACGCAGTTTTGCAATCGGTTAGTGTATGGCGGGGACCACTGGGGTGACAGACTCTGCGCCGTCGATCTGCAGATCAGATCAACGGTGGAGATTGACTGGGGTTTGAACCGGCGGAAAACTTTAGAAAATAATAAAAACGCCCAAAGTTTCAAAATAACATAAGGTTTCAATATTTTCGGGGGAAGGATATATATAAAATAAGGCTAGGCGCCCGACTGCGGGGCCATGGGTTATATGGGAGATGATATGACCGAAGGAGATAGAACGGAGGGCTAATAGTCAACGGGGTTTTTAATAAAGGGAAAGGCTTGCATTTTGTGTTTTCCCCGTTTGCAATAAGCGCTCGAATGGCTCAGCGCCTGGTTCCAGCACCAGGGCGTATGGAAGGGAATGGTTAGAGACTTAGCCCAAGGGGGCTTAAACCCTTAATAAAAAAATGGGTTTTTTCATAGATTTTCAATGGTTTTCAAAGGGTTTTGGGGGTTTCGATATAGTCTAAAAAGGAGTTTTAAAATATGCAAGGTGGATTATATGAAGGGGAAATGAGGAAAAATATGAAAATGAGGGATTTTGATGGGGAAAAAGAGAGTAAAAATGAAGGTTAGATTCTGAGTGAAGGAAGGGGAGAAAAGGGGATTTTGCAGTAGTTTTTCTCATGGAATTTTAGCAGAATTTCTGAGTTCTGAAGGGAAACAACAGTGAAGACTTGGATAGAGGAGATGATGTTTAGCAGAGGCTTCAAGAGATAATATTTCTGCAATGAAACTATTCCTTGAAAGCTAAACAATGTTTTGGCCACCTTTTGGTAGAACAAATTTTATAGGTGGCCAACACTCCAAAGCACTTCCCACCTGAATTCATGTTCAACAGCAACAAGAGGATGCCAATCATCCTAATTACACTCTAAGGCCAAGCCTCTAAACCAGCAATGACACCGTGGAGCGGTAAATGATGCTGTATAGCAGAGTGGGAGCCCAACCCAACCAATAAACAAGGATATACTATAAACTAAAGGGAGAAATCATTGCCTTCATACCAAGCCAAAATAACTATTGCGAACCTATACAAATCATTCAATGCAAAAATGACCTGCATGTCCCAAAGATTTCAAAAAATTAATTGGCATTTAATACCTCAGCAACCAACAATCTGGTTCATTGAAAAAAGCATTTAAATATCAGTGTATAGATCTGCGCCCGTAAACAACATATAAAACTGAAGGTGCGCTTAGTGTTGTGCACTTGAAAAATGTAATTAAAAAAATTGAAATACATATTCTCAATCTTGCTTTGTATACCCTACTTGAGGTGGACAATACTTCATAAAAACAAATTTGATAATGACAACAATTTCGTACGCCTCGATCAATGAAGCGGTGATGCGGTGGCGCAATGACACGAGCCTAAAATTTCATATACAACAAAAGGTGCAGTTTGTAAAAATAAAAAATAAAAATTACTAGTATAATCAAAATTAATCGCTTACAGCTTCAACCTTATACTATATGTCACTTACACTTACAATAACATAATAAACATTTCGAATTATTTAAATTTATGTCAATTATTATATAAGCATATAAAAATTGTTATCGTATTTAATTTATATGATTCATATTTAGGAATATTACACTAATGCCAATTTATTTGTTATCTTTAAATAGAATCTCTACTCTAATTTTATTTTCTTTGTTTTCATTAACTTCTACACTATCTATATTAAATTCCTTTGTTATATTTGTGACCACTTTTGACTCTACGAAAACCAAAATAATTAACTATAGTTTATTTAAAATTAAAGACATTGGAAATTTATGATCACTTTCCATTACAAATCCAAAATAATTAACTATAGTTTATTTAAAATTAAAGATATTGGAAATTTATGATCACTATCAATTACAAATGAGTTTTACCATAAAAAGAAGTAGTAAATATTTAGTAATCCCAAGGAAATTAGGGCTATTTTATCTATCTAATTGTATCTAACACATTGACTTATAGTTATTTTATTGCATCACTAATGTTATATATTTTTATGTTAAAATTCTAGAAAAGGTTGTAACTTTGACATCTAATATGATTGTTATTTTACAACAAATTAGTAACCTTCTTAGCAAGAAAATATATCGAAGATTCACTAATTTGTATAATTTTGTTAGACCTCATTATATAAGTAATGAACAATTTTAAGTTATTTAATAATTATGTTTAGGAACAAAAAAATCTATTAATCTAGATTAATTTTTTAATTTTCATGCTTTCTTATGGTTACATATCAATTTGTATAAAATAAACATTGTAAAATAAAAAATTTAAATACGGAATTATAATAATGATAATTATAATTTCTTGATTCAATTTAAGATTTCAATTATTTAGTATATAATTTATAAAAATTATTAGAGTTGAGAATTTTTTCCTATAGAAAAAAGAATTAGCTTAATTTTAATTTTGTAACTATTGTGCTATTAAGATCCACGTCAGTATTTATGGAATGACTTTCTGTCCAAATGTAATGTCAAGAGCATTATATATTTATACATGTAGCCACCTCTATGTTATCAATCAACTACTTTAACCAGTAAATCTTTCTATCATAGAATTCTCTTAGGAAAATAATAATTATTGATTATTATTAATCTATTTATCTTTGTATTTAGAGGAATGAACAACTGGGATGGTCTTGTACTAGCGCGGAACATAATTGATTCCAATAACTACCACTATAACCTCTAGGTGTCTATGTATTCCCCTTTAGTAGTCACAGGTGAATGAACAAAATTTCAACCTCAAACTTTATTGTACATAACACTTCATTTTCATGGTCATTGTAAACTAAACTCCTCCAAAAAATATTATTATTTATTAATTTAATTATTTACTATTATTATCTTTCCTTTATTATTAATTATTTATTGCTGTATTTATTCATTTACTAATATTCTTAATTTATTTTACTATTAATAATCATTAACATAAAATTAAAATCAAATTAATTTAACATTACATTGTCTCTCCATTCCCTTTTTCTCAATTATGTACCTATTTATTTATCACAATAATCTTAATGCAACCATACATTACTCATATTACAATAATCTTAATGCAACCATACATTACTCATATTTTGAGAATACCCATCACAATCTTTACCATTACTTCGTCCAAGACAAAGTTCAATGATATTTATCCTCCAAACATTGATGGTAATGCCATTCCTAAAGCTACCGAGTTTCTTAAGAAATACAGGGAGAATGTGTGCATTAGAGATTCTTTTATAATATCCCATATTCTCATATATTTTTGTATATTTTGAAAGTGAATAATTATTTTCCCCTAACATCCCGTACTCTTATATATTTTTGTATGTTTTGAATGTGAGTAATAAATAACATTGTCCCTGTTGGGTTTAAAAACAAATAATAAAACATACAAGATTGAATGCTCATATAATTGTATTTTATGTGCATTCTAATTACAACTTTGGAATTGATGAAAAGAAACGTGGTAGCAGTGGTACGCCACAATCATATGTGCTTACTCGTTTTGTTTCAAATATCGGGAATGAACTCCCAATATAGCTTTGGAATTGATGAAAAGAATGTGGTAGCAATGGGGGCCACAATCATTTGTGCTTGCTCGTTTTGCTTCAAATATGGAAAATGAACTCCAAATACCACTATTGTCATTTGCAGTTAGTGACCCAAGTGATGAGTACCCTTACCTTGTTTTTTCATGTGGTACACAATGATTCTCCTCTCTTTTCGTCTCTTTACATGTTTTCTTCACTGACTAATGTATCACTAATGTAGTATTTAACGACTAATTCTATTCCTATTCGAGTTAATCATCAAACGAACCCACTAATCGATCATCATGAATCGTATAATTAGATATTTCATTGAACACCTTCTCAATAGCAACCCCACGAGCCATAGAATAGAGAATGTTAGAGAATAGAGAATGTTAGCGTTGGATGATGAAGTTAGGAAAGTGGGAGAAAGTATTGTAAGTGACATTGGCAGTCAATTGATGAAACATTGTACATAGAACTCCCTTGATCTAGGCTGCACACAAGGAGTAAATGATAGTCATTCGAAGGGAGACAAAACAACTAATTAACAATAACTATCATAGCAAAGACTATAACAACACCACAAGTAACAAGAACACAGGATTAAAAGCTAATGATTGTTCTAGTTTGGTATCACCCATATTACCATACAACTAAAATTGAAGGTCTAGTGCAAAAAGTCGAGTATAAAAGTGGTCAACCCAATAAGGTGTTATTACACAATGCTTGTTACTCTCGTAGGAAAGAAGGATGCTTCCTTCTAATAATATATTGCAGTACAAAATATTGTGGGCCCTTTCTTAATGAAGTGCAATTACAAATAATTGCATTGCGCACACTATTTTAAACTATATTAAATGTTACATATGCAAACAAAATTTGTATTTAGCTAATGGAATTCATGTCAGGTTATTCCATTCAAACAGACAGGTGGATAGTAGGCATGCAGTGAAACGCAGGTTTCTATAGTGGGTTCAAATTCCTTCATCATATAATACTCAGCTGAATAAGAAATTGTTCCTACTTGGTACAAAGAATCATACGGAAGATCCTCGTAGAATAACTCATCCAATGGTGTATCATCTGTCCTTGCAGGAATTAAATAATAATGGGAAATTTCCATGACGATTTATGCTAAAGGTTTGTGGCTTTCGTGTTGGAGAATCTAATTCCAACCACCTGCTATGTGTCGAAATCGTCCATCCAAGTGTACCAGTTCAGTTTCACTTAGTCTAGTTTTAGCTGAGTCGCACTACAGTCATTTAATATTCATGTCTCCAATGTAATTTTATTTAACTCATTCGTCATATTGAGAAGGGAAATCCTCTACTCCAATTTTTTTCAGTTTTCAATTATTGTCATGGTATCAGAACTAGTTTTCATAAGACTCCCTCAGAGAGCAACAACAAGAGCAAAGTTGGAGCAGCAAAGAAAAGCAACAGATCTTAGCCTCTGTAAGACTCATTGAGAGCATCATAGATCAAAGATCGAAGCTACGTTGTGTAAGACTCAAAAGAAACAACGTGAGAGCAAGGTGAGCGTGAGATCCAAAGAAATATTGTTGAGGTGCAGAGATTCAAAAGAAAAAGAAGAACAAAGAACCAACAGAAGAAGAAGCCCCTGATAGTTGTGTGATTTTTTTAAAGTTATTTTTTTATCAACACTCTTTATGAAGGAAAAGGCGGGCCAATCAGCCCATCAGCATTAGTTTGATCCCTGATACTACAGCCGATCAACGCACTTTCCATCCAGATACATGCGTCGATCCGGTAAATATTTCCAGCAATTTCTCTTCGGTGCACCCAGGGAGGAAGCAGTGTTACGGACCCGAGTCGCTTCAAGGTATGGTTTAAAAAGGATTTTTAAAAAAGGGGGCTCTTATAATTTGTTTTAAATGAGAGGGGTGTGAAATTTTTAATTTTTTTTATTCTTTGGAAGCAAGGTATTTGTTGAGCATTTGTAGACTCGTCACTTTGTGAAAAGCAAGCAGCAATGTCATTTTTGATGCAGTTAGTTGCGATGTCTACATTGTGTATTAATTTTTGAGTCATAGTGAGCCAACACTCAACAAATGGGAAAAGCCAAGAGGCTAAATAGACAAAATGAGATGTTTGAGATATTTTTACATCTGGAAGTAAAGAGGAAAAATGACTTCTTTGCATTAAAATGCATAAAATAATCTGTGGATGACAACATTCTTCCCTTCATTTTTTATGCGAAGACAACCAAGGAGGCATGGGATACCCTTGAGAGGTGTTTTGGTGTAAGGGGGAGCATTGAAGTTGAAGATGAAGGTAGATCTATAGCAAAAGATCTACAACGAGATGAAAAGACTCAACGACAAGTGGATGAAGTCTGTGAAGAAATTGTAGAAGCAGTAGAGAAGGAGCATGAAGATGCTCGTGAACCCGATTGTGTACAACCACAAGTGGGCAAAGATTTGATGAATCCAACAACAGATATTTCTCACGGAAATTTGAAGAATCCAACAGCACAACTTGATGATGAAAACTTGGTGATTCCAACAACAGAGCTTGTTGATGATGATTTGTTGACTCCAGCAACAGAGTTTGCTGATGATGATATGGTGAATCCCGCAACTAAGTTTGTTGATGAGAGTACAAATATTGTGGTAAATCCAATGATTAATATTGCTAAAGTAAACTTTTATAGATAATTTTTTTCTAATGATGATTGGTTGCAGATGATGCAACATAAAAGTCATATAGACATGGTGTTATTCAGTGATAAAAGCCCACTTGAGTCAGTGGAAGACAACTTGTTTGCAGTAGCATAGGTTAGTGAAGAAGAGAAAATGATAGAGGTAGATGCAGAGAAGGAAGCACACAAAGAGAAAATAGAGATAAAGAAAGAAATGTGTAAATGGAAAGAAAAAACATAGATAAAGGTAGATGCAGAGAAGGAAGTGCATCAGGACAAAGTTTCGATAGTAGAGTAGAAGGAACAAAACCAAGAGAGAAAGATAAAGAAAGAGACAGAAATGGAGATAGAGGCAGCGGCAGAGAAGGAAACACAACAGGAGAAAGTTGTCATTGCAGAGTAGAAAGACGAGAACCAATGTCATTCTGCAAATATTTTTGATTCTAACATTGATTTCTAGTGTGAAGGTACACATGTTGATTATGAAAAAGAGTTAAATTTTCTTGAAACATGGCTTGCAACACCATCTATAAATGAGTTCTATACAGAAGTTATAGATATGAATGTTGAAGACAACATTCATGATGAAAACATCAATGAAATTTTCAGGTATTGCAGTTTTGAAGAGATAAAATATTATTATGATCTTATGTTGCAGTCGATTGATGATGAAAAGCACATTATAGAGGAAAATATGTGGCAATAGCCCACATACAAGTCATTTCTTGAATTAGTCCAGGACACGCTTAGACAGTGTGGAATAATGGACGGCCTGCAGTAGCAAATGAAGAAACTGAGGTTTGAAGAATACAACAAGAAGAAAATGCTGAAACAATTTAGAAGCTATAGAATCTGGAAGAAGAAAAGAAGAAAACTAAATCTAGTTGATGTAAATTATTTTTAAATTGTAGACCTTGCTGAGACATAGACCAGCAAGTATCTTAATTAAATTTTATGTGGTTGTAATTAAGGGAGAGTGTTGGAGAATCTAATTCCAACCACTGGATAGGTGTCGAAACCGTCCATTCAAGTGTCCCAGTTCAGTTTCAGTTAGTCCAGTTTTAGTTGAGTCACACTACAATAATTTAATGCTGATGTTTCAAATATAATTTTATTTAACTCATTCATAATATTGAGAAGAGAAATCCTCTACTCCACTTCTTTTCAATTTTAAATTCTTTTTATTTCGCCCACCTAAAACAAAAAAATATAGCATTTCTGAGGATCCCACCCATGCCACTATTTTCCCTGTGATAGTAAATCAAAATGAAGTTCCCACCCAAGGATCCCACCCATGCCACAAATGTTCCTATGTGATAATAAATCAAAACGAAGTTCCCACCCAATCCATGCCACGAATGTTCCTATGTGATAGTAAATCAAAATGAAGTTCCCACCCAATCCAAGTTGGCTCGTACAATCTTTGGATTCTTATTCTAGTAAATAATTCATAGGCATGGAGTGATCCGATAATCCCACGCATGAACGGTCTTACATAATGTAAAGCAAGTAGGAAGTAGTATTAGAAAAGGAGTTACAATTCTCGTAATAGGTATGAAGATGTACTAAAATTTTGTCTTGGTTTGGCCCGTCCAATAAGGGTATCATATACCTAATTGACAATTATCCAGTTGTGTTTAATGAGTTCTGGCTTGAGTTGCAAAGTCTAGCTGGAAGTTCAAGGATATAAGTTGAAGTTCCAAGGATCTTGTTTTGGCTCACGCTTTTGCTTCAGAGAATTCTATTTAATGATTTGAGGTAGTCGGACAGGGATAGTTCTAAGTTTCATCCTGTCGACTCTTCAACTTCCAATTCTGCACCTGATCGTAGCTACCCTACTCGAGGAAATACTTACAAGTGTCCGACTCTTGCTTGGAATTTTTATCTCGCAGCGGAGGATGCCTTCCCATTACATACTTGTTTTTACACTCTTTGGAGAGCTTTGGTCCTCAACTCTGCTCAGGCAGGTAAAGTCCTTCCTGACTTAAAGATATTTTTGGGCTAAAAATAGAGAAGGTAAGGTCAAGTCGATGTGGTCGAACTCCCGAATGAAATGTTTGTCGGGAATGAGAGGGAGGATAATAGGAAGGTAGGAAGAATATACACGTCCTTCACAGGCCACCAATTCACTCCCAAAATTACTATTATTAAGGAAAAGAGAGTGTTTACTGTCCCATCCATCCTCTCCCTAATTTGGATACTGATTTGGATTGGTATAGAGTTTGCTTGAACTCGTAGTAGTGTCTATAATGAAAATAGGTTGGATACATGTTCGATATCTTCCCTGTAGTCCTTTCTTATCTTCCCTGAACCAATCGCTAGGGAGAGATCTCAAGAGATGAAGAAGACCGAAAGGAATTTGGTATACTTTGGGCTTTCTTTTTCCTTTCCCTCTCCCTTATTTCATTCCAATTTAAACTCCACAACATTGATGGGTACGTTTCTCACCATAGTGGCTTTTTAAGCTACCACGAAGGAGGGGATGGGATGAGACGTAGTTCAAGCGATCGTCCTTCTTATTGCCACTAGTCAACTGGTACCGGGTATAGAATTGTTTGGCGTGCCTTTACCTCCTTAGCTGTTGGGCCAACTAGGTATAAAATTGTTTGACGTGCCTTTACCTCCTTATCCGCTGGACCAACTGGGTAAATAATTGTTTGTCATGCCCTTAGCTCAGTCTCTCGATAGACCTATGCTTTTGGATACTTCCTCTAGAACTTACCAACATATGCCTTTAAGCAGAATGGCCAACAAATTTGTTCTCTTCAAAAGGAGAAGGAGATGAAAAAGCAAGGGAAGACGAAGCCTCCCACCCATGCAACGGAAGAACCAGCACATCAACTCTTGGTCCAACCAACTAACCTAATCACCTGGTGCAACTAGGTCAACTAGCTTATTGGTCGGGATAGATCTTAAGACCTAGGATCGATAGTGGAGCATGATGGAAGTGTGTAAGTGCCCGTCTAGCACACCAAAGGTTGTCAAAAGCCTCAAAAGCATAAAGTGCGCAATAGTCTTCTACAACATGGGCATTATATTCACATGCTATACCATGGGTAAGTTTTCTAGCTACTCTAGCTTCTGGTTGCTAATCTTGCTACTCCAACTATCTGGAAAAAATATTTCTAGAATTTTTCTGGTGTGGGGATAGAGGGCTCATGGACAATATTCACAAAGAAATAATGGGCTCAGGGACATTATTCACAAAATAACCATGTTGATCTATTGTAATGACAATGCTAGCAAGTGTATCACAGTTGTTGCAACTCGTCAACACTAACAAGTATATACAGTTGTTTCAAATATATAGAGTGTTGCAGGTGGAAAAAATCAATGACAGGTGGTGGTGGACAAAATCAATGACAAGTAGTGGTTCATGTAAACATTTAATACTTGAGACTAATGCTAACTTGAAAGTTCAACATTAATTCTATGCATTGGAAAAAATCCAACCCAACATATGTTTAACCCAAACTTTATATCCATCGCAGAAAAATGAACTTTGGTTATTGTACTTTAGACATGAATATAAAAATCCAACCCAACATATGTTTAACCCGAACTTTATATCCATCGCAGAAAAATGAACTTGGTTATCGTACTTTACACATGAATATAAAAGCATTGAAAAGTTTGAAGTCTGCAATACGACTTCAACCTCGTTGTCCAATCACATAAAATTAATTTTTTTTAAATATGTTTTCTGAACTAAAACATTGGTTAACTGGGAAAAATAAATTGTATTTTCAATAATCAGCATAATCGCTATAGTCCCTCCGTCAAGAACAAATAAGTAGAATTTTTTTATTGATTCTATGGTCTTTATATAGACTTATTAACCTTGAACAAACAGCTTATAACTAACTACGATTTCTTA
The DNA here is from genome assembly GCA_034641835.2 of Pinus albicaulis. Lineage (NCBI taxonomy): Eukaryota > Viridiplantae > Streptophyta > Pinopsida > Pinales > Pinaceae > Pinus > Pinus albicaulis. The sequence goes on from CM076570.1 coordinate 815,306,937, forward strand.
TTTTATAAATTAAATAGAATTTCGACATGTACAACATATATTTATTCCCATCAACATATAAATAAACAAATTACACAACTTTTTATATAAATATTAATTTAATTATTTAATATTAAAATTGTACATAAAAAAATCACCTATAAAATAGTAGCCAAACGCCAATGAATTACCATATAAAAAAGTCCAATTGTAAATGTTGTGGTAGAAATGATCCCGTGTTCAATAAGAGCCGGGCTTTAGATTAATTCATATGAATTAAAGGCAATTAAAGATGATTATGTGTCCTTTTTTATTTTTATTTTAACTATTATTTCATTTTACTATTTCTAATAGTACTTCATGATAATTAGTTTAGTCCAATCCAAAAAGCGGCCAAATGATATTATATTATTATTATTATTAATAAAATTCTCAATTGCAGATTAGCCAAATATTATATATTATTATTATTAAAACTCTCCATTGCAGAGTGGCCAAATGTTACAAAATTATTATTATTATTGAAACTCTCGATTGCAGAGGTGATTGAGTGCGTATCTAAATCTGTGGGTATTCTATAGGGAATGAGAGTCGGGTTTAACTCATTTCATACATATTCATAGAATTCTTTATTATACATAAATTCTTAAATATTCATGGCATTCTTTATTATACATAAATTCTTAAATGTTTATTATTATTTGTAAAATTATAATAATTTTTTTTTTAATTTTTTTTTAAATATATAATTAATTTAGTATTTTCATTTATTTTCATGATATAAATGTTAAATGAATATACACTCCGATTAATATCATTTTAAAATGTGAACATTTCTTATAATTGAAAAAACATTTTTAATTAAAATATGTATTTTTAAGGGTACATTTATTTGTGTTTTCAGAATTTTTATGATACAACATTTAACTTTAAAAGCATTCTCTCAAATTTGGCCATTTACTTCATTTTTATTTGCTATTTCGATATCTAGTTTTGTGTTCATGCAATCATATTTCCTCACCAATACTTGCATGGGCTGTTTGGGTTTATGGTTATGTGTGACCATGCAATCACAAATTTGTATATTGATGTACTTGAATTCAGAACACGGACTTAGCGATTCCTTTCTCGGACAAAATTCTAATGAATGAAGACATTTATCAAATTTTGATTTCCGAAAATAAGGCTAAATTCTGTTGGGTTTGTTTCTCATTAATTGGCATCAGCGTATCCACAACAAAAGTGGGTATATATTTAGTGGGATGAATATGACCCTTAGGTTTTTATTTTTTATTTTGAGAGTTAGAAAAATTCCTTCCAATATAGCATAATCACATCAAAATAGTGGAGCAATGTATATAGTTATTGGGATGGATACAACTTTTAATTTTTTTATTTATTTTTAATGGAATTGAAAATATTTTATTATTATAACATAATCATATTGTAATATTACTATAATCATATAAATTAAATAGTTGGTAAATGTTGATGAACATTAGTTTATAATAAGCATCCAAACACTTTATTGTACATTCCAAATTGTTAAAATTAATAAAATATTATAAGAATTAAAAAATTATAACAATATTATTATCAGGAGATTTTTAAGCATCGAGATTCAGATCAATTTTATCATCGATATTCTTAATCTACAAATAAGATTTATGAGAATATTCTCGCTTAGTATGACACATTCTCTAAAAAAACACAACACATTTCATATTAATTGAAAATGAATAAAAAGGAATAACTACTTTGAAATTTGAAAATAAATCTCACTCATTCATTTATGTATACTACTAAGAATATTTTAAAATATTCTATTGAAGTTTAATCCATATTATCCACCTAATAATTATTCATAATTAAATTAAAATTGTGGAAGCCATACTGCAAAATAGACATGCCTATTGGCATAATTAGACTTTTTATAGTGGTATTCAACTTTGGAAATATGAGCACCATTAAAAGTTAAATTGTTTTCTCCCAAACATAATAATGCAAATAGGAAAAGTCGTTGCTATGCCGAAATGCATAGGATCCCATTTTCGTCTATGTGATATGGATTTCCATGACTTAAACGAATCAAATGTATGCTCATCTTAACATTGAACTCTGCAAGGTTTTTCAAATTTTTTTTCTAAAAGAGATAAAGATTTGCACCTCAACGGATTTCATCCTATTTCTCTTGGTAGACCTGTTATTAAGATGCGTTTAATCTACATATAATATCATTTATGAGGAGAATAAAATAGTAAGAACACATATTTGAAAACTTAGTTTCATGGCATAAAGGTGGATGGGTAGTGGGTTCAAATAGACACAAGAGTAGATAGTTGTTAAGTAGTTTGTGTCTTTTGATTTTTCTCACCACGCACCATGTATAATTTTACATTATTTGAATTCTATTTGTGAATGCATAAGTATCTTCAAATTTGATATTGAAAAATTTAATGCATAAAATGATTTAATGCATTGAAAATTATCTTTGGCATTTAGACTATGAAAACTTGCAATTTCACCAAATATTTGCTAGATTTTAAACTAAATTGTTTGTAATATGTACCCGAAAATAATCCAAAATGTAAAATCGAAAGACTATCTAGAATGTTATAACTATACAAATGTATTTTTTCAATCGCTGTATCATCTATGTTAGATATTACTTTTGTGGTTAATTCCAATTGAATTGAGTTGTTAAAAATAGTTTGTGAGATGACTCTTTTTTTTTTTTTTGTAAATCTGTCTACTTCTATATTAGTACAAAAATATGTTACAAAGAGGCAGAGGCCTCACAAAGCTAGCCCAGAGAAGAGGCATTCATATCATAAGACCACAGCTGTTGACTATCTGAGACGAACCTTGATGACCAGGACCTTGTCCTACTTCCTAAACAACTGATTCTGAAAAACAAAATGATGATTGGAGTACGAGACTCTCCACAACATGTAAGACCGAGACAGACATAGTCCATGACAAAAATTACAAGCATACAGAAGGATGCTCTGAAACATTGTCTTGAGCATGATAGCATGGATAACAGTGCTTGGGAAGCAGCTATTCGACCAAGGAGAATTACACTATAATGCCTGCAAAAACTGTGAAGAAGAAGGGATAAGAACCCCTTCTGAGTACCTGATTGCAAAAACTGAAGAGCGAGAGCCATCTAAGCGTCGTTGGTGGGCGAGGGCGCTTCTTCCACCACAGGGCAAGCATACGGACTGAATTCAGCATCAGCAGGGGGCGAAGGTGCTTGGCCTGAAGGAGCGCAAGGCCTGTCTTGCGGGAGCTCGGGCTGAGAGGCCGAATTACCCTGAAACAAAGCCGGAGGGAGCCGAAGGCAGAGCTTGGGCTGTCGGGTTGATCCTGAATTTGATGGAAACCGAAGCAATGAAATCATGGTGGTTGAAGGAACAGGGATAATTGAAGCGAGCTGAATGGAAGTGCTCAGTGGAGGTGAGGCGAACATGAGCTGCAGAGGTAGAAGGGCGTCTGCCACGTCCACGACCTCGACTTCTGCTGGGTGCCGCGGTTCGACCAGCCTCTGTATCAGAAGAATCCGACGAGGAGGCAGAGGAGGGAAACGCAGGTGGCATATTAACCTGCCCACGGGAGGAACCTCTCCTGCTCAACATTCTTGGCCTCAGACGAGGCATAATGAGATTGACAGGATAATCTGGCTGAGAAATCAAGTAAGGAATGGAGAGCGAGCTCTGAGACTGATTTAAACCAACAGAAGGGCCGTTGAAATTACAGAACTGACTAAAAGAAACGTGAAAACCTTCCGAGAGCTCAATGCAGCAGCTTAAACGACACCTTTTGCCATTGCTGGTGCGCAAACAAGGTTCGGATTCAACCTGAGAACAACAGGAACTCAACGGAGAGACACACAGCACCGAAGGAATAGGCGCCATTGCAGTGGAAAGGTCGAGATAACGAGGCGGAAGGAGCTGCATTAATGCAGCATTTACTGTGTAGGCTGGCACATATGAAGTGAGCTCGGAGCGCGAAGGGGTGGCGGTGGTGGTAGACCACGTGCCCACCCGCCCCCTTGTCAACGAATTATATCTCTTCCCGTACACCCGCATCCGGGAGAGATGACTCTTTTCAAAAGAAATGATTAGATTAACTTATTCTATGTTTTTATCAATTTTTTTGGAATTTTTATGTTGCAACAAATAGTGAACTAGCTCAAAATTTATGAAAGAAGGAGATATGATACAATCCTAGTTTTATGAAAACATGAAAATTAAAAGATAATCTAAAAAATTTAAATCAAAATGCTATGAAAACATATTTATTATCTACTCTGATTTCTAATATGGAATGTAAATTAAAAGGAAATAAACTGAGCTATATAAAATATGGAAGAATACATTTAAGAAATGAATCTATGAAATAGGCATAAACAAAGCACTGAAATATTAAAATAAACTTAAAAATGAAGCATAAATCAAAGCATTAACCATATTCGAACTACGAAATAGAAATTCCTTTAAGATGAATTAAAAACTGAAATAAAATGCCCTGATCTGCTTGCAAGGGCCCTCTAGAATGCAATAGGCTTCATAACACTAACAACACATTAATGCATGAAAGATGAACTTCAAATTAAGATAAAAGTCTTCAAAAAAATGTTCAGGAAAATAAAAAATGGCGCTCCATGAATACAAAGAGTTTCTATGGTTTTATAAAGTGTGTTCAACAATACGCAAGATCTAAGACAACATATCTCTATTAGAATCATTATACAAGTTAAAAGCTTAAAAAATATCCTTATCTATCACTTTTCTATTAGGAAAGCAAATTGACAAAATCGTGACATTCTCAGACTCTATTTCTGAGCACTACTATGTGTTGACTACCTCCTTTGACTGTGTAACTATGTGATCTCCTTGGTGAATTGGCTTAGATAATCAGGAGGAAATCCATGAAGGGATCATCCTCTGTCTACCCATATACTCCTTTGCTGAGCTGGTACACCGGAACCCTGTTATCAATGGAGGTAGCTGCAGATCTGTGGAATAACTGCAGAATTATGTCAATTCTGTAGCTAAATGTAATATTTAACAAAACAATAGGGAATATTAGAAAGTATGAAAAATAGGGCTCATGATTATTTTAACTTGTAAAAATCATGTGATTTCTACCTTATTAGGTTGATACTAGTGGGAAAAGAAGAAAAATATGGATGCAAAAAGGGTGTAAAAAAAAACAATTATGGAATTGTACATTCCCCCATACTGAAGGTTTTGTATGTCTTCATACAACCAAAAAATTTTGTCATCTATGTTAAGTTACTTCATATCGCTAGAAACTTCTTCCAGTACATCCAATTTGATCCTTTTCACCCTCTTTCCTGTTACTACCATCCTTTGTTTCTTCACAATGATTTTGTACTTTAGATTAATGATTTTTCTCTTCATGGCCCTATTTACTTCCTTCAATTTGTTGTTCTTTTTGTACCATAGACTTAAATGTAGAAGGAGGTAATCACACTTCACAATTTGAACTTCATTCTAACCTTTGAAAGATTGATTTTCACATTTAATAAACCGGTTTAATGTTTCAAATTTGAATATTTCATTTCTCAGGATGTCAAGAACTCGAGGTTATTTTGGTTCATTAAACGGGTCCTTCTCTTCTCGTAGATTTCGAACTGATCTCTTGGATGTTATATGTTTTCTCCGGTGATTATATGTAGTCATAAATCTCTTTTTGCACTATATCAATACCTAAAATTTGTCCTGGACTCGGAGGAGGTGAAATGTAGGCAGGTGGTGATGCTCTCAGATAATTTGCTATATTTTCTTCTGCCTCCAAATCAATCTGTTCTACATCTTTTTATGGAACTTCTTTCACAGTTATTAGCCTGGTTAGTCCTGTGACAAGGGTCTTTGGGGTTTTAGGCTTTTCTTTCTAAGGCGAATTTTATTTTTTGTTACTACGTTTCTTTCCTCTAACATCCTTTGTATTGATTTTCTTTCAAATCTCTACAATTGGGATGTCATTCTCTGACAAATATTTCTATTGGTGTGGCTTTTGTTCCAGTCATGTCTCAACTTTTCTTTTCTTCCAAGTTCTTATACTACTTTGCTGTTCACTTTCCTCCTCTTCAAAATTATTTCTCAGTAGAAAGGTTTCCCATGTATCCCCTATAGTTTGAAGATGGATGATCAGGAGTTCATAAATTTTTCTGAAAATTCAAAGTTATAGGATTAGGTTGAATCCAAGATAGTTGCGTAGATCACATCTTCCTGATTCTTTCATCGTGAATGGTTCGAAAAACTGATGTCGTATGAGGAAGATATCACTTTCTGATTGAAATCCAAAATAGGTAAAATTGCAACAATTTGACGAGGTTTGATTGGGATGCACAGTCAGCAAAGTGGAATGTAAAGTCAGAGAAAAATAATATTCCTTGGAATATCCCTTTCCATCAAGCCAATTATTATTTGGCAAGTATCGAGTTTCTAGTTGAAAGTACATTTTTTATGAGCGAATCATAGGTTGCCACGTGGCCAGCCCTAAGGCCGCGACGTTTCCTTGAAATGGCATTATAATATTTCTTTGAGGGTCTGCAGGAATTGACCCTGAGACCTCCTGTAGGGAAAGCATAGACCTTACCACCTGAGCTATGCATTAGTTCTTAATTACCTTAGTTGTCGGATTGTATTTATGGTTTAATGAATTTTTGTATGGGGGTTGGGAACTGCTAGTGGTCCCACTCCACTAGTGGTTCCCTGGAGTGTATCACATGGAAAAAAACAAATGTAACCGCCTCCACGCAATCTACGTGTTAACCCACCAGCATTGCACTACATGTCACGTTCTACCAGCGATGTCAACTCAAACCGCGCAGTTTATGCGCTAACCAACCTTCAACCCTTAGTTCAAACAAATCAATTGGAGCTCCATCGTGGGTTCCGCCCAATGGTTATGTAACCCACATTTTTGGTGGTGAGCATGTGGCCACCCCTAATTGCAAACATTTATTACACAGTTTAAATGGTGGGAAGTTTAGCGGGAAGGCCTAAAGTGCCTGATATGCCTATTTTAACTCTATTTAAATGGAGTTCTTCACTTTTGGTGGAGCTTTCCTAGGTGAAACTGAGAAAAAGTGTAGCAGGCCCAATTTTTGACCATTTTGAGTGAATGAAGAGTCATTTTTGACTAATTGGAGCATTCTAAAGCCATTGGTTCAGAGAAAATAACCATTAGAGCACTATAACTACATGTAATATAAAAAATTTTGTTAGGTCCTTATATTACTAGTAGAGTCCCTTATTGTTTTTAGTGTAACCCCCTTATTATTATTGTTGTACCCCTGTAACCCCCATATTGTTATTATTGTGCCCTTACATTATTATTGTTAGGTCTGTTAGGATTACATTGTGGCCCCATGGACTTCTATATATAGAGTGGAGGTTTTGTCATATGTATCATTCAAGAATTGTTTATTTATGTAATGTATTGGAGGTTTCCCCCTTGAAGTGGCTATTTCTAAGGCGTTGATATCTTTTTTTTTCTATTTTTGGAGTTGGTTTCATAACATTTTGTATCAAAGGTTTCGATTCAAGGGTTTCACTGCTCCAAACAGGTCATCGTGGCATTTTCGCTATAACGTTTTTTCTACGAAGGGTTAGAAGCTGAAATTTTTAGAGTTTGAAACCAAAATCCTAAGGAAACTCATCGAAAAATTTTAGAGCTTGGTTCACAATATTTTCAGAGATATGATCTGTGGAATTTAGGGCTTTTTGCAGACTCCTGAATTTTACCTAAACATCTCATCGCGGAATTTTTTCTATAACATTTTTTCTACGAGGATTCAGAAGCTGAAATTTTCCCAGAGCGAAGCTCAAATCTTGAGGAACATCCTGTAAAAATTTTAGTTCTTGTTTCACAATATTTTTGGAGATATGATCTGTGGAAGTTAAGATTTTTTCAGGCTCCCAAATTTCATCTCAAAGAGGTGACCGCAAGAAAAACATCATAACTATCTCTTTGAGCATCAGGTTTGGATTCTGTAAAAAGTGGCCGCAAGTAAACATACATTAGTGTTTTTAATATCAATTTCAGAGCCGAAGGAGGAAGCAGTGACATATGGCAAGTAGTACAACTTAGCTCTACTCAACTAGTCCATAATTAGGTCATCATAGGAGATTGGGCATACCTTTGTCTTCAAAAATCCAAATCAGGTCAGACCTATGGCATTCGAAAGAAGACTCAGAGGGCTACTTCAGGGTCAAATTTCAGATATTGAAGATCCAAAATCACATAGATAATTCAATTTCAATATCGAGCTCCTCAAAATCAAGAAAAAGGTGTGTATTTTTTTTCAAATTGCATAATTCTTGTTTGAAAATTCAGTTTTAAGTGATTCCAAAGGCCTATTGAGCATATATATTAGTATTGGGTTCTAAAATGCCTCCTAAAAATAATTCAACATCCATTAATCCCTTAAAGTACTCTATTATGACTCATGAAGATGAAGAATTGCAACACGATCTATCAAAATTACAAAATCAAGTGCACCAAAAATCACTCTCGCAAAGAGAAACAAAAAATGAGATGGACAGTTTGAAGAAAGTCATGGAAGCTACAATGGATGGTTTGAAGAATGGTATGGAAGAAAAAATGGATGATATGGAAGAAAAAATGGAAGGTTTGAAGGAATTTTTGTCAAAGTAGATACAAGAAATGATTCCTCATGGCAAAAAGATAGTAGAGGAAACTAATGATGAGAACAAAATAAATGTTAATCATGATTTCATAAACTCTAATTTTGGATTGAAGAACCACTATATTCCAAAGATGGATATGAGGAATTTTAATGGCAAGGATACCATAACATGGATACTACAGATGGAGCAATATTTTGATCTCAATAATTTGAAAAACATACAAAAGGTATGCATTGCAACCTTACATTTAGAACAAAATACATTTGTATTGTATCGATGGCTTTTCTCCCATAAAAAAATTTTCACTTGGTAAATTTTTATGGAGGAAATGATAGAAAATTATGAGGATACAAAGAGCAACACCTTCTTTATCCAATTGATAAATCTCAAACAATAGGGTTCAGTGGCGGAGCACATTGAGGACTTCAAAAAATTGAATATAAGGGTAACTGATATTCCAGAGGAACATAGGATCGATGTATTCATAGGGAGTTTAAAGGATAACATCCAACATGAAGTTCACATTTGGGAACCTGATTCATTAGAGAAGCCATTCAGGTTGGCAAGAAAAATTGAATGTAAAATTATGGCAACAAGGAAGCCTACCACTAACATCTATAAATATGGAAGTGTTGTTACTCATAGACATCCACAACCTACAAGGTTGACACCACAAAAATTGGAAGAAAAAAGAGAAAAATGGCTTTTCTACAGTTGTGATATCAAATACACTAAAGGTCATAAGTGTGCTAAGAAGAAATTATTTTATATAGATTTTTAAGAGGAGGAAGAAAATGAACAAGAAACTTCAAAAGAAGAGGATATACACTAGGAAGCAACCCTAGAAGAAGAAGAGATGAGTCTGACCATATTATGTAATGCATTGGTAGGAATTACCACTCCTCAAACTATCAAGATAGAAGGAAATATCAAGAAGAAAAAGGTAATAGTGTTGATTTATTTGGGTATTACCCATAATTTTATTCATTGTAAGGTAGCCAAGGAATTGAATTGTTTCCTATACCCAGCACCAGAATGTCAAGTGATGGTTGCAAATGGAGGAACTATAAATTTCTCTAGAAAATTCCATAATATCAAGCTATACATGGGGGAATATGTATTAAATAGTCCAATTCTTTCCATCCTAATGAGAGGTGTTGATGTTGTACTAGGAGTACAATGGTTACAATCTTTGGGGACGGTAGCTTTTAATTTTCAAGAAATTTTCTTGAATTTTTTTTCAGAAGGAAAGGAAATCGAATTACAGGGTATCATAAGGAAGACAGGAAAGATAATAAGCTCTAATGTCATGACAAAGCTTCTGAAGAAAGAACAACGAGGCATAATTGCATGATTATGCTCACTAGAAGTTCCAACATCAAAATCATCAATTTCTCTAGATCTCCAAAAAGTCTTGGACAATCATTCCAAGGTGTTTGATACTCCCAAAGGACTCCCACCTATTCGTGATCATGATCATGCTATTCATTTAATTCCAGAAAGTGTTCCTCCAAACATCCGGCATTATAGATATCCTTATGTCCAAAAGAGTGAAATTGAACGTATTATTGTAGAAATGTTAGAGGCTAGTATAATTCAACCTAGTCAAATTTCTTTCTTTGCTCCAGTAGTATTGATGCACAAGAAGGATGGATCATGGCGCATGTGTCTAAATTATAGGGAGCTCAATAAGCTCACTATTAAAGATAAATTTCCCATTCTTGTAATTGATGAATTATTGGATGAATTACATGGAGCAATTTATTTTACCAAGTTGGATCTTCGTTCAGGATATCATCAAATTAGAATGAAGATTGAAGATATTCCGAAAATAGAATTTCAAGCTCATGACAGTCATTATGAATTTTTGTTCAAGCCTTTTGGCCTTAGCAATGCACCTTCTACATTTCAAGCGTTGATGAATTCCATTTTCAAACCCTCCCTTAGAAAATTTGTGCTAGTATTTTTTGATGATATACTAATCTACAACAGGTCTTGGAAGGATCATGTTCAACATGTTGACAAGGTGCTCAAACTATCGGAGGAGAAACAATTATATGCAAAAACATCCAAATGTTTCTTCGGAGTACGAGAGGTGGAATATTTGGGTCATATTGTATCTTAAGAGGGTGTTAAGGTAGACCCTAACAAAATTAAATCCATTAAGGAATGGAAATTCCCACAACCATAAAGTAGTTGTGTGGATTTATCGGGTTAAGAGGTTATTATCCCAAGTTTGTTAAGAATTATGGGAGAATAGCAGCACCTCTAACATCGTTATTGAAGAAAGATGCACTTTCATGGACTCCTAAAGCAACTAAGGCCTTTGAACATCTTAAAGAGGTAATGTGCCTAGCTCTTGTCTTAGCTACACCAGACTTAATAAAAACCTTTATTGTGGAATGTGATGCCTCAGGAAATGGAATTGGTGTTGTTTTAATGCAATAAGGAAGACTCATTTCTTTTGAAATTCGTTCAATCGAAGGAAATTATTTACAAAAGACTATTTATGAGAATGAAATTTTGGCAATACTACATGCACTAAAGGAATGGAGACCTTACCTAATGGGAAGACACTTCAAGGTAAAAGCTGATCATGATAGTCTTAAACGCTTTTTGGAACAAACACCATCTTTGAAAGAGAAAAAAAAATGGGTCACAAAGATGTTGGGTTATGACTTTAAAATCATCTACAAAAAAGGGAAGCTAAATGTTGTTGCAGAAGCACTCTCAAGAAACGATGAGGAGGTGGAAGCATTTCTTTGTGCCATTTGTATTATCCAACCAGATTGGATAACCGAAGCAAGGGATGAATGAAAGAAGGACGAAAAAGTTTGGACACTCACTCAAAAGTTGCAGCGATATCCTAGTACATCTCATACATTTAGTTGGAAAAGTGATTCCTTATGGTACAAAGATCACATATATATTTTCAAGAACTCCCAACTAAAACAAAAGATTCTTTTGGAATTGCACACTTCTCCTTTAGGAGGAAACTTAGTATTTTTAAAAACTTACCACAGGGTGAAGAAAGAATTTTTTTGGGATGGCATTAAATATGATATTCAAAAGTTTGTGGTGTAATTTTTGGTTTGCCAGCAAAATAAAGTTGAGACAATTAAGACCACGGGTCTTCTACAACCTTTATCCATTCCAAGTCAATGTTGGGAGGAGATTTAAATGGATTTTATCACAATTTTACCTATGTCCGAAGGAAGGAGTGTCATCATGGTGGTAGTTGATAGACTTACCAAGTATGCACACTTTTGTGCATTATCTCATCCATTTAAAGCAAGTAAATTTTCTACTGCATTTATGGAAACAATTCAAAAGCTACATGGAAACCTGAAGATTATTGTAAGTGACAAAGATCCCATTTTTACAGGAAATTTTTGGAAAGAATTATTTTCTTGTTTGGGTACTGAACTATCTCATAGCTCATCTTATCATCCTCAATCTGGTGGTCAAACAGAGATAGTGAATAAATTTTTGGAAGGATATCTTCGTTCTTTTGTATCTGATAAGAAATAAAAATGGGTCAAGTGGTTACCTCTCACTGAATTGTTGTATAACACTTCCTGCCATACTGTAGCAAAAATGACTCCATTTATGGCACTTATGGATACATCCACCATCCATCACATCTTCTTTAAGGGAAAATTCTAGGGTTCAAGTAGTGGAGGATCACATCGAGCATCAACAAGAAGTTCTCCAACTCTTAAAGGATAGCCTAAATTTGGCACAAAATCGAATGAAACAACAAGCAGATCATCATCGCAATGAGAGAAGTTTTGATGTGGGATACTGGGTGTTTTTACGGCTAAAACCATACAAACAAATGTCCCTCAAGCAAGCTAAGAAGGATAATAAATTATCGCCAAAGTACTATGGTCCTTACAAGGTGTTGCAAAAGATTGGTACTATGGCATACAAATTGGAGCTTCCTGCTTCTTTAGTTTTCCATCTTTCATGCTTAAAAAAGGTTATAGGGGACAAACTTCCAGTTCAAACAATATTTCGAGAACTTGATGAGGAAGGAAAAACCATATTGGAACCTGAAGCAGTCACAGAAACAAGAACTCGATAGCTATGAAATTGATCAATTTCATAGTATCTCATCAAATGGAAGAACTTACCCACTGAAGGTTTTACATTGGAGGATGAAAATTTTATACATAAGCACCCGGAGCTACTCAAGCTTTGAGGAAAACACTTTTTTGAAGGAGAGGAGCATGTTATGTCCTTATATTACTAGTATAGTCCCTTATTGTTGTTAGTGTAATCCCCTTATTTTTATTGTTGTACCGTTGTAACCCCCATATTGTTATTATTGTGCCCTTACATTATTATTGTTAGGTCAGCTAGGATTACATTGTGGCCCCGCTAGGATTACATTGTGGCCCCATGGACTCCTATATATAGAGTGGAGGTTTTGTCATTTCTATCATCCAGGAATTGTTCATTTATGTAATGTATTGGAGGTTTCCCCCTCAAAGTGGCTATTTCTAAGGCATTGATATCTCTTTTATTCTATTTTTGGAGTTGGTTTCATAAAAATTTTGAGCATAGTAAAAGATGGACATGCAATTGGGAGCTGGACCAGCAGATGTAGCCTAGGAGGGGTGAATTGCTTCATCATGCTTGCTATGTAAGTTTCCTGTGCTGACTTATTGCTCTATTTTACACTCTTATTCAGTGTTATTTAAGATTTTTTTATGCTTCTAATTCATTAAAAATCAATTGCAAATCATGAAACAAATCCTTAATCCTTATGCAAACTAAAGAGGAAATTATGCACATGTTTTTAAACTAAAAATAAACTTAGCATAGAAAACTAAAATATTCATTTTAGATCAGATTGGTATCAAAGCTAGAGTTTATTTTCTGGTGTTGTTTAGTGCAAAGAATTTTTTAACTGTTTGCAAGTTTTAGATGCTTCAAGGCACAAGCTCAAAAGAGGAGAAGGAAAATTGGTGGAAGTAGAAGGGTTTGAAAAGGAGCCAAAGAAAAGATGAGGAATATTGCCACAATGTCCACCACCTTGTTTACCTCCTAAAGAAGCAGAAACTCTATTAAGCATTGTTCATGAGGAAGGAGAAATCCATGAAGAAGTTGATCGCAAGGAGGAAGAAAGAGTGTTAAGGAAATAATTTCTTGACTTGACAAAGATGGTTAGAATCCTTTATCAAGAAAGGAATGAGAGACTAGAAGGAGAAGGATATAAACTTCACAAGGAAGGATAAGGATCTTCAGAAGGTTAACATGATGAAGACAAGTCAAAGAAGGGAAATGGAGGAAATGTAGGCAATGGAAAACCATCATCATCACCCTCATCATCATCATCATCCTCTACTTCTTCTTTAGTACATTAGACACACAACTCCAAGAACACTGGTAAAAATCATTTTTTAAAACTTAATGTTAAGTTCGAATTGCCAAAGCTTAGTGGAAAAGTAAATGTAGAAAATATTGATAATTGGATTATAAAATTAGAGGTCTATTTGAGAATACAGAACCATGAAGATGATGATACAAAAATTCAATTATATTCTTTTAGAATGGAAGGTGTAGCACTTGTTTGGTGGGAAGCCAAGACAAAGGAGGAAATCAAGAAACATGGTAATATTATTATATCATGCTCAAATTTCATTACTGCTATTAAACAACAGTTTTATCCATTATCTCATATGTAGAAAGCCATCATGAACTCGCAGAACTTTATGAAAATAAAGGGACAAAATGTGCAATAACACGCCCAAGAATTTATGATATGAGCTCTCTTATTAGGGGTGGATTTGCATAGCCAAGACACTTTGTTGTAGTACATAGGAGGCTTACATAGCTACCTCAAAAATATTATTCTCATGTTTAACCCCACTATTCTAGATGAAGTTTGTGTTGAGGCCACACATCTAGAAACTACAGGGAAGAACATTTCTGAAGAGGGTAGGAAGAAACCTTTTAAGGGTAAAGTGAAAGAAAAAACCTCAAAAGGTAAAAACAAAAAGAATGCATTTGTTAAGGAAGAGGGAGAAAAATTGGTTTGTAAAAATTGTTCAAAAAAAGGCCATGATGAAACTCATTGTTGGAAATTACATCCTGAATTGAGGCAAAAGAAACCCAATAATAAATGGAAATAGAAAACTGCTGCTACAACTCAACATGATTTAGGATCTGATTCAGGTGATGAATCTAAAATTATAGCCATGGTATTGAAGAACATGAAGGGAAAATAAATTGAAACTAAACCCAATATTAGTACATCAAACTGTCACATAAACACTCCAAATGAAGAAGAAAGAATAGAACTGTTTCATGTGAGGGTCATATTCAAGCATACCGAGATTGACACATTGCTTGGCAGTGGGTCACAAGAAAACTTAATCTGTGAATATTTGGTCAAGAAACTTAACCTTGAGACCATACCACATCCAAAACCATATTCATTGGGTTGGATTTGAAAGGATGCAAATCTACATGTTTCAAAGGAATTTATATTGAGGTTTGCAGTCACTGCAAATTTTGTTGACACGGTTGAATTAGATGTGGTTCTGCTTGACATTATTGGTATTGTATTAGGGAGTCCTTTCTTGTATGATAGGAAAGGGATCTTCCAATGCCATGAGAAAAATTTATCATTTATTCAAAGATGGTAAGGAGTTCACTATTAGATCACACCGCAAGAAGACAAACATTGATATGGTAAATGCTGGAGAGCTAAAAGGGTTGGTAAATTAAAGTAAGAATATTGTTCTTCTTATCATAAAGCCTAAAGCTGATATTAGTGATGAATCATTTGTGGGATGTGATCCTAAGTGGAAATCATAATTATATGATGTGGTTAATGGACATCATGAGATGTTTCAAGAGCCATCAGGATTGCCTCCAAAAATGGAAATTTAACATGAGATTTTGTTGCACCAGGATTTTCCTCTTCCAAACATCAGTATGTATCTCATGTCTATAATGGAGAATACTGAAATAAAGAGGAAAATCAAGGAGAGTTTGGATAAAGGAATCATAAGGCCAACCACCTCTCCATGCGGTTCACCCATAGTCTTGATACCAAAGAAAGATGGGACTTGGCACATGTGTGTAGATTTTTGAGCTTTGAGCAAGATTACAGTAAAAAATCATTACCCACTCCCAAGAATAGATGATTTTATTGATTAGCTGAAAGAAGCAAAGTTTTTCACTAAGTTAGATTTACGAAGTGGATATCATCAAGTAATAATTCCAGAAAGTGATATATGGAAAATTGCATTCAAAACCAAACAATGACTCTTTGAGTGGATAGTTACGCCTTTTGGTTTGTGTAATGCACCAAAAAATTTCATGCAAGTTATGGATAATTTTTTGAGACCATTTTTTGATGACTTTGTTATTGTGTACTTAGCTGAAATATTGATTTTCAGCAAAAAAAGAGAAGATCATGTCTTTCATGTGAATAGAGTTCTTGATATTTTTAAGAAAGAGAAATTGTTTCGTAAGATGTAAAAGTGTGAGTTTAGAATGACTTCTTTGGTATATTTGGGACATATTTTAGGAGGAGGAGGATTGAGGATTGATCCTTCTAAAGTGGAGGCCATTGTGAATTGGCCCACACCCAAAATAGTTACTGAAGTGAGAATTTTCTTAGGTGCCGCTCAATATTGGAGGAAGTTTATTGCTAACTTTTCTTCCATCGCAGCTCCTATGCATGTAGTGAAAAGTGTGAAGAAAGGCTTCCAATGGGGAGGCAAAAAATAGCAATATTTTGACGCTTTAAAAGACAATATTATTTCAGCTCCACTCCTTGCATTACCAAATTTGAGATAGCCATTCGTGATTCAAACCAATGCTAGCGATTATGTATGGGCACAATACTTTTGCAGCATGGTAAGCCTATCACCTTTCACCAGTTCTTTGACAATACTTTTGTAGCATGGTAATCCTCTCACCTTACCTATGTCAAAGAACTATATGCATTGGTACAAAGTGTCAAGAAGTGGAAACACTACTTGATGGATAAAGAGACTATTGTACACACCAATCACCAACCATTACAATACTTGCAGTCGCAAACAAAATTGCAGCAATCAAAAAAATTTAGGTGGATGGGATTTCTTCAACAATTTCACTTTTTTATAAGGTACAAAAAAGGTATATTCATTAAAGTTACAGATATGCTTTAAATACCAATCATTAGTGCTTCTACTTTACTCAAAAAATATTATGTTGTACATAAGAGTTACAAAGAATAATATGCAGATGACATTGATTTACAAGATGTGTATGCTAGTTCCAGTGAAGGGAATCAAGTTGAAGAAAAATATTATCACATGCATAAAAATATGCTATTTCATTTGGGTAAGTTATGCATTCCACAAGGAGAGAGGCTAAGTGTCATGAGAGAAGCTTATTCATCTCTTATTGTTGGAAATTTTGGGGTAAGAAAAACAGTGGCACATCTAGAGAGGTATTTTTATTGGCCTCGCATGATAGATAGTGTGTCATGTTTTATAAGAGGTTGTTCTAGTTGTGTAACAAGTAAGCCTAGTAATAGGAAGCTTGGATTGTACACGCCACTACCAGTACCATCAAGGCCATGGGAGAGTGTCTCCATGGACTTTGTTGGAGGTCTACCTATGTCAAGAAATAAACATGATTATCTTTATGTAATTGTGGATATATTTAGTAAAATGTGTATACTTATGCCATGTAAGAAAACCATTACTGCTAAAAAAACTGTTGAACTTTATTTTCAAAATCTTTGGGTTCATTTTGGATTGCCAAATTCTATTTTTAGTGACAGGGATTCGATGTTCATTGGGAATTTTTGGTCAAATATATGGAGAATGATGGACACAAAGTTGAAAATGAGTATCGCTTTTCATCCACAAACAGATGGACAAACCGAGATGGTGAACAAAATAGTTTTGCATCGATTGAGAGGATATTGCATCAAACATCCTAAGTTGTGGGATGAACAACTGCATTACATTTATCACGCTTACAACCAAGCAAATCACTCTTCAACACAAACCTCACCTTTTGAATTATGCTTTAGGTATTTGCCAAAATTACCATTAGACTTCATCTTTGGGAAGGATGTTGTAATTTGTGGCCATAGTGATATTTATAAGGCTTGAAAGTTCATTGAGAAAATTTAGATTATAAATCAACAAGTTCAAGAACATCTTGAGAAAATTCAAAGAAAATACAAAGAGAGGCATGAAAAACACTGGGTTGATCACAAGTTTCAAGATGGAGTTGAGGTATGGTTGCACATTAGAAAAGAAAGGATGCAAGGGGAAGGTAAAAATCTCACACCCATTCACTATGGTCCTTTCATGATCATAAAGAAATTTGGTAATAATGCATTCCAACTTGACTTGCCTTCTTACATGCATATGTATTCAGTTGTTAATGTTTAAAATTTACGCTTTTATGAGCCACCTTTCATCGATGATCAAGGAAGTGATATTCAGCTACCTTCTATTGAAGATTTCTCGCTAGAATTTCTGGATGAGCTGAAAGAAGATATAATTCTTGATAGGAGGACAAGGGCATCAAAGAGGGGAAGTGTTGACTACCTTCGAGTTGGGCTCAAAGGCACTAAACCAAGAAAGGAAAAATTGATGGAGGTTGGAAAGGTGACGAAGTTATACCCTCATCTACTGAATAGGAAATCAAGTCTTTTGGCGTCCAAAAGCTTCCACATGGGGAAGAATGATCGAGAGTTCATAAATTTTTCTCAAAATTCCAAGTTACAGGATTGGGTTGAAACCAGGATGGTTACTTAGATCTCATCTTCCTGATTCTGGTGCTACGAGCTATTAAAAAAAGCGACGTCATATGAGGATGATATCACGTTCTGATCAAAATGCCAAACAGGTAAAATTCCAACAGTTTGATGAGGTTTGACTAGGATACATAGTTAGCAAAGTCAAATGTACATTTATAAAAAAAGAATATTCCTCAGAATATTAATTTCCACTATGCCAATGATGGTTTGACAACTGTCGAGTTTCTATTTCAAAGTACGATTTGGAGGAGCCAATCATAAGGTGCCATGTGACAACCTTGAGACCGCCACATGTCCCTGAAATGGCATTATAGAATTTTGTTGAGGATCAGCAAGAATCGACCCCGAGACCTCCTGTCGAGCACGCACAGACCTTACCACCCGAGCTACGCATTAGTTCTTAACCAAATTAGTTGTTGTTTTGTATCTATGGTTTAATGAATTTTTGTATGGGGGCTAGGAACCACCACCAGTCCTAACCCCCAGTGGTTCCCCGGAATATATCACATGGAAATCAACAAACGTAACCACCTCCACGCAGTCTACGTGTTAACCTGCCAACATTCCGCTACATGTGACATGCTACCGGTGATGTCGACTCCGACCGTGCAGTTTATGCGCTAACCAACCTTCAACCCATAGTTCAAACAAATCAACTAGAATTCCACTGTGGGTTCCACCCAACGGTTATCTAACCCGCGGTTTTGGGGGTGTACATGTGGCCACCCCCAACCGTAAAAAAATATTACGTAGTTTAAATGGTGGGAAGTTTAGTGGGTGCACCTAAAGTGGCAGATATGCCTATTTTAACTCTATTTAAGTGGAGTTCTCCACTTTTGGTGGAGCTTTCCTAGGTGAAATTGGGAAAAAGTGTAGGAGGCCCAATTTTCAACTATTATGAGTGAATGATTGAAGAGTCATTTTTCACTAATTCAAGCATTCTATAGCCATTGGTGTAGAGAAAAAAGCCATTAGAGCACTATAACTACATGTAATAGAAAAATTTTGATTAGAATGAAAGATGGACATGCCATTAGGAGCTGGACCAATAGATGTAGCCCAAGATGGGTGAACTGCTTCATCATTCCTACTATGTAAATTTCATGTGGTCACTTATTTCTCTATTTTACACTGTTGTTAAATGTTATTTAAGCTTGTTTTATGCTTCTAAATCACTAAAAAATCAACTGCAAATCATGAAACAACTCCTTAATCCTTATGCAAACTAAAGACGCAATTATGGACATGTTTTTAACCTGAAAAGACACTTAGCACAGCAAAACTAATACAGTCTTTTCAGATCAATGGAATTCAAATAATATTTTAACTAGCCCATGGTGATACATTGTGTTCTTTATGAACTGAATCCTCTTTTGAACATTCCCTGACATATTTTTAAGACAATTAAATAAGAAATATGGAAGCTTCCTTTTGTGTTCTTCAACTAAATTCATCAAGAACCTTATATGGTAGAAAAACACACATCTGAATGGACGTTCACAAGTAACAAATTTTTGGATGATTAAGAGAAAAGTCCTCCACTTAATTTTTAGTGCAGAGCTGGGGATGCATTTCTTGAGGACAATAATATCCATGCTTGGTTTCTTCAAGAAAAGCCTCTATTCAGCTCCTTTGATTCCTCTGTTCTTGAATCGTTTTTCTCCTATACGATTTAATCCAGTGTCTTATGCAATCAAATACTCTGTCATTTTGAATTTGATATCTCCTATTTCCACTTCTATGCCATCAAAAACCCTTGAAAAAGTTTACATGACTTCTTTATGGAAACCATCAAATTTTTCCATAAATTCTAGCCACTGTTATTTCTGTAATAATTATCTTTCTTATGGATATCCTTTCAAGGATTTATACCCTATTGGCTCTTTTTAGACCATCACACCCATGGCTTCAATATGTTTCCTCTCCAGAAATTGTTTTTTTTGGACAGTGCAATGAATTTGGTAGGTTTTTCTTCGAAGAAGAACAACGGATGGTAATGGAAAAACGAGAGGGCGGGAAGGTAGGAGATGAAGGTATAACAGAGTGAATTAGCCATTAGTCATTCATAATTATGGTTGAGGCAACAATCAAATCAATGAATGATGAATTTTAATCGTGTTATGATGGTGAAACAGGAATGGCGTATTATGAGGGATTTTTCATTACACTATCACCTTTCACAATAATGATTTCGATTTGTTCGATAATGTTGTTTTGGTATAATTCATATATGTAATGTATTTACCCCTATTTTTAAATTAAAGTATTACATACCTTTTATTTATTTTATTGCTAACCTTTGGTTGTCATCTTGCATGTGCTCTATATCATAACGAGTCAATAACTTCTTCATTTATTTGATGATCAAATGTTCATGTCAATTTGCTGTAGAAACTGTCAAAGCTATAGAAATCTGTCAAAGCTATAGAACATCATCAATTCTGTAGCTTACTTATTATTTTGAGAAACATATTCTTAGAAGACTGGAAATTTTTTAGAAAAAAATGGGTAAGAGCAAATGTAAGGTGCCAAAATAATTTTTGTTTTCACCTTTAATTTTCTGTATAAAACAGGCCAACAATCTCTTGGTTTTCATGTTTATACGAAATTTATTATTTATTTATTTTTATTTTCTTAGAAATAAAATAACCTTTAAGGTTGAGAAGAAGAATTATTCTCAACCAACTTTAAAGCATAGTTGTTTTGGAAAATCTTGACAAATTCTTCTTTTGTCATTGGATTTTGATAGATCTTGAGTTGGTGTTCATTTAGTAATTATCTTCATCAATAGTCTTGATTCTCACTGCTCCATTTTAAAAAACTTCTTCGATCTCATAAGGTCCAAGCCAGTAGTTTTGGAACTTCCCTTGGAAATTGTTGAATTTTGAGTCGAGGATTAGTGCCCAATCTCCTTCATGAGATTTATTTTCCTTGATGTATTTTTCATGCCATCTAGCTCTATGTTGTTGAACCATGCTAGTATTCTAGAAAGCATATTTTATTATCTCATCAAGGTCATTGATTTGTCCCATCCTTTTCTTTTGTACTTCTAATAAGTCAAGTCTCAACTTGACTGTTGTTTTATAGGTCTGGATCTAGAACTCTATTCGAAATAAGACTTGCTTTCCATAAACAATTTTGTAGGGAGTATGTCCTATAGTGCTTCTCCATGTAGTTCTGTAGGTCCATAAAGCTTCTCGAATATTTTATTCCCAACCCCTTCTGTGCAAGTGTACATTTTTGGTGAGAATCGATTCAATCACCTTGTTTGTAGATTCAACTTTCCCATTTGCTTGGGGATGGTATGGAGTGCACTTCTGGTGCTTGATTTTATATTCTTCAACCAGCTTCTGTACTACTCTTGATGTGAATTGTGTTCCCTGATATGTTATAATATCCCTTGGAAAACTAAAATGAGTGAAGATATCCTCAAGAATAAATGAAACTACATAATTCTCAGTTGCAAAAGAAAGTGCTTTAGCTTCTACCCATTTAGTAACATAATTAGTAAATACCATAATATACCTCTCTTTTTTTTAAGGTGGATTAACTGGACCAACAAAATCCAAGGCCCATTTCCTAGAAGGCTCAATGATTGCTTGAGGTTGCAGTGGCATTTCACTTGAAAGAACAAGTTTCCCCATGCTTTAGCAAGTGTCACATCTCTTAACAAATTCTTTGGCATCCTTGAAAAGAGAAGGCCAATAATATCCTATGAGAGGGATTTCTAAGTAGTTATTTTGTCAGAGAAATGGCCTCCACATGGTTCATCATGGCAAGCTTTAAATATCTCTGGTATCTCATCTTCTTGTACACACCTTCTGATGATGAGATATGGTCCTATTTTGTATAGTTCTTCATTGATCCACGAGTAAAAATCACTTGTTTGGATTATTTTCTTCTTTTCTTTGGGAAATAAACGAGATGGTAATTTTCATGTAGCCAAATAATTAGCAATATCTGCATACCAAAGCCATTTAGTAGATACTGCAAAAATATATTCATCTGGAAATTTATCCTCTACAACCATATCATTATTATCATTTTGTATCCTATCTAAAAAGTCATCAATTGTATTTTTTTCCAGGTCGATATAAAATGGTGATGTTAAAATCTTGAAATAGTAATAGACATTTAGTTATTTTTCCATTAGTGATTGGTTTATTCATTAAATATCCAATGGAAGAATGGTCTGTGTGAATGAAAGTTTCATAGCTAGTGATGTAGTGTCTGAACTTATTACTGGCATGCACTACAACTAAAAACTCTTTTTTAGTTATAGTATAATTTAGTTCAGTTGGAGTTAAATTTTTACTGGTATATTAAATGGCATAAGGAGTAATATATTTCTTTCCCAACATGCCCCCTAAGGCTATATCTGAAGCATCAGTAGATATGTGGAAAGGGAATTTCCAATTAGGTCCTTTTAAAATACGTGCTTCAGAGACTTTCTTTTTCAAATTTTCAAAGGGATTTTGACAATTAGAGTCCCAACTAAATTCACATTCTTTGGTAAGTAATTTGAAGAGTGAAGATGCTATTTTTGTGATTTTTTCAATAAATCTTCTATAATATCTAGTAAAACAAAGAAAACTCCTAATATCTCGTTGACAATTTAGCACTGATAATTTGTAAATAACATCTACTTTAGATGAGTCTACCTTTATCTCATTTCTTGAAATATGGTGACCTAAAACAATTCCCTTATTAAACGTCAGGAAGCATTTTTCATGACTTAAATGAAAGATTTTCTTCTTTGCATCTTATGAGAAATTTTTCTAAATTCTCTAGTGCTTCTTCAAAAGAATTACCATAAATTATGAAATCATCCATATACACTTCAACACAGTCATGAATAAGATCAGAGAAAAATCTGAGAACTTTTCTTTGGAATGCTTCGAGAGCATTGCACAATCCAAAAGCAATCACTTGGTAAGGATAAATTTCCCATGGACAGGTAAAGGTGGTTTTATCTTGATCTTCAGGTGCTATCAAAATTTGATTATACCCACTTAAAACCATCCATAAATAAAAAATACTTGTTCCCTGCTAATGTGTGTAAGACATGATCTATGAAAGGAAGTGGAATATGGTCCTTCAATGTTTCTTTATTCATTTCCCTATAAACGATGCATACCCTCCATTTTCCATTTTTCTTAGGAACGATTACTAGTGGTGAAACCCATTGATTGTCCGATATTGGGTAGATGAAATTTACATTCCATAATTTGTGTAGCTCTTTCTTAACAATTTATTTTAAGTTTGGGTTCATTCTTCTTTGAGGTTTTATGACTGGCCTAACACTCTCTTCAATATAGATATGATGCATACGATCATTGGGATTCATTCCTTTCATATATGTATAGTTCCATGCATAAGCAGAAGAGCGTTTTAGCAAGGTCTCTACCAGTTGATTTTTTTGTAATTATTCCATATTTTCATTAATATTCAATGTTTTTTCTGGAAATATTTCTATTGAAGAATTTCAAAAATTTTCAATAGAATGTAAAGACATTTGTCTAGATGATAAGTATTTGATATCACATTGTTCTTAAAAATTTTGACTATTGTCATGATATAAGGAGGGTTCATTATTTTATATTGAATTGAAAATTTGGTCCTCCTCATTTGTTTTTGCAAATAGTAAAAATAGGTTTTATATCATTATCATCATCTATCAATTCTTCACTTTCTATATCTATTGTTGTTTTAGCAGGCATATATAATGTAAATTTCTTTGTTGAACTGCCATCCAAGATAAACATATCTCTTGATCTACAACTAACGAAATCATCAGCTATAGTTAACCAAGGTCTTCCTAAAATTAATGGATGTCCTAAATTATTCATGGGTGTTAAAACCATGAAACTGACGGGATATTCCCAAGAATGCAAGGATACAAAAATATCTTCCAACACACCATCAGGTTTAATTACATACCTATCTACTAATTGTAATAATGTTGGTGTGTATTGAAGATTAGGAAATCTTAGTGGATCCCTAATTTTTAAACTCATTATGTTTATGGCTGCTCCTAGATCAATCAGTGTGTTTGGTATTTCAATTCCACTGATGTGAATTTGCACAATGGGGCTTCCTAGATCTAAATATTTCTGCATTTTTTCCTTCGCCATCATGATGTCTGTAATTCTTCCAACTAATTAGATTCATTTTATGTCTTTTCTTTTCCTTTGAGTACTCAATTCCTTAAGTTCTTTTGCAAAAATTGGTATTTCTTTTATAGATTGCAACAAAGGAATTTTTATAAATATATTTTTCAATTAGTCCATCATATCATAATCAAGCAATATGATTTTTTTTTCTACTCCTTCGTCAATTTTCAACCTTTGAGGAAAATCTTTTCTTGTAATAGATACTGAAGGATGTTTTATTATAGGATTATCATGAGAAATTATGGGAATATTTTCTGTTTGATCACTTTCTTTCTAAGGAAGGGAAATTTCTTCTTCTTCAGGTTTATTATTATTTTTTCGAGAATTTTTCTTTGTTTCCTGAATAACAAAAGAGGGTATCTTATTTTCTAAACCTCTACCAGATCTTAATTGAACATTATTTATATCTAGTGGAGTTATTATATAAGTTTGAGAATTCTACCCTTCTATGATGTGAACAAGTTAATTATTTGGATTCGGAAGTGGTTGGACGGGTAATTGGTTTTTTTTTTTTGTGAAAATGGTAAAGAGAATTGTGGATTTGTATTTTGAACTGGAGCTTGAGGTAATTGATTATTCCGAGGAAAGCATTTTGGTGGGAAATTTTTATAGGGTGGTGGATATTGTTAATATTGAGAATACCTTCCATAAGGATTTTTTCTCCTTTGATTTCAAGATTGTGGTTGTGGTTGAGCCCAACGCTGCCATGTCATAGGTGAGTTCCAATTACCTTGTGAATATTGTGCAAATTGTTGACGATTAAAATTTTGTTTTTGATTTTGACGATTTTGCCACAGTCTTCTAGCAATAGAGCACAAAGGGTCTCCCTGATTTGGCATTCCTTCTTCACTATATACAGACCTAAGACCTACTATAGAGGGGCATTATTTAGTATCATTATTTTATGTACATATTACACATGTTTCTATGGTTTTTAAGTCTAAAGGACATTCTCTCAGAGCATGTTTCTTTCTACACCTAGGACAAAAGATTAATAATGTAGCATTTTCAAATTTTTGTTTGTTCTGTATTTTAAGGGTGTCAACTTGCTCACTAAGACTCCCTAAAATATCTATTTTGAAATTATCATGAAAATTACCCAACTCTGCCCTACTAATTGTCTCAGCTGTAGATTTATTTATTCTCGATAAGAGAGGATCTCTTGGACTTTTCCCAGTTCGTGATTTACCCCTTGAAATATGTACACATAATTCAAAAATTTCTCCAAATGGTAACTCAGAAATATATCCTTTCACCATTAAATGGAGGAGATCAATCCACTCATCTCTGATGAATTTGAGTAGGAGAGATTTCAAACACTATAAGGCAAAGACCCTCTAGTGGATGTTTTTGAGGAATCCCTTATAAAAATATCCTAGATGTCCACTTGTGGCAGAGGTCTGTAGAGGAGGTTGGTGGGTGGAGGTTTTTGCACATGTTTTTTTCTATGGTTTGTTTCTCATCTTAAACCACATTGATGCGTTTAAACCAAAATGCACCGATGTGTTTAAACCAAAACGCACTGGTGTATACTAAAACTTGTCACACTGAGACATCGTGATCCCCGTACAAACCCACCCAGTGCATCTAGTTACTATAGCGCACTAGTGCGCTATGAAAAAATAGGCCCAGTGCATCTTAAAAACCTGTGCTCAAACATAAACAACCCAGGTGCGCTACGCAGAAATTGTCCGGTGCCTCTCAAAAACCTGCGCATAGAACAGGTTAAATAAAAATAAATACCGGCTAAAAAATCTACATTTTCACTTCTTCAATGCTCCAAATCTCTCAAGCATTGGTGAAAATTTCTCTTGTGTGAGGCGCCCTACCATTGGTGCTCCATTGCATGCACTACTGCCATCCATTGCCTACCTTGTGGGGTTCGAATTTTGGAAAACGGTGGAAGAATTTGGTTTTTCAAATTCCTCAAAAAATATGCCTCCTCGATGCCCAAATGTACTGGTATTTTACTTGTTTCTCAATAACTAAACCTTTTAGTGGATTAGATTTGTAAAAAACTTAGAATTTACCTTAAATATATATATATATATATATATATATATATATATATATATATATATATATATATATATATATATATATATATATATATATATATATATATATATATTTGTGCGATGCGCTCGAGCCGTTGCACTTGCACCATTCACAGTGTTGCCTTTAAATTTAGAGCTCGCACCATGAACGGTGCTAACAGAAACCGCACCGGTTTTCAGTGTGGCACCAAAAAATGTGTACCGTGATTTTTTTTAAAACCTGACATGGTGATGTGGTCATTTAAATGAGAAAATGTTGACTATGTACCAATGTTGGGAGGGCGACGCATTGACCAAACTATGCACCTTGGGGCAAATAGATTGGTCAGCGCACCATCTTCCTCACATCAGTACATAGTCAATGGTGTGGGCTTTTACATGACCACACCATTTACCATGTACTAATGTTAGGAGGGCAGTGTGTTGAGCGAACTATCCGCCATGGGACACGTAGTGTGGTCAACGCACTGTCCTCCCCACACTAGCACATATTCAACAGTGTGGTCGTTTAAACGACCACAACATTGACCATGAATGATTGTTGGGTGGTGCGTTGACCTAAATATCTATCCCGGGGTGGATATTTTTGTCAATGCACCACAGAAGGAAGTACATTTTATGTTTGGTGGTGCGCAAACAATTTCCATGCGCACTAAGGACGGTGTGCGATAAAAATGTACGCACTAGTACAGTCGCGTGAATATTTTTTGGCGCATTGACTGTTTCTTTTAATTATATACATATTTTTAAATACAGGTCTCATTTAATAAAGAAAATGTATTTAATATGTGAATCATTTAGCTATGTCAATGAAGAGAACACAGGGAGCAACAAGAACATATGGAGGACCAGTATAACATGGTTCGTTTATGGGAGGCATGAGAGAGGGAGAGACTTATATTCCCTCGCCCTATTATGGAAACCACCTAGTTGCTCCTAAGTGAGGTAGGCCTCCTCATGTTCTATGAGGAGGCTACATCCCTAAAGGGCCATAATCGTTTATTGGGATAGCTCATCTTCAGGTGGGATGCTCACCGACAGGCTTTTCGAGTTGGTCCTGGCTAGTGGTACACGCCCACTAACGAGGAAATATATTTTATTACTATTCTATCTAGGAGAGGGCATGATTTTTCCTAGTTCCCAGACGTCGACTATGCAGCAGGGAGTCAGTTGGTGTACCCATAGAGATACATTAGCGATGATATACTTTCTCCTGCAGATTTTCAGGCATCCGGTGGTCAGTTACGTATTTCTTCATTTGGTGCAGAGGATGTGAGGTGCCTCTCACTACTTCTGACTACCATTGCACACCATACTAGTGATGGACACTGCATTAGTTGCCTGCTTTTATTTTATGTTTATTCTTTATTACAGGCACCAAGACTTCTGAGATGGTCTCCATTTTTTAACGACAGTTTTGTACAACATTTTATAGATATCATTCTCAGGCACGTGGTAGGTTTACCTTCCCTTTTGCTTCAGAGTTATTTTTTTTATTTTTTAAGAGGTTTCGAGAGACAAGGCCTAATTTTGTTCGGTAGCCTCATAGGCCGATGTTGCACGTGCGGATGGAAATGTGGGGCTAGATGATGCGCAAGAGGGGTGAGTTTGACTTTTCTGCCAGGATATCTCATGATGAACTGTAGTTGCTATCCAATGTTGATGATCACTCCTTCATTCTGGTTCGATATCTGTACGTTGGTTCTGATTGGCAAGGGTGTGCCAACATCCTCTTCACACAGGATGAGCCACCGGATGTGAGAGGTAATATTATTTTTTTATTTAAATTAATATAGTTTCATTTTATTGTCTTAGTTCACTAATTAGAGTTATCAAATTTATTCTAACACATTCATTAACTTGTTTTATTAAATTGTTTAATGAAATTGTCTAATTATTGTTATGTACTTATATATATTTTTTAGATATTGGGTCACTTTTTGGTGATGAGATTCCACCGCCACTAAATGATCCAAGTGTATATCATGTTGACGAGGAGATGGCAGAGGCGGAGGATCAAGGTAACAGACCTGGTCCTGATCAAGCATAGATACGAGTGGGTGTGGGGTGTAGGCCAGACACCCACTTTAGGATGGAGTTCGGCGACCAACTCTGTCAACTCCTAGTTGAGGAGAGAGTCAGGCCAGTCACGACTAGAGAGATACATGTTGATGATAGGCTGAAAAATATATGGAGAGTGATTCCCTATGATATGTTGATACTCATGCGGCATATCATTGGAGCTACTAGAGTAATGGCGCGGGTGAGGAGGGGTAGGCATGGTGGAGATGTAGTATGACAGAGTCGTGCATCATCCGACGATCATGATCATGAGGGGAGTGATCATAGTTATAGTACTCCACCTCACGCCGTAGATCATCATGATGAGTATCCTGCAACATCTAGTTATGATCATGAGCAGGCATCGTCTAAGTAGTCTGCACCATCTCTGGAGACACATGCTAGTCCTGAGAAGGCTCCCAATCCTGAGGGGGGCGCAGGTCCATCAGAGGAGGCAAGTCCATCGACTGAGCTAGCCAACCCACCATCCACTGAGCAGGATGGACCATCCACGAGTCATTAGCAGGTAGTTCCTGATCAATAGGCACCTCTTGGTCAGAAGGTATGTGATCATCATCTATATGAGCATGTCGAGGCTACACCATCCACTAATCAGGCCTCGACTAGTACTAATATTACTGTACCACTTGATGTTTGACATTTTTACACAATTCTATTACAGTTGTATATTTTTGACATTATATATATATATATAAATCATATATTTTATGTTCATGTTGCAGATGTACTTAATTTACATTTTGGTGTTCATCATGATGAGTATATTGTTAGGTCATGTTAGATATGCTCATTTAATGTGAAACTTGCAGATATATGTGTATGTGATAGCAGTTATTATACATGAGATACAGATTTAATTCTAATTCTAATTTTAATTTTAAATGTAATTGTATGTAAAATTGTAAAATTGTAATTGTAATTGTAATTGTATGTGAAACTGTAAAATTGTTATTGTAATTCTAATTCTAATTGTAATTGTAATTATATTTTTAATTTTAATTGTATGTAAAATTGTAAAATTGTAATTCTATGTAAAATTCTAATATTGTAATTCTAATTCTAATTGTATGTAAAATTGGAAAATTGTAATTGTAATTGTAATTGTATTGTGAAATTGTAAAATTGTAATTGTAATTTTATTTATTGTCATCATTCAATTTTATTAAAATTTGTAAATTTGTAAAATTGAAAATTAATTTTCAATTTTGAACCATAACTATTGTAAGTAAAATGTATACCGTAAATACTATTAAATTATCATAATTGTAAAATTGTAAAATTGTAAATCTGTATGAATATAAATAATTGTAAAATAATAAATCTAGAATAATATGAATTTTTGTAAAGTTTAGAAAATAATGCAAATAAATTCATATACTTTAGATTTATCATTATTTTATTATGATCTTACATAACAAAAATAAGATTATACATTTTGAAAATAACATTCACACACATTTAAAGCAATCATGTAGTTGTATTATTTTAGGAATTCACATTATAAAAAAAAAGAACTTTATGCACTATGCCATTGTTTTTTAGATCAACATAATTGCAAATCATCAAGTGAAATGAGTTTAACATTAACACAATGCAAATTACCAATTAATTCAACATACATATTATAATGTTTCAAAAAAAAGATTCTTAGTTATAAGGTAATTAAGTCCTCTTATTTATAAAAACCCATCTTAAAAAGTATAAATGATGAAATAATACATGTACCATATCACTCTCAGTTCTCATGATCACCCTCATTATATTCCATCTCCCTTGGCATGATAACATTATTGTTCTCAAAAACATGTTTTGATCTAGGGTCATGTCTCAATACGAACCACCAATGCCTATGCAACACATCTGGGTAAAAAAAACCTAGTTGCAGTGTTTGGGGAAAACATAGGGCTCCTTAACTTCATCTCACATCTCTCTAGAGTTGATACATATCATCCTACTATCGTGATCTTCCTTTACATTATTCTGATCAAAGGTGTCCCACCACTTTCACCTAAAAATAACACATTAGAAAGAAGAGAAATCCACTTCAATGATCTCTTGTATCTTTCCAACATAACCTAACATCCCTCGTACTTGTTTTTTGTCACGGTGGTTAGATCGACTAGATTGATCGAACTCGAATTCCACTCCATAGTCTTCTTTCATGTGTCAATTATTGGAATTTTTTGTGTGAAAATGGTGTCCGTATGCCCATATAGATAGGAACAAACGCTCCTATAAAAAAACCTAAAAAATCATAGTGTTATGTGTCTTATAATAACCCAACTGTTAAAATATGAAATATAGATGTAATTACATTTCAAATTTGCATTATTAAGTTTAAAATTTACATAAAAATATTATTACTGGGTGGGTGCGCCCAATCCAAATGTTTAGCACATCCTCCTTAGCACACGGGTAATGACCGGTTGCACCATATTTATCTCTGACTTGGTCACCAACCTAAATTTTGGGGCATATTTTTGACATATTTTCTTTTAAATGATCGGGATAAGGCATATTTCTACCATTCAACCATGTGAATTCTTTCATGTCACTATCTCATTTCATCCTCTTTTATTCATACAATGCAACCCACAGTTGTGTTGCTTCGGAATTGTAAAGAATGAATTTATTGATTACTTCAATTTTTGCATTTGTTGATGAAATAAAACCGACATATATTGCATATGAGATCAAAATATAAATTATATCGAAGTTCAAAAATATTTACTTTGTGTAAATTTGAAAAACTATAAGTTGCTTACTCTTTATCAAGCACCTTTTTCCATTCATTTGGAGCATCTCCCCTTCTCTTTTATCTTCATCCCTTTCATTGTCCCAAATCACCGTACGTAGTCTATTTTCAATATGCTTGATATACTGAGTGGCATAACAGAAATAATCATTTGATATGTACCCCTCTTCCATAGACCCCTCGAGTTTTTCCCTTTGTCGAACAAAACCTTTCAATCTCTTCATGTACCCCTCTAAGAAGAACATCCAATGACAAGAAACCACCCCAGGTAATTCAACCTCATCTACTAGGTGGATTAGAAGATGAACCTGCAAGTCCATGAAAATTGCTAGCAGTTCCTTCTCAAACATACAAACAATCTCAACTATCTCTTGACACCACCATGGAATACTAGCCACATGAATATCCTTTGACATAATCCAACGTAGAAATGCAGACAATTTAGATATGGCACGTCCTATGTCTTGGGTGAATTCATGTTTCACACACCCATGCACAAACAAAGGATAATGACATTGCAAAGCTATGAACACATGCAATAATATAAAAAATTATTTATGTTTTATGATCACTCTATGGGATAAAATTTATTAATATAAAAAATAATAAAATCATGCCTTTGACATTATACGTACTCTTAGAAGATTCAAATGGTCATGCAATTTCAACCTCCACAAATGGTCATCAACGGTGAAGTAGTGTCGTAGTAAAGACCTATATGAAGATGGCACCCTCACACCCATTATAACTTCCTTTGCCAAAGAAAGATCATCTTTTTTTTAAATCCATGCGACATCACCTTCTTTGAAATACCATGAATTAGGGGGATGAGCACCTGCCTCTAATCCTGTACTTTCCAATCATCTTAGCCAATGATTCTTTTTAGTTTTTGAAGTAATAAGATATTTCCTAACAGCCAATGTGTCACTTTGTTTCGATGATATGTGCCTCCATAAAGAATATGAAAAATTTATAAATATATGCATGGGATATAATAAGTGGGTAATCTTAAGATGCTCCTAATATGGGAGGTGATAAAAGATAGATTTCCATTTCATCCCATTGGGAAATTTCTCAACGTAGGTGTAAAATAATTTTGGATCATTGAACATAGGCTCCCCATTTGAATCGAACATTTCTATGAACTCCTTCTCCTTATCTCTCTCATATGCTCTAAGACATTCAGCTAGTGTCGTTATTGGAGGCCTTTGGGTTCTCTCTCGTTTATCATTGAAAGTGTATGCTGCTCTTATGTAAGGGTATTCTTCTAGGAGGAATACCCGAGAGCAGCCATACACTCGCTTTTGTAGGTCGTTGGACCATATAACTTTCAGAAATAGGTCGAGAGCAGCCATACACTCGCTTACATCCAAAATACCCTTTTGTTACAAGACCTATCAAATTATTGTATACAATATATTTGCATGGAACGTTAAAGAATATCATGAAGATCAAAATAATTACAATGAGGTAAATAACTAATATAAGAAATAATATTGTTAGGTATATAACAAAATCAATAAACATGTAATTTACCAGAGAAAACTCCTAAGCCTATATAATCAGGTGTTGTGTAACCACATATTCCATACAACGTAAAACTCCTCTCTACTGTGATGGGTCTTGATACATCGTATACATTTATCTCATTCCATAATTTCTTCAATTCATCTACAAGTCGTTATATGTAGACATCCATACTCTTAACTTGTCTTCTACCAAGGACTATGAGAGCCAACATAAGATGTTTATTCTTCACGGAAAACCATGGGGGGGTATTGTTATTGATCACTACTACAAGAAAAATATAATAGTTGGTGTTCTGGAGGGAATATGGGTTAACACCATCCATGGCTATGCTGAGTTGTAGACTTCATACTTAATCCTTGAATTTTTCAAGCCATGCATCCTCTATATGATTCATGGCTATTGAATTTTTTGGGATTTGCATAAATCCCAATTAAGTTATGTGTGAGGCATGCCATCGTTGCAACATATATAATTTTTTGCAACGAAAGAGCCTTTGAATCCTTGGGATTATAGGCATGTGCCTCAATAACTTAAAACAAGGACGACGTGATTTACCCTTCTTTTTTTATTTATTATTCTTGTCATGCCCACATTTTCGACATATTTCTTTGTCTCCATATTATCATATATATAGAATACAATCATTTTTACATGCATGATATGATATGTACTCAACACTCAACATTTTCAACAATTTCTTTTCCTCTTTGCAGCTACTGGGCAAGACATTATCACTCGGAAGAAACTTATATTTTAATACCTTGTAGTTGGTGATCATGGACAATATTAAATGTACATCAATAACGATATAATTATTAACTTTCATAAAATTTACCATTTTTAATGTTCAATGTGTGACTATATTTCTCCAAATATAAGGGAGGACTTGATGGTAAATTACCTCAAAATTTCCAAGAAACATGCATTTGACAAGGAAAAATTTGCTTTAAATTTGTACAATAACATCATTGTCCCCAAATGGGTAGACTTTGACTAACCATCAAGTCCAAAGAGAGTGGTGGTGGAAGCAAATTTAAGGCTTGCGAAAAAGGTATCAACAATATGAGCATCTTCCCCTAGTTGATCATCATTTTGGAATGAATCTAATAACATTGTCTCCATGGAATTCGAATCCCTTAAATAATCATCCATATCAACCTCTATTTGATTTCCTCGATTTCCAGCTTGTGAAGAACTACTATTGTTGTAGTAATTCCTAATTGGTGAATCTGGATGTAGAGGGAATTGAATAGGTGGTTTATTCAACCATTCTTGGTATTGTTCCTCTTTGATTTTTTCTCTTAATTCCGCCTTTTATTGATTTGACATTTTTGTGGGGTGCAACGGAAGATGGTAGGTAGTTCACTCATCACTAAAATCCAAATAATTTTAAAAATATATATTTGAACATGATTAGTACAAACTCTATGATATCAATTAGTAAGCACATCCATAATGCATGATTAATTGGTTTGACTTTAAAATAATTACATTAATATACCAAAAAATTATTATTACCATCACTGTCCCATGATTGTGGCTAGAAGATGCAATGTTACAATTGGTAGGATGAAGCGGATGTCCATTTTCATCTACCAAATGTGCCTTGCGGTATGTTGCTCTTGATAAGAGCTTCTGATGTTTTGGAGTTGTTTGAATATTTTGTGCATCTAAACTAGATTTTCAATCTGCATGAACTTGCAAATTTTTATACATTAATTTTATTGAGCTAATTGACATGGATAAAAAAAATAAATTCAATTAGATAATGAAATCTGAAGTAAAAATTAAGTCTCGAGATGGATAGGGAGAACTGCACGATGGACTTTGAGAAATATTATGGAACAAGTTGGATTTTCAAGAATTTTCATTCGATATAATTACGATACTTTCTCCCTACATTTGAGCATAATAAAAAACAAATTTTGGTGTACATACCTAAAAGTAATTTTGGTGCCTTAAAAATGGACTTATTATTATCGGTGCTAATCTATAGTTAACCGCAGTGGTGCATTTTAGTTACTGCGCACAGGTGATGTGTTATTAATTGACACACCAGTGCGATTAGATAACAAACGCATTGAATTGACAGAAATAAATATGTGCAAATTTATTTTTCTTAAGTAAAAAAAATGATAAATTGAAAAATGGGTGGAAAATTATTTTCAGAAATCTAATTTCATAAAAAAAATCTTTAAGTAGTAGAAAATTTATTATTTCACTACTTTTGCAAAAAAAAATTAGGGAGACATTTGCACGAGAGACACTATGGAGCAGTGAAATACTTTTGAACAAAACTATTCTGAGAATCATAATTTCAAACATCTCGTGGTTCAAACCCTGTAGTATAGAATTTCAAACCATCTAGTGATTAAATTTTACAGTAATAATTGTTTTTTTTATAGTTTTTGTTTTATTTAATACATGGTAAGTAAGAATTTCAAATTTTACTCTACATTTTCAGAAGAAAACAAAAAAAAAGAAAAAGAAAAAATACATTCTTACACTAAACCCTTGATTCTTTTTGTTTCTGCCCTTGCTTCTTCCTCTTTCTATGACTTCAGAATTAGGGCTTTTCATTTTAGATTTATAGGTTTTGTATTGCTATATATATAGGCCTATTAAATCCAAACCTCGGGACGACTTGTAGAGTCAGATCCCAATCCATGTTGGCCCTTGCCTAAATTAAAAAAAAACTGAATTTTTTTTATTGGTGTGCCCCATGTAAAATATCGCATTGATGTGCTACTTTATTATAGTGCACTGCGCACATACTATTTTTTTAAAACAATATAAAAACTAATTTTTTAATCCATGCGCCCTATATAAAATAGTGCATCGTTGCACTATTTTATTATAGCGCACTGTACACGTGCTATTTGATAAAAATGATTTA
Organism: Pinus albicaulis; assembly: GCA_034641835.2. NCBI lineage: Eukaryota > Viridiplantae > Streptophyta > Pinopsida > Pinales > Pinaceae > Pinus > Pinus albicaulis. The sequence goes on from CM076570.1 coordinate 815,342,883, forward strand.
AAAAACAATTTTTTTTAATCTATACACTCTGTGTAAAATAGCACACCAATGTGATATTTCATTCTAGCACACCACACATGTAATATTTGATAAAAACATTTTTTATTTTATTTTGTGTTAATCGGTGCACTAGTTAGCATAAAACACAAAGGGTCTCCTTGTTGATAGAGAGCATCGTACAGTGGTCCCCTGTTTTATCTATGCGTTTATAAGAACATGTAGCACCACCTCCTCCATGACATATTATGCTACAAAAACCAACACAAGAGGATTTTTTTTAATTTGTTTATGTTAATTAATGCACTGGTTAACATATAACGCATCGGTTCTCCTTATTAATATATAGCACCGTATGGTGTTTCTACTATTCTAGCGATGTGTTTATAAGAACATGTTGCACCGACGTCGGTGCGTACTACTTGAAAGGCACACCATTTTCTTGATTTTGTTTTTTACTTGAAAATTTTGTGAATTATTTATAACTTATATTGATGAATGGTATGGTACATGTTTCATATAGATAAAGAAATTTCTAACAAGAGATAAAGCAACAAAAATACTGATAGCACATCGGGAAAAGAAAAAAAGGCAAGTTCTTTTAAATTTTTTACAAAAATTATTATTTTTGAACTATATGTAAGTTTAACTAATATGTATTGTTTACTATGTATCATGAAGAGCCACAAAATGATGAAGCTTGATAATATTATTTATGATCTACGACGACAAGAGTGTAAAAGCTTGATGGAAAAATTGAAGAAGGATGAATCAAGTGAATGAAAAAATACTATTGATCCAATATGAAATTCTTTTTTAATTTTCATTATTATTATACTTAAAAAAATTAGATAACATGTTTCTTATTTTACATATGTTTATTTTCTACAGGGACTAGCAACGAAGAAAAGGATTGTTGTTCTAAGAAAAGAAAAAAATACAACATGAAAATGAAAATGAATTTCTCCTTAGCTCATCTAGTGTGGTGCTCGAGGTTAACGAAAGGGGGAAATAATTTTACAAAACTTTGAGTGATATAGTGGAGCGAATGTATAGATGTTATTTCCACTTACAATACAAAAATCAATCCAATGATTCTCAGAACCAAATTTTATCTAAACCATATGATGCGTTTCCAGAGAATTGGTTAATGAGACATGTGAGACTAGTAGAAACGTACAAAAAAAAAAAAGAATGAATGAAAAAGTAATATTCCTTTAATTTTTTTTGTAGAATGGTATGCATATATTACTAGAAAAAATCATTTATAAATATCACTTTTTTTATATTTACTCTTCATATATTAATATAAATAGTAAATAGTTTATTATCATGTTACATTTTCAAGAAGATTATGAAAATATCAAAGGATGAATGAGCTGATATCATAAATATGCCAGTAGGAATGTCCAAAAAGGTGTACAAGGAGATGGTAAAAAAAATGAACATAAATGCATCGCATGAGGAGCCATCTCAAAAGAAGTCTGCTTCAAATGTAATATGTAATCATTGAATTTTTTGATTAGGTACAATAAATAAACAATTTCGAAATAAATATTAATGTTCAAGTATTTTCTTGCAGAAAAGAAAAGAAAATGGAACCCATTCGACACATAAAATAGGATGACAAGGAAGAAAAGGGTTGATATCTAAGTTTGTGAGTAGTTGTTACTTCCTTATAACAACTTAAATAGATTTCATTTTTGTATATTTTAAGTTTTTTTACAAAAATTCTCATTGAATTTCTTCAAACAGGTTCTGACATACAAAAAAAACCATCAGATGAATTGCTTGACATTGGGTTAAATACAATTTGTTAGTATATGTTGGCATATCAAAAATTAATTGTGGAATTTGTAAGAATATATCGATATTGTTTTACTTTTCTCTGTCTATAATTAATAGAACAAAAAAAATTCTTATATTAAATAGATGATTTGTTATGGGGTATAAAACTTGCAGGAAACAAAGTATGGAACTACGCTAGCAAATGGATTGTTGAAAGATGACATGAAATTTGGTTTTGAAATAATGTGTATAGTTCCTAAGTCAACTCTTGCTATGGTACATTTAGTTTCAATTTACATTGATTTATATTATTTAATATTATAATTTTCATTATTATCACTAATTTATATACATTCATTACAATTTATTTTTATGTTTGTAGATGGAAGTTGAAGAAGAATAAAAAAAATCAACACCATGAACAAAACATTCCTCAAAATAACCAAAGTCATGGAAGTAGCTCGAGCAGTGAGAGTAGTTCAAGTGAAGAACGATGATCAATATGTTTGGATATCAAATCAAGGCATTATATTTTTTGAAATATTTGTTTGTGAAATCATACATTTTGTTTAATGTAATGGACATAATGTCCCAAGTGAAAGACATAGGGATACCAATAATTGTCCCATTTTGTATGACAAAGAGTGTCTTATTCACACACACACACACACACACACACACACACACACACACATATAGTAAAATATGTTTTAATTTATTCTATTAAGTTCTCCATTGTCGCTATGAAATGTTACACTACTCATTAAATATATGGATGATTAAATATTATAATAAAGAGATGTGAAATCTAATGATATGATATAGAAAATTAATCCTAAAGTCACATTTAAATGCACTAATAAAAATTTAATGTATATGAGTACTATTATAAGTTATGTGTCCACTATTGGTGAATAATGAATTTTTTAAAAATCACAAGAATTGCACTGTCATAGGTTGATGTTTCTAAAATATACAAAATGAACATCGGTGTGTTTGTATGGTAATGTGCACCAGTGCGTTTCTATGATCTATTGGCACGGAACCATTACCAATAACAATTAGAACACTCGATGCATCTGTTTGATACTGCACAATAGTGTGTTTATGTGATACTGTGCATTGGTGCGTTTCTATGACCTATGGGCAACGCACAAATACCAATACCAATTATAAGGCTGGGTGCGCTTTATTGATGACTACCATCCAGGCGGTCTGATAGGTGTTGCATGCATCGGTGTGGTTTTCCCTTAGCGCATCGGTGTGTTTTTATAACTTGATAGCCTAATGCATTGTATCACCTACAGGGCACCTAGTGTGATTTTACACCTTTCTAGTCCGGTGCATGCACCTTAGACCAGCCCAGTGCAAATGTCTGGCTGACAGGCACCTAGTTGTCGCTAAACGCCCCGGGGCATCCAAAATTTATTTTCCTTCTCGATGCCTAGTAGTTTTACAATACCGATGCAATCACAGTACACCGCACTGGTGCGATGACACTTGATTAGTGCATCGACGAGAAAAACATTCGTAAGAACCTCTGGCCGCCTAGTTTTTTCAGTTGTGTTGAAATTCCATTAGAAGCTCCACCAAAACCTCCATTACCGAAAAGAGATGTAGTATCAAATGTTTTTTTGACAATTTTGGCCAATTTTATAGCACTAAAAGCCTCCGGTAGAGGGTATTTTCCTTGTAGTGAAAGTTTCATCATCCATATTATTCATTTTTTCCTTTTTAATATTATAAACAAATCTTTCGACAAAATCTTCAATATTTTCACCTTCCCTCTATGCCATTTTAAAAACTTCATATTTCATGTTATGGGGCATACAATGTTCCTTATATTTCTCTAAGAATGTATCTTTCATTTCTTCCCATGTTCCTATAGAATTCGTTCCTAAACTCTTAAACCTTTTTAATGTCAAATCCTTTAAGGTAGTAGGGGAGAGTTTTAATTCTTGAGCATCATGGAGATAAAAATATGATATTAATAATACTTTAAATTCAAAGAGAAATGTTTCTGTATTTTCACTTCTTATTCCATGAAAATTAGGGAGGATAGTAGGTGAAATATTTTTCATTGTGTATGTTGTATCCTCATCATGAATAGGGTATCCAAAAGGTTCTGGATATCCTCTACCTCTACCTCTACCTCTTGTACCTCATCTATTTCCTCCTCTTCCTCCTCAAATCCTAGGTTGTTCACCATTGACATTGTGTACTTCTCCTTCTCCTTCTTCAACCATGATGGATTCCTTAGAACTAATGTAAGTATTTGTTTCTACAACGTGATTTTATACTTCTTCTGGTTCCTCTATGAATGAAGAGTTTGAATGAGTTTCTTGTTCTTCTTCTTCAATGAGGACTTCTAATTCTTGTCCTAGAAGTCATTATCCCGTTGAATATAAGAATATTACTCATGTAGTTGGGGATGGGGGATTTTCTTCTTAAATTAAAGCTTCGGTAGATGAAGTAGGTGAAGTAGGTTGGATTTCAGATCTTAGGATTTCAGGAAGTCTATGTGGACTACCTACGTATGGAATTCAAGTTTGAGTGGGTGGTGTACAACTTTCAGGTTGGGGTGGAGTGAGTGATGATGTAGGAATCAAACTTCTTCCTCGTCCTATAAACCTACCTTTAGAATCTCTATCCATACGCATATCATGTTTTGTTTATACAACTTATATTTACACTTCCCCAAAAATGATGCCAAGATTTTTAGTTAATTTAATGTTCTTAAATTGAAAGCATAAATTATTGACTTGAGTCAGTAAACTGATGAAGTGCAACTGCACTATATATGGTAGAAGTCTTTTTCATTAGAGTGAAGATTGAATTAAGAGTTTTGTTAATTTTTGAATTTTTGAATGTGTGTTAAATTCCTATGGATCGGTGAGTTTTTAAAGGAATTGATCATCTATCTTATATATTATTTCTATGGTTAATTCCAATTGAAATGATTTGTTAAAAATAGTTTGTGAGATGACTCCTTTTAAAAGAAATGATTATATTAACTTCTATTGTGTTTTTATCAAATTGTTTTTGGAATTTTTATGTTGTAGAAAATAGTGAACTAACTCTAAATTATGGAAGAATGAGATATGACATAGTCCTAGTGTTATGAAACCATGAAAATTGAAAGTTGATCTGAAAACTTTAAAACAAATTGCTATGACAACAAAATTTTTATCTACTACAAATTCTAATATGGAATGTAAATGAAAAGGAAATGAAATCGGCTATATAAAATATGGAAGAATGAATTTAAGAAATGAATCTATGAAATAGGCATAAACAAAGCACTGTACTATTAAACTGGAATTAAAAATGAAGAATAAATCAAAGCATTAACCAGATTCAAACTAAGAAATAGAAATGCATTTGAGATGAATTAAAAACTGAAATCAAATGACATGATCTTCTTGCAGGGACCCTCTACAACGCAGTAAGTTTATTAACACTCACAACACATCAATGCACGAAAGAGGAACTTCAATATAAGATAAAAGTCTTCAACAAAATGTTCAGGAAAATACAAGATGGCACGCCCTGAATACACATAGTTTCTATTGTTTTATAGAGTGCATTTAACAATACGCGACCTCTAAGCCTATAGATCTTTGTGAGAATCCTTATAAAAGTTTAAAACTTAAATAAATGTTTGTGTCTGTCGACTTTATATTAGGAAGACAAAATCGTGACATTCTCGGACTCTACTTATGAGCACTGCTATGCATTGACTGCCTCCTTTGATCGTGTTATTATGTGATCTCCTTGGTGAATTGGCTCAAATAATTAGGAGGAAATCCATGAAGGGATCATCCTATAACTACCCATATACTCCTTTGCTGAATGGGTGCACCAGAACCCTGCTATTAATGGAGGTAGCTATGGATTTGTGGAATAGCTGCAAAATTGTGTCAATTCTGTACTGAAATGTAATATTTAACACAGCAATAGAGCATATTAACAAGTGTGAAAAGTAAGACACATAATTATTTTAGCTTGTCAAAATCATGTGATTGTTGCCTTATTAGGTTGATAGTGGTGGGAAAAGAAGGAAAATATTAATGCAAAAAAGATACCAAAACAAAACAATTATAAGACTCTACATATATATATCTATAGAGTTGAAATTGAAGTATTTTAGGGAAATCAAAATAACTTATTTATGGACCACATAATCTCCTAAAATAATTTTCTTGTTATCAAGACATTTTAAAATATATTTCAACATCATCTAGAGTATTAAGAAATTTTAGTTATCTTCCACGTTGATTTTTTTCTTATTACTTTAACGTTTTATATATATTAAATTCTATATTAAGAATAGGACCAACTACAAATCTTTTTATTATTAAGAAATAATTATTTTTTTAAATTCAATGTTTTCTTTCTCTCATTTAAATATATATATATATATATATATATCATAAATTTCAAATTAATGAATCAAGCTTCCTTTTATTATTATCATTATTAAACTAAATTTTTTCATATAGTTAAGTACTATATTGAAATATTCCTATTAAGTATAGGAATTACACATCCTCCTATTCCAAATTGAAAATAAACTTTTTTTTAGTTTTAATTAATTTTACCTTTCTTTAAAGTTTGATATAAATTTATATTATTCAACATGGATACTACAATATTTTATTTATGTGTGATAGTGAGAGTAAAATATTTTACCACGTTTGCTTCATGCTAGGTTATAACATCCATAAATAATTAACACAAAGAGCATAGTGGAAATGGGATAGTTGATGTTTTACAATGTATTTATTAAAATTTACCCAATATGAATATCTATTTATTTTTTTGTATTATGGAAGAAAAAAATTTATATTTTGAAAATATTTTGTTTTTTTATTATAGCTTATTTTTTTATTTATAGAATATTATATTTTTATTTCAAAAGCGGCACGTGTTAACTTGAGGTTGCATGGAAGGAATTACACATCTCTCTATTATTTGATTTTGAAAAAAATAAAATCTTATAATATTTATTTTTCTATTTATAGAATGTTTTATTTTTATTGTAAAAAATACATGTGTTAAGGTGAGGTTGTGCATGGAAGGAATTACATATCTCCCTCATACTAGGTTCTAGAATGTGAATTTTAGAACAGCTATTTTCCTAATTAAAAATTAATGATGTAGTAGTATCGGACGTTGAGCGAATTCATCAAGAAGAAGTTGAAACTTTAACGGGGTTTGGCTTGACCAGACTACCTATAGTTTATTGGCCTTCCACATTTCTAATGCAAGCTAAACAGAAGTCGAAACCTACCAAGTGGGTTCGAAATCCTTCCTACGCTTCCAAGTGCTAACACCCCTAACATGGTTTCTTTATAATTTTATATCATATCATTTAATCCATGCCTTCATTCCAATGAGGAGTGGCTCTCCCAATTTGATGAAAGGTTTAATTTTTTGTTATCGAATCCTAGATTTGCTAATAATTTTCTCCTTTAACATCTACATGATTGGGGATGATAACAAGGACAAAATGTGGAAGCCTTAATATGTAACTTATGAATTTCTCTAGTCACTAGTTGTGGAAAAGTTTCTTTGGTGAGGCCCCATTAATAATTATTTTTAAGTTGTTAATGGCTAATTTTGAATCACCTTTGACTTCTAATTTAGAGAATCCTTGCACTATTGTAAGTTTTAGGGCCATTTACAGTGGAAAAAAATTGCGTCATTGTTACTTGAGTGTCCCATGCTTTCTATGAATATGAATATATGATTTCTATATCTATCTTATAAAATCACTACATTACTCACCAAGAATGGAATTCTCTTTGATTATTTGTAAAATTTAAGCTTGATGAAATTAGAAGGGGAACTTCTCTAGAGAGCCAGAGAGAAAGGATAAGGGATTATTCGTGAAGACCATATATCAAAATGGGAATATGTTTAGATATAATTAATGCATCTGGTCCCTATTCCTCACAATGTGATGGCACTGCAAGGTGAAGAAATATATGCTCATAAATGCTTTGCATTTTATTTATAAAAATAATCTCTCCTTTCAAAAATATATTTTTGAAAATTCAAATATTCACCTCCTTCCATATATATCACAATAAAAATCTAAGAAAAAATTCCTATGTGTGATTTACTATCGATTTCTTTGACTTGGAGGATCTCCAACCCTCTATTTTTTTATAAAATGATAGTTTTGTTTCGATCTAACTTGCCAATGAGTATAAATACTTGGCTTCACAGACCCTCCATGAAACATAAAGAATTGAGTAGATTATCCATGTCTTGTAATTCAAATATGCAAAGAAATAACAAGGATGGTCCTTCAAATTCTCTATGGATGATTTGGTCCCATGATAAAGATCTCCATCATGCTAGTATGAAGAGGAAATGTGATACCTTAAACCAAATATTTTTTGGCAATATTTGTTTCTAGATAGATTGTTCTAGAGGAGTTTTATTTCTAGTTATAATTTGATAGGCATCCTTTACTATGAACATATATTTCGGTTTGTAGGTCCACCTAAGCCTATCCCCGCCCTTTGAAATGAGGAGTTCCCTGTTCTAAATTTCTTCTAACAACTTTGATTTTTTATCTTCATCTATGATATGCAGATAGTTTTTGGTTAGGTTCCACTCTCATCATGAAGGATCTGTTGATGTTACTTTCTAATAATCCACTACCTTTGCGAGCATCAAGGAGGCCATAAATTCCTCAATTTTTGAGAATTCCACCCTACCTCTAGGATTAGGGTAATTCTTCCACGATTCTACCAAAAATAGAGCATATTTTCCATCTCTATCCTCCTAGAAGAAATGTTGTTGAATTAAGAATTTTTTATTGATGGTTAAATTCCACTTTGAGGACCCTTTCATATGAGAGTGATCTCTCAACCTCTATTGAAGGCATTGGGGTGAGGTTTTATTTCCTATTAAATAACTTCCTCCATAATTACAACCCATCCTATATATGTATCCACCATAATTTTTCTATGATAACATCGTTCAGAGTTTTTGGATCATGAACACCAAGGATCCCCACCAAATTTGGTAGGACAAAATTTTACCCATGTAGCAAGTTCCCATTTTCTTTCACATAGATCTTGTCCAGATAAAAATATTGTATTCTCTTAACTTATTGAATAATCTCTTTAGGTGTTGCTAAAATAGAGAAATTATATAGTATAATGGATTTTAGGACTAATTTTAGCATAAATAGTATTCCCTCAAGATTGAGAGATCTAAAGGTCCAACAAACTAATCTCTTGGATACTTTTTACACAAGGTATTGCAAGTGAATGAATCTATTATAGTTATCTACCAAGGATGATACCAAGTATTTGGCATGGAGGAAGTTGCATTTTGATGAAAGAGTCTTGATAGGTGGCCATGCACTACCATGTTAGTATTGAAAAATTAAATTTTTGGCTTACCAACATTGATGGATGTACCAGATTTTTCCATGAAATCCTCATAATATTTTCATGGTTCTTGTTTCTCTAATTTTAGGAACCCCCATAAACATTGTATGATCAATGAATTATTTGTAGGAAATGGGAAAATCCTCACCATATAACCTACGCCATTTTAGTTCTCCTCAATAAACCACCACCTTTAAGGTGCATCCACTCCCTCCAACTACCAAAATGAATAACAAATATGAGAGAGAGTCACCTTTACTTATACCTTGGCATGAATTCATAGTAGATTAGGGACAATTGTTTAGAAAAAGAGAGAATAATGGTGTCATGAGTAGAGTACCGACCCAATCAATCCAAATATTTGAGAAATCAATGGTTTTAAGGATATTGTAAAGGTAATACTACCTACTCCTCTCAAATGCTTTCGATAAGTCCATCATGATATGCATGACATTTTTTTTGGATTTCTTTAATGAATGGATGACCTCATGGGAAACATTAATTCCATCCAAGATTTTCCTTACTTCCACATATCTTGCATGCTCCATTGAGATAAGATACAACAACAACAACTTGTGTCTGCTTTCAATAACATTCGAAATAATATTATAAAGAGTTTTACATAACATTATCGATCGGAAGCTCTATGGATCTTGGGCCTAACCTAATTTTGGTTCTAGTGTTATCAGAGTAACATTTGCGGTTGGGAATAGGGAGTATGTGATTCGATATTACTCCACCATATTGTGATTTTTATTACCTAAAAAATGTCACCACCTTTGAGAATATCACTTCATGAATTAAGGCTTCATTGTACTCTAGTTGAACTAGAGCTAGAATATTTGCAAAGGTATTATAGACTATCAGTTATTTTCCTGAGTTGGGTTTAGCTAAAAGTGTACTATAGTATCTAACTAGCTCCTGCTCCATGTCGCTATGGTTAGTTATTTTCATCCCTTATTCATGATTAAGTGAGAATTTTCTATTTTTCTATTGATGTCTAATCATTTAATTGTTAAAAAAATTGGTGTTATTCCTATTCCCTCATCCATTAGAATCTTGACATCTCTTCCAATAATATTTCCTCTTTCTTCCTCCAATCCTCAGTTTTTTTGAGTATATCACCCTCAATTGCTACTATTTCTAGTAATCCACCCTCCAAGACTATTTTTTTTGTAGTTGTTGCATTTTCATCTCCAATTCTTGTTTTACATGATAGATATTTCCAAATTCTTCCTTTTTCCATGTTTTGATTTCTGATTTTAGAAACTTGATATTTTTTTGGAATTTAACCTTATGAAATGTACCTTGAACTTGTAATTATTCCCATTAAGCCTTTTCATTTTCGAGGTAGGATGGATCCTTAAGCGAAACACTTTTGAACTAGTGCCAGGGTAGGGCTTCATATCTAGCTCTAGATAGATTGGCTACTGATACAATCCCAAATTTTGAAGGATAAAAGATTCAAGGAAAATTTTTCTCTCCTAAAGTGGCTTTAAAACCAAAAATATATCTAATATTGACGTTATTTAGTGCTTATCTCCTTTACAATTATTCCAAGGGAAAATCTTGTTGACCATATCTACAACAAGTAGACACATTTGTTGTGTTAATTTTCTAAATTGATGTGCATCTAAGTTTAAGAGAGAGATACCCCCTTTTAATACTCTAGTGACTTGATGATGTTTAAATTTCCATCTACTATCCATAACTCGTCTTGTTGTAGCACTGTAGCTTTAGTAAAATTTTGAAGAGAAACGTTTTTTTCTAACATTAAATTTTGTCAATGGACCATTTCTTCCAACTTAACTTCATTCAAAAAAGTGGAGGCTACCAAATATTATCCTTAGTGTAGCATGCCAATCTATGAGCTCTAGTTCATTAAGGTTCCACAAAATTTCCATCGACTTAATGGATCCATATCATCTACTTCAACAATCTCACAACCTTCCTAACATTGGTAAGAAAAGCTAACTTTTTCACTATTACATTCTATTCCTATAACATAAAAATTATAGGGAACATGTTATGGAAACTATCCTTTAGAATCCTTTGCATTTCATGTTAGTTTTGTCCACTTATATTCCGTGAGATAATCATCACTGTAAGTGAGGTTTTTCTGGAGGTAAACACCTCCGATGGAAGAACTACTCTCCCTGTGTTAACTAATGTTCCACTCATCTCCTATATTAGATCCTTTTCATTTTTATCTCCTCTCTTTTTTCATTCCTTTGGGTGCTTAGGCATCTCTTTGAAGTCTTGAGCTTAGAGCCTAAGGTTTGCAGAGGAGAAGCTTGGTACTTCTTTCATTGTGCCCTTTTTGTTTGAGAGATTATTTTAAGATTGTTTGAATAATTTATTTTGTTGTTCTACGACCAAACCCAAATAGTTTCCTTTTAAATGTTTTCTTAATATTGATAACATGATTTCATATTTTTCTTTTTCTTAAAATTCATCAATTGCCACTATCGTTATGTCTCTCTGATGAAAATTTCCTCAATGGATTCATTCATTTCTTGTTCCTCTAACGTTTTCCTCTTTAGAATTGATGCATTTACTTTTTCAATTCTTGACCTTGATTCATCTCTAGTGGGCTTAGATTATCATACATATCTTGCTCCAAACTTTTTAATGCCTCATATAATTTTTTGGATTGAAGAGACTCCTCCTATGCAATCATAATTAGTGCTTTTTCGTTTCTTCTCTATTGTATCTTATGAAAACCATCCTAATCCTATTTTTACTAATATTCCTTAAGTGTATTCATGCACATCATAGGGAAATATTTGAACAAATTTTCGTATTTTGACACTTTCAACAATGAAAGGGCACATGTTTATAGAATAGTGGTTTCTTCTAGACCACATCCCTATAGAAAATTCTAGTAATGATTATGAGATATGGAGAGAATTAAGTAGCATGCAATAAGCCAATCGTTGGCTTAGTGGATGCCATTATCTTCATATGATGGTCATACATATCATGTTTTTCCCAACTTCCAATACATTAACAACTCTCCAAATATTTTGGTAGCTTGATAAATGTAGCTCTTGGATGTGAAGTGGTCAAGACAACCACAATCATACATATTGAATGTCATAGGGTTTCAAATTCTATATAACGCCAAATATTTCTAACTGGAGTTGCACACCAATTCTTTGGAATGAAGTTTGGTTCAAGAATATGAGTTTATTCCACCTGATACATAATATTTCAATGAACAAGTTGTAAGCAATGCCCTAGATGAATCATTAGTACATTTCCTATATATTCAACGGTTTTATTAAATTATGTATAAATTTATAGTTTTATGCTATCTCTACTGGTTGTTAACTACATTATTTGTTCGATTCTATTAACATATCCATCAAACTTGTAAATGGAGTCCATGGAACCCATGCCAAAAAAACGGTTAGGAGTCAGTGCTTCGACAAAATTTTCAATTCCATAGAGAGATAACATCACAACCACAGCGTATGCAGCTACCATTGCAAATGCAGAGGCCTTCATTTCCATTTCCATTTTCGTAACAAGTTATTAAACTTGACAGAATCAATCAAAAGATGAATCAAAACACAAAGTGAAGAAACCAAATCCATGCACTAACCTCCAATAACCTCCAGGACACAAATGCCTCAAACAATGAAAATTCAACTAAATCATTCAAATAATGGTGTAGAGCTACCAACAAGACAAGGTTGTGTCACGACAGGTTCTTTATGAGACAACAATCAAAGAAACTCAGAAGATTATGTCATGATATATTGAGAATAATATTGCATCACCATGTAGGATGTGAAGTTAGATATGTATTTGGTGAGAATTATCAAGTGAAATGTCTTAATAATTTTGGAACCAACCCACAGGCCACCACTATAATGTTCGACAGTTAATAATAATATTCTTCACAATTCAATGTGATTTCTAGAAAAGTGGATGTCCATCAACGATGTCACTCTTATTTCTAGAGTTAGTGCTATGAGAATCATAAACGAGCTAACAATGGAATCTATAGTTTATGGGTTTGACACTTCCCTTCACTTGTCCAATGATAAGAAGGAAATCATAGTTTTTGACTTTTGTGAAACTAACTTCGTTGTTTACGTTATTATTGACAATAGCCAATTTGTGGTAAATGTTGTTGATGGGAGATGGATTTTTGCGGTATATTTTTTCAATGGATGCTCAATTATTGTGTTCAAAGATTCCAATAAAAAGACAAAAAAGAAGTGCAAAATCTGTTCGGAGACTCTGCCCAGAATTCGAGATGGAAAACATATTCCTCTCCTGCCTTCGACTTCATCCAAACTTCACTTGGATGAATGAAAAACTTTCCTCACCGGTATTTGCAAAAGCAAACGTTCTCGAGGAGTGTCTTTCTTGGATGAATGAAAAGCTTTCCACATCGGTATTTGCAAAAGCAAACGTTCTCGAGGAGTGTCTTTGATATATTATATTATTATTAGTATTTTCTTTATGTTAATAAAATATTCTCGAGACAACCCATGAATGTGACTAAGTTTGGTTTAACCTTCGACTATTATTGTCATTTAAGAACATACTTAGAGTTTGTATTTTTCATTATGTGCAATTGATGAATTCAGTTTCATCTTAATTTTAAGATACACATATAAATATACACATATAAATATTATTAAATATCTCATTTATATACTTTTATTATAATTGGTTTATGTTAATAGTTTTATTTTTATTAATTTTTATATATAAATAAGTATAATAAAAAACTCATTTACATTATATTTCAATACTTTAATATATTTTATAATTTTAAATTATTTTTTTAAAAATATTATTTATATATATGTTTAAAAATCTATAATAATTTTTTTATATTATAGATTTCTCATAATGTCATCTGGTAGTTGTAATTATTTCTTTTCTTTTTACTTTAGTTAAAAACTGAACATTATGTTATTTAATAAACCATGTGAGGGTCTAGCTTTGTGATATATATTTGTGTATGTGTGAGTGAGAGAGATAGAGAGAAAGATAAATATGTATGCTATAAATGAAATTTTTACATACACGGAAGGTTACATGATAAGGAGGTTGTTGTAGACCACCTATCAGGGTAGTTGAGCAGTTATTGGTTGGGTAGTTACCTACCCAAACTACTCCTGGAAGGAGGAGAGACCAAAAAGGAAAAATGGACGAACCGAAGAGTTGATGAACCCAAGGTGACTTATAGAATAGGAAACAACAAAAAGAATTTATAAAATAGATAGAACAACTCTTGAGTATTTCCTTTTTGATTTATTTGGTTTTTGTTGCTGCTTGGCCAAAGGAAAACCATTCTAGAAAACTTACCTAACATTCAAGTTCAACACAGAGGGAGATTCAGTAAGTAGATAGATCTCATTTGGTTGGTGGGGAATACTTCCTTGTTTCATGGTTGTGACCGTCCAAAAGCTAAACACTAGTATGAAATGTTATTTTTTTTCTTGATAATAAAGGTATTGTATATATTGTTTACTGGTGGTTAAATAGAATAGTAAAGTATATGTGTTAGGTAAAGAATAGTTATTGTATGCCATGTTCAAAATTAATAGTCACTATGTATACCGGTGAAGGTATAGTCAATATTCTTTCATTGCATCATTTTTTTCTAGCTGAATATGTGAAACAAAGCCAAATAATTAGGTTATATATATATATATATATATATATATATATATATATATATATATATATTAATTACACATACACAACTATTAAATTCAGAGGAAAAAAAACTAAAATTGTTGTTCATACTTAAGGTTAATGATTGTATAACCTCATGAAACCCACTTGTTAGTTAGAAGCCTTGATAGAGTGAAAATGCAGAGGATTAGCGATCGAATTCATTACAAATGATACACAAGAATGATAAGTGTAAAAGCTTGCAAGAAAACTAGAGATACAATTCGAGAATCATTGCAGAAATGTACATTAGAGTTATAAAAAGAAGCTAGAATAGTTTATATTCTACAAAATAATTTAAGTGAAAAAATAGGGTAAGGATGTTACGACCAGGAAGATGGAGAGTTAGTTTCTAAATTTTTTCTCTAGGGTTGATGCCAGAAACATTCTCTTCTACCCTGTCCTAGGAGGATGGTTTGCATGCATATAGTTATTTTTAGTAATACTAAGAACAAAACACCAAAAAAACTGAATCTATATATTACTCGGCACTCAGTTAAACTCATCAATTTTATTTGAGAAATATTGTGTATAAAAATGAGTAAAAATAGAACAAAATTAACCTCATCCATAGAACCAAAAGGGAATGTATTGACATGGAAATTGAAAAAAACTATACATCCATAAATAGGTACATGCATTTTACAAACCAAATATATAAAAATAGAACATTTCAAAGCCTTCTTTGTATAAGAGTTTTAAAATAATGAACAAAGGTATCTTCTAAATAAAAAATAAGGAATTCAACACCTCAACATTACAACTAGTTCAGTTAACAAAAAATACAACCCTAATGGGTACTGGAACAACCAAAAAGAGACAAGACTATAGGGTTCGTGGAAAATCAAACCTTGGTCGAAACCAGCCTAGGGGTACCTGAACCGACAGAGCAAGACCAAGTTGAACTCGTTACCAAATATTAACTTGACTTGAGAGAGGCCACCAATCAGAACATTGTGAACCAAGAGAAATTCCCACATAAATGTTACATGTTGAAAACAAACAGCAACATAGTGGTACCTGAACCGACAGAGCAAGACCAAGTTGAACTCGTTACCAAATATTAACATGACTTGAGAGAGGCCACCAATCGAAACATTGTGAACCAAGAGAAATTCCCACATAAATGTTACATGTTGAAAACAGACAACAACATAAAAATTAACTTCTATAGAAAAAGAAAATGAGTTATGTGCATGCAGAGAAAACACCAATAAATTCTTAATATCTTTTCTGAAAATATTAAATTTCATGGGAACATAGTTATATCTTTTCTGAAAATATTAAATTTCATGGGAACATAGTTATAGAACTTCAAGAAATCTTTAATTCCCAACCAACTTCTCAAACAATGAGAAACTTCCAAAAACTAAGACTCTTCAATGAACCTGTGGTGAAATTGAATGCAGGGACTGCCAATGCAAGTATTACGCCAGTCCTGAGTGGTACAAGGTAACCCACACTTCGTAACTAGAGTTGTCATTGAAACTAGAAATACACGGAAAAACTCAACAAGCCGGCGAGCGTAAGAAGAGTTTAGTTCAAGTTTATTAACTAGCATACTCGCAATGAAGTTGAAGATTATGCTTACCAAAATGCAAGGGCCATATGGGCAAAGGAGTTGTAGAGATTCCAAGGAAGAATCAAGCGCAAAATCACCTCTCTGCAATGCCAAGGTAGGGTTTCGGTTACCTCAACTATCCCAAGAGAGTACGCACCATAGATCTTGAGCTTACAACGTGAACCGTTGATCATTCTGATGGGTTGGTATCCCGAGACAATAGGTGGTAGCATGTCGAAGTTTCTAGAAAATCCAACCTCAAGGTTAGTTAATGAATATATTATTAACCTCCACTTGGGTTTGGGAAAGCAAGAGAACCAATGGATTAGACTCTAGGGTCACAATCCTATGATATATTTGTAAATAAACATTGAGAAATCAACAGTAATAGGTCAAGTTAAGTTAATGACAACATTCACATAAGTTACAAGGTTACCATGATGTTAAACCATTTCTTAAGGGTTACAAAAATTAATTGTCGATTGTATACTTTGTCATAGTATAAATGTGTTCCTTCCCATGTTATAAGTTTTATCTTAAGTCTTAATATAAAAAAATATTTTAGTAAGTAAAAAAAAATTTATTTATTTTTACATGAAGGAAAGTATCAAGTTGGACGTGTGACAATAGGTATCAGAATGCCAAGGTTTCAATGTTGTGGCATAATGGAGAGAGTCGTATAAAATGTATATATAACAAAATTCTTGTGTGAACATGTAAAGGAATACTCACAAGATGAGAAGAATGAGACCTATGTTAGGAAGATCGACGATTGGAGCAAGATCAGTACCACACATTAAGGCCAATCCTGAAATGTGGATACAATTAGGAAAAGATCCTCATAATATTAATGTTTCCTTATTTTAATCAATACAAGAACTAAAGGGTGAGATGGAAAGGTTTTCGGCTCATAATAAACAAGTGGTGCAGGAATAGGAAAAAATTATGAAAAGTTTGTCGATCGACAAAATCACAAACATCCTGACCCAAACCCAAAACATGGGAATATAACTTGAGCACATATATAGAGAAAAAATCACCCATATTCGGGTGGTGATTACGAGAACATTGAAGGAGAATAATTTGATAATGTTTCAGATCACAAGGACCCTAGATTACCAAAAGGTAGAGTTACAGGGAGAATTTAAAAAAATTAAGCCTTCCACATTCAATGGAGAATAAGATGAAGTTGTTGAAGCTTCATTGATTAATGTGGGTAAATTATCTAATAACAACAACTTTAAATGTGTTTCCCTTAGGCTCATATGACGTCTTAATGAGCATGGTCTGGTTAGAGAAGCATTAGTCCCTTATAAACTGTAAGGATAAAACCATTAGCTTCTTATGTGAGGAGGGAATAAGACAACAGACATGGGCAGTTAAGAGACCCCTGAAGTTAAGGCCAGTTACAACTTCCCATTTATAAAAAGGTATGATGAAGAAGTTCCAAATTTATGCATTACAAGTAGGATTTCCAAACTCCAAATTAAAACATTGCTCCTCAGGAAAGTCTACCAATAGTTAGGATTTTACTGATGTTTTTTCTTAGGACATACTAAAATTACCTCCTAATAAATACATTGACTATAATATCGAGATGGTTCCCGGAGCTGATCCTATGTCCATAACACCATACCGCATGAGTGTTCCCAAGATGACTAAACTTAAAATGCAGTTAGAAGAGTTATCAAATAATAAGTACATACGCCTGAGTGTTTCACCTTGGGGGGCTCCAATAATTTTTGTTAGAAATAAATATGGCACTCTATGCATATTCATTGTTACAGGAAAATAAATAAGCTCACGATTAATAATAAGTACCCCTTACCTCGTATTGATGATTTATTTGATCAAGTGAAAGGGGCTACGACATTTTCAAAAATTGATTTACGTTTAGGATATAATCATATTAAGTTTAAGGAGGAGGAAATTTATAAAACAACCTTTCAAACTCGATATGTGCATTACGAATTTGTAGTGCTACCCTTTGGGTTGACTAATGCCCCGACAACTTTCATGTACCTCATGAACAATATTTTCCATTATTATTTTGATAAATTTGTATTGATCTTCATCGATGACATATTAGTTTATTCGAGAAATATGGATGAGCACAAAAATCACTTACAAATTATTTTTCAAACTTTGAGGGAACACTAGTTGTATGAAAAATAGTGTAACTATTAGTTTTATAAAGAACATATTCAATATCTAGGGCACTTTATCACCAAAGTGGGAATCATTGTAGACCCAGAGAAAATAAGAACCATAATCAAGTGGTCTACTCCTAAGAACGTGATGGATATATGATCCCTCATGGGCTTGGTTGGTTATTACAGGTGGTTTATTGAGAGATTTTCAAAGGTGGCTTACCAAATTACCTCCTTGAAAAGGAAGGGAATGACTTTTAGATGGACAGTTGAATGTCAAAATAGTTTTGACCAGCTAAAATAATTTCTTACTACCACTCTTATTTTGAGATTTTCTTATCCAAACAAGCAGTTTTCAGTTTGTAAAAATTATTGTAAGGAGGGTTTACACAGGGTGCTTATGTAGTAAGGTCTTTTTGTTGCATATGTATCTCAAAATATTAAGTAGCATGAACAAAAACACATCACCTATGACGTGGAATTGACAATTGTGATACACTCCCTGAAAATGTGGTGACGTTATGCTTGGGAAAAGGTTCATACAGATGACGGACCATAGCAATTTCACAAATTACTTTTAAAAAACCCACTTTGAATGCACAATGTGCCCGATGGGTTCCTTCATGAGCGAATTAGAATTTGGAATCAATCATTTGAAAGCCAAGGAAAATAGAGCAGTGGATCCTTTGAGCATAAAATTGAAATTCGTGTATGAAATCAAGTTTATTAAAGCTAAAAAATATTTTAAGGAAAATATTAAGAAGGCAACTGAAAAGGATCCACAACACTAGTTTATTTGGCAACAATTACGAAACGAAAATAATAATGAACGACATTTGTCGTATGAAATAAATAAGGAGAATCTATTGATATATCAGAACATAATATGTGTTCCTAACCATATTAGTATTAAATAGTTAATTCTTGATGTATATCACAAAAATCCCCACATTTCCCATTCTCAATACTAGAAATTAATTTTTTCCTTAAAGAAGGAGTAATTTTGGTCGAGAATGAAGAGAGAGGTGGTTGAATACTTTTCCAAGTCTCTAGAATGTCAATAGGTAAAAATAGATCATCGACATCCCGCAGGACTGCTGCATCCATTTCCCATTCCTTAATAGAAATGGGTTACTATTACCTTAGAATTTATCACATGATTACCTAAGATAAGGAAGAAAAATGATTCAATAATGGTTGTAGTGGATAAATTGACTAATTCCACTCATTTTATTCCTGTCCAATCTAAATTCAACATAATTCAAATTTCTAACATATTCATGGAATATATTTTTAGGTTGCATGCTTTACCAAAGGTAGTGGTTTCAGATAGAGATGTAAAATTAACATTTTCTTTTTCAAAAGAATTTTTAATGGGTTAGGTGCTTAAGCACATTTTAGTACAACATACCATGCTCAAACCAATGGGAAGACCGAAAGAGTACACCATGTAATCAAGGATATGTTGAATATGTACATAATGTTGCCACCAAGTAAGTAGGAAGACTATGCCCATTTAGTTGTGTTTTCCTATAATAGAAACTACCATATCTCTCTTAAAATGATTCTGTTCAAGTTACTATATGGATGCCGATGTAGAACACCTAGTAATTGGAGTGGACCAAAGGATAAACTAATGCTAGGTTCGGATTTATTGAAGGATATGGAAGATGAAGTTATGAAGGTAAGGGGAAACTTAAAAGTTTCCCAGTTATCAATAGTTACAGGTTGGCTAACATCTTTATGTTTGAGTCAAGCACAAGAAGAGAACTCTTGATTGGTGAAGTTGCGCTAATTTGGCTCCCCGATTTTGTAGCCCATTCCAAATTCTATCGTGAATTGGGCCTTTGGAGTATCAGTTAGCCATGCCTAGCCATATACGTATTCATAACGTATTTCATGTCTCACAATATATATATATATATATATACACACACCACTTAATAAGGAATTTTGTTGATGGATGTCTAGGTAGAACGAGATGGAGAGTTTCTGGTCGAACCCCTGTGTATACTCAATCAGAGGGAAGTAATGTTGCAGAGGTGAGCTATCACCCAAGTTTAAGCGTAGTGGAAGCACTTTATCTGAGAAGAAGCTACCCGGGAGGATGAGAAATTTATGAAAAAGGCATACCCAATTTTTTTCTATGGTTGAGGGAACACTGGGAGGATATTCTATTTGAGAGGGGGAAGATGTCATCTCCCTTTGTAGTTTTAATTATTTATTTTTACTTTGGTTAAAAACTTAACATTATGTTATTTTATAGACCATGTGAGGGTCTAACTTTGTTGTGTGTGTGTGTGTGTAATAAATGTGTATGATATAAATGAAATGTTTATGTACACATGAGGTTACATGACAAGCAAGTTGTTGGAGATTGCATGTCACAGGAGCTAAAAAATTATGGACTAGGTGGTTACCAACCCAAACTACTTCTAGAAGGAAGAGAGATCAAAAAGGGAAAATGGAGGAACCGAGACTGTTGATGAACATTAGGTGACTTGTAGAATAGGAAACAACTGAAATAACTTCTCAGAGAGACAAAATAGCTCCTGAGTATTTCCTTTCTTTGTTGGTTGGCAAGAGGAGAACCCAAACTTTTCTTGAACTCAAAACTCGTTTACATGTGTCTGGTTGGGACCAGAGGGTTGTAGGAAAGACAACAAACCAAGGAAGCTATAGAAAAATTTCCTGACATGCAACATCAGCACAAGGGGAGATTTAGTAAGTAGACTGATCTCATTTGGTTGGGAGGAAAAGACTTCCTTGTTTCATGGTTGTGACCATCCAAAATCTAAACACTGGTATGAAATGCTGTTTTTCTTTCTTGATAATAAAGTTATGGTATATATTGTTAACTCGTGGACAAATATAGCAGTAATATATATATATATATATATATATATATATATATATATATATATATATATATATATATATATATATATATATATATATATATAGACACACACACACACACATATATATATATATATATATGTGTTAGGGAAATAATAGTTATTTTATGCAATTTTAAATGCTAATATTCGTGATGTATACCATTGAAGGTATAGCTAATATTTTTTTGTTTCTAGCATTGTTTTGTTGGCCGAATGGTTCAATCAAAACCAAAGAATTAGGTTTTATATATTACACAATATCATGTTAATTATCTATATGAACATGGAAAACCAACAATAAAAATAGTCATGAAATTATCATCCACTGGTTGAACTCCAACATTTACAATTTCCTGCTTAATGTTCTTATGTCTGGAAATGTATTCAAGTACATCTCAGCCTTCTGTCAATTTATGTTGAAGAAACTTGAATTGAAGATCAAATTTCTTAGATTCAATTTGTGTATGAAATAAATATTTAAATCTTATGGAGGAATATCATGTACCAGAAGCATTTTCAATGGGAACATGTATTTAATCATTAACTAGAGATTTGGTTAATGCTAATTCTTTGGCATTTTTTATATCCCATTTAGCTAACGAAGTTGCATTTGTAGGTTTATTTGGTTTAACATCACCATCACATACATATTTAAATATTTCACCATAAAAAAATGTGCTTTGTATGTGGCTTTTCCATGTCTTGTAATTCTTTGAGCCTTCAAGTTTGTGAGATTCATAAAATAAATTTACCAGCTTGGACATTGTAAAAGTAAACGTATGCACCAAGATGGACCATACACCACACAAAAAGAATATGGAAAACACACCATAGGTAGCACCACACACAAAAATGAATCTATTATGGCCTCCTCTTGACTCTCGTATAGTCGTTTGAGGAGAAAAGTGACTGAGATTTGCACTTGGCTCTAGTAAACTTTTCTAAAATTTTACAACAAGATTTCAAAATTTTACTTTACAATGATCCTACGATTTTAATTCTATGAATGTAGCCCCCCTCAAAGTAAAAATTACTTTGAATTACAAATTATTTCCCTCAAATAAAATATTACTCCAAAATTACAAATTACAGAGTGACACTTTACCAGTGCAAGGTTACAAAACTCACAAATTACAAAATTCAAAATAAAAACACATCTTATTACTCCTTTCACAAGTATGACCTCTTAAAATTACTTTTTAAAATTCCTCATACGAGTTAAGAACAAAAAAAAGTTAACACAAAGTTCCATGAGCAATTCCAAACCTAGTATTTTAGCATTCTAGAACCTCTTCTCTTGAACAAATTATGCCACCCACACACTAATTCACCTTGCTATTAACAACGGTGAGTCAGTTTGTTCATGCTGTCTATTGTTTTCTCATTAAGATCTATGTTGGTTTTCTCCACGGTGCCATCACTTTTTTAGCACGTTGCTATACATAGGCCACTTCCACACAAATGTTGTTGGCTCCTCTTTTTTTGTTGGTTCTTGCATGATCCTGCAATGTGGGCTACAAACTAGTGGCTATACACAGGTCGTCACCCCAATGTTGGATGGGCTTCTAGGGATATATGTTGAGGGAAACAAGGGGCCTCACCGCGGACCAGTCCAATTATGCTAAGCTTATGTTAAGTGCTAGTGTAGGGATGTATTGTATATTTACGCCGAAGAGTTGTGGTTTCATTCCAAAGACAAAAGGTTCAAGTTGTGTCAACGTGTCTGTTGTACATAGTAGCTCTACCGCTGAATCTCATTTTAAACTTATCAACATCCCACTTACATGTCATCCTATTTCAATATTCATTGGTCTCATATGCTTTGACCGAAAGTTTTTTAATTTAATTTTAACTAATGGTCATCAATTGTTGCAGACAATTTAATGTGGTGCATGTCAACCATTGTTGTTTCTTCTGCAAGGTAAAATTTTTAATACAGAGTCGATATTCAATATATATATATATATATATATATATATATATATATATATATATATATATATATATATATATATATATATATATTAATAATGTTAATAATTATTTATGAAAAAATAAACCATCAATCATTCAAAAAATTAATCTCTTTCCGTTAAGTAAAAGCTGAGAAATTTTCATACCAATCAGCAATTGATCATTTGATGGAGTTTTCCAAAACCCTGTAGAGCTCAAATCTCTTATTCACATCATTTGCATCATTGAATCTCTAATACCACAATAATGGCAGTAGTGTCCTAAGACACAATTTTTGTTAATAAGGGCAAGAAAATTACATAAAATCTGCAAGAGTTTACACACAATCACTCAACACTCTTGCAAGAGAAGAGAACCAATATTTAAATAAGCTAGCGTTCTAAAATAATTTTGTTATGGATCACTTATTTTATTTACAAGTGTTTATTTACATTTAATGTTCTCATAACAACACTCATAACTATTTTACTATATTATTCCTAAGAAACAACACTATTTCAGATGTCATATCTCTTACAACAATTAGGTATTCTAAAATGCCTTCAATATCTAATTAAATATTCTAGATAATTGAATATTAGACTCTAAATAGTTAAACTATAGTTTATGTATTTTTTATCATATAACACATAATAATATAACTATAAACAATGATCATAATATTACAAGGAGATGAAGTTTAAACAATGAATACCAACAACTTGTATCCACTATATTATTAGTATAAACATTAGAATTTACCCACTAAAATTCAAGTATAAATAACAAAAAAAATAAACTATTGTGTTTGTATAGTTTGCCAAAAACATGATAGAAAATTACATAATAGTGTTAATATATATTTTCAAAGAATTTGAGAAAAAAGAAGTTAGTAGACATAAAAAATTTCAAAGAAATTTTGAATTTTCAAACAAATCCAAAAAAAAAGTATCGCCTCATTCTATTGAAGATGTGCTTCATAGCCAACTGGCATATATTTATTTTTCTATGTTGTGAGTATATTCTTATAGTGATATATTTATAATATATGGATAACTGTTAAAATTTCTATCAATTTTCTTGGAGCTTTAGATTATTAAATATATAAAATTAATTGCATTAATCTTGATATAGGTCTCACTTGCAAATTTATATAATAGCTTTAAGGAAGAATATTAGTTGGAATCCTAACTCTAACCTATTTAAGAAAACAAAAATGGCTAAATAGAAAGGGAATAAGATATGCTTTCCCTCTATAATCCAAGAGAAACTTTATTTTCTTTGAGTATCTATTTGCAACATATCCCTCTCTGGAAATTTCCTAGTCAAAATGGTACAAATGTAACTATTTATTATACTAAAGTTAGGAAGAAAATGTGCTCAGATGTTGATAACAACAACATACATTGTATATATGTTATACCACTATGAATTCCCACATTTCTAATAAACACTTGTTAATAAATGTATAATTAATATTAATGAATATAGTAGGATATCAAATATGTAAGAACAACCTTACCTATATAATTAGTAAGATGAAGAAAACAGTGTATGTTGTTTTTATGAGGTTTTCCTATAGAATTATTCATATTTACATTTTCAAGTTTGTCAACAATTTAGGAACCTTTCAACAAAGTACAATGGATTCTCTTGAATATTGGATGTAAATAGAATGGAAAACCCCTCATCACTAGTATGATCTAAGCATTATAATTTGGGATATCAATGCATGTGCCAATCACTACCACAATAATAGTGAAGAAACCCATGCTCTAACAACAAAGTTCATAGGTTCTGAAACAATATGCTAAGAAGGGTGTGAATCATGTTTTAATATATAAATGGTAAATGTGAAGATGTGGAAAGTTTTAAACCTCATGAAGGATATCATAGTTGAAAGGTGATTAGGTCTACATTTAAAACAATTTCCAAACCTATCAATGTTAGATTCAAAAAAAAAATTAATCGACACTTTTTGCAGTGACTATATATGCTTGTTTCATGATGATTATAATTATACATAAATCTCAAAAAATGGGGCAATGCCTTACCTTATACTCACCTCCCATAACGATAAATCTTCTCCTTCAACTATTACTCAGTTGGCATTTCACAGTTGATTGATATCCTATTGTAGAGGACAACACTTGGGAAACATTGGATGTAGTTTAGAGGGGAAAGAGGTCGCTTGGGGGATGTTTGATGCAAAGGGGAGGGGAGGGGGGGAGTTTGGGGGATTTTTGATGTAAAGAGGAGGGTAAGGAGGAACTCATTCAAAAATCCAGAGGATGCAGCTGTGAATATGCATAATGAGCCTACAAAATTGATATTTAATACATGGTATAAGTGGTATGTGGGTGTTGGGTATGATGGGAAACTTGGTGATGAGAGATACAATCAATTCCAGTGACATAAAACATTTTTGAGAAATATAATGGAGGGAAATGAATTTGGGAAGATCTGAGCAATGACCATCACCGATAGAGTCACACATAACAAAAGGGAATCTAGAAAGGTGCATATTGTTTAGTTTAACTAGATGCAGATCAATTTCACTGACCTTATCCTCACTTCCCCCTTCCTTGTATCTATATAAATGCAAGTCATGGGTTGTACAACCCGATAATTTTTTTCCAGAAAAGATAAACTGCCTTCATTCTTTATATATGAAAAGGAGTACATAACAACAAATAAAACTCCCCTCTATCAAGAAAACAAGAAATGTTACCACATAGGAGTCCTAAAAAGAGACAACAAACATCCTGAAACCATCTAAAAAACATAAAAATTCTAAAAGAGAGATGATTAGAAAAAAAAATAACATTTTGAGGCAAAATAAAAACACCAAATGTTGTGAACTACCCAAAAATAGAAAGATAATCTTGAAATGACAAAAGGAAAGGAACTAGTTGCAAATCCCCAGGGATATGCAAAGAACCTCTTATCAAGGGAATATTTCCTTTACATTCCTCAAAAAGGATACTCCCTCCTTCACCTGTAAGGTATTTTTAGATAGAAAATATGCTTGTTGATTTTATGCCCTTAGATTATGTTGGAAGAAAATAATTTGGAATGACCTTCGAGATCAAGAATGTGATCCATCCACTAATTTAGAAATATGAAATTCAAATCACTCTTACCTTCCATCTAGTTTATCAGACACTTTGAGGCCCCAAACACCTTCAGTGAAGTTATCTTTAAGGAGGTTGCGAAAAAAAAAGATATCCTAGGATGCTACAATCTTTGCATTATAATTTGCGCCTTTACCAGCATTCAACCATATATAATATGAGGAATTGTTTGAAATACCAATGATGTTTCCCCCGCCACCAACCCAATCCTCAAAATCTCCATCAATGAAGACTTCATTAATAAATAGGCAGATGGGAGGAAAACAAAAGGAGCGAGCCCTAGACAGCTTCTCAGGATTGAAATAATTTGAAAATAAATCCACAATATGAGTAGGAATTCCATTGATATCCTTTGGTCTTCCTTCAAATATTTTCTTATTACGAACTTTCCAAATTCCCTAAGAAATAAAGGTGTAGAGGGATTTCTAACTACCCCTATTGTGTTTGCACCATAATAGGCAATGGTCCAAAGGTGATATAGGCCCATATTCCTGTAAGTTAAAAGTTTTAATGCACCTTTGACCAAAGAGCCTTAGAAAAATCTTAATAAAAGAATAAGTGGTTGACAGATTCTTCATATCTAATTCAAAAAGTGCATATATTTGGCCCCTAGAATCCCTTTTTCAATAGTGGATCCCTAGTTAAAATTAGGTTTTCATGAGAAAGGAAAACAATTTTTTTTAGCTTAGGCAGAATAGTTGAATGCCACCACCTGATCCTATGAGCTGAGGAAAACTCTACAACAACTTAGTAAGTGTTGTGGGTTGTAATAGTGCCATTTGAGGAGTTATCAAACAACTTCCAATAATCATACATGTCCAAAAGGAAAATATCATTGGATGATAAAGATCACATAAACCCCTCCCATTCCTTCACAATAAGACCACACAAATCAAACTCCAAAGAGGTTTTCCATCTACCAATAGAAACCCCTGGAAAAGACAAAATATAGGTTTGTTGGAGATTGTATAATCCTAGCACATTGAGTTGAAACAAAAGAATAAAATAAAAAGGAAGTGAAGAATAAACACCAATTATTAGGAGGGATCCTAGTTGAACCAGATCCTCTTTCCAAACCTTCCACTTAATCCATTTAATAATACAAGGGATTTTAACCTAAATTTCCCTCCAAGCATTCGAGCCAAACCAAGAAAAAGGATTGAAAGACCAAAGGACCAATTGACCTTGAATATATTTAGCCAATATAAATTTAATCTTAATGTAATTTTAAGAGAAAACCCTCCAAGTATTCTTCATGAAAAGAGAAAGATCAAATAAGTGGAGGTTTTCAAATCCCCAACCACCTTAGTGCTTTGGCTGGGAAAGATCCTCCCAACTCACCAAATGACGAACACCACTATTCTGCTTACCTGACTACAGAAAGTTCCTCATACATTGATTTATATTTTATAGAATAGACTTTGGGATATTTGCAAATGGATTCCTGAAAAAAGGACACTTTCTAGAATAAATTTGATTAAGGTAAATCTACCTCCAATTGAGAGCCATCGATACCCTCAATTTTTTACCTTCCCTTCAATTCTTTTTATGAGCGACCTCCAACCCTCAAGTCCATAAAAAATCAGTTTGAGGGAAAAATCCAAATAGTGAAAACCATGTTCCACATGTTTCATCTTAAATGAGAAAACATAGACAATAAAACCAGTAGTTTTATCAAAGACATTATTAATGTAAAAAGAATATTTATGTGCATTGATTGTCATGCTAGAGGTTGAGTAGTAAATAGAGAAGATGTTATGAAACCATTTCCAGCCATATTTTAAACCTTCACCAAGAATGTCATCAACAAATAAAAAATGAGTTAGGTTGATGTGTTTTGTTACCTTGACACCTTTGAGATGACCATATTTCTTCACTACAGAGATCATTATACTCAAGGCTTATATTACTAAGAGGAAGAGATGTAGCGAAAGAGGGCTTCCCTGCCTTAAGCCATGAGAGGAAGATAAAAAAATAAGATGGACCAAAATTGATAAGCAATGCAAAATTTGCAAAAGAGATACATCCCATAATCCAATTTGTATTCAGAGTGTGAGCTCCACTATGGAGGTGTAGAAGTTGGAGAAAAGATAAGTTGACTATGTCATGGGCCTTTACCAGATCCATATTAATAATTAATGCACTTCTCTTTCAAAATTTTATGGAGTGTAATGCCTCTTGGGTAGTGCCAATTGCGTTATGAATCAACCTTCTAGTGAAAAAATGAAATTACTCCCCTTAGATGGACCTAGACAACACAAATTTCATCCTCAAAGATCTGGTCTTTGTAATAACTTTGTAGATAAGGTTGCACAACAAAATGAGCCTAAACTCATTAAATGTCTCGGGCTTTTAATTTTTTGGAATCAAATATAGAAAGGTGAAGTTAATTTCCCCTGATACCTTCCCATTCACCCTTGCCTCCTCAACCAAATTGAGAATATCCCTTCCAATCCGATAAAATAACTCCAAGAATAACTCCACAAGACCACCATCAGGGCTTGGACTCTTTTCCTTAGCAAAGGAGTAATTTCATCCAAGGTCACTAGCTTTCCCAAATTTATATTTTCTTCTTCTGAGAAAATTTTTGGCATATGTTGGAGGAGTTGAAGTTGATTTTGAAAATTATAGACTCATAATCCTAGAAAAGGAGATAAAAATTGGCTTTAGCTAAAATTTTTAGCTCCTATAGAGAAGATAAATAGTTTCAATCTTCATATGATATGTCCCAAATGGATTTTTTTTTTCCTTAACGAGGCATAATCATGAAAAAAAATGGTATTGAGATCACCCCCGTTAATCCAAATTGCATGACATTGTGTCTCAATCATTCCTTCTCCATTCTGAGCAAGCTATATTTCTTTTCAACAAGACACCAAATCCTATCTTTCAGTTATGCTCAAAAAATTGTGTGAATAAAATCATTTCGACAAGAAACTAGTTCCTAATAAATAAGTTTTAGCTCTTTGTGTTGGTCACCAATAAAATTTCTGTCCCAAGACTTAACATGACATTTTATATATTTCATCGTACAAGTACAAGTATCCATGGTTGATAAGAAAGCATCAACTCACATATAACCCTAGAAATCAAATATTAGGGTTTTGAAGAAAGTTCCTTGGGAAAGGATCTATTGAATTGGAATGGGTATTTAAAAGAGGATTGCTGAAAATTCAACTGCAACAAGATAGGGAAATGGTCGGAAATAGTTTTTGTGGAAATTTTTTGACCTATACCTTCCAAATTTAGAGGTGAGGAAGTCAACAACAAGAAACCTGTTAAGATGTTTAGCCAAAGCCTTAGAACCAATTCTCCCATTTTTCTACGTAGGCTATAGATGATAAAAAAGGATGCCGATGAGCTAAGATTCATCAATAATCCTCGATATCTCCTATAAGAAGGGATATGGACACGATTTCTCTCCCCAAATCTCTCTCGTTCAGGTAGTGAAATTTAAGTCACCTGCAAGAATTAAGGATTTATCCCTCAAGAAACCACTATTGCACAAGAGGTTCCAAAATACTTCATTTTCTTGATAGGGCCCATAATAGTTGACTATAGTTACAAGATCATTCAGACCTCTTATGTGGACTTCCAATAGAATACTAGCCTTAGAGGAGAAATGTCTAAGGAACGCATCCTTTGGATTCTATAGAACCACCAAATCCTTAGATCGACCATCCACACTCAAAACATAAAATCATTGGTCGAGACAAATATTGTGAAGGGTTTATGTGGATTTAACAACACTTACCATGGTCTCTTGAAAGAAAATGATCGAAGGTTTCTGGAGAGACACTATCTTACAAAGGGCGCATATTTTTTGAGGACCCCCCACTCCCCTTATGTTAAAATACATTAAGATCATTGGAGGGAAAAAATGGAGGGAAAAATTGCTCGAAATGTCATCTTTGAATCAAGAAAAGTATCTAGACCTGTTGATTGAACACCCATAATGAAGAATCGCAAGTGAGGACTTTTTTGTTTTGACATTTTTTTCGCACCGTAACATTCTTCGAAGTCGGGAAGTAGGAATCTTCCCAAGGGGAGTTTGATGGAGATGAGGCAAGGTTGTGATGGGTCAAGGATTTAAGGCAGAAGATACAGACATAGTGGATGGAAAATAACTCTTAGAGGGAATCTGAGCTACCTCTAGCTTTCGTAGAGAATTAGATGAGAAGATGTGGGTTTTTGGAAAACACTTTGTGCAGAGGATCAGATTCCAAAGGTAGGGTTCAAGATTAAAAGGGTTCGGGTTGGAATCATGGGGAGAGGGACGGGAAATAGGGTTTGTATAGCATGTTGACAATGAGGTGTTTCGAGTGCTTTATGTGGCTAAAGTGTTTGAAGCATCCACTTTTTAAATAGAAGAAACAAGGCTATTCAACAAATGTATATCATCATACAAAAGAGATTGGAGTAGATTACCATAAAACGCATCCAATAGAGACAAATAATTTATCTCTAGAGAATGAGGATTCGGTTCACCACTAATTTCGCATGATGCAGGATCCCTTGCAACTTCACATCATGAATCCAGGAGTTCTGGCACCACCTCCTTCCTACCAAACCTCGAAGACATTAACAACAACCCTCATTTATTAGCATTTGTCTGAGGCTCATCGATAAAAGCAGCATGGTTTCCATGAGATGTATGTTTTTGGCTCAAGGGAGTACAACCCTTGTTTGGTTGTTTCTCCCAAAGGCTGCCTATTTGCAAGATATCATCTGAAACATCGATATATTTTTTGCTTGAAGATGTGGCCCTAGAAACCTTTACTTGTAACCTAGGCCCCCTTCGGCACCACATATATGTAGTCGTCTTTGAGGGGACATGTTTGATGAAAGTGAGAGCACCAAAAAGGCAGCTTCCAGTAGTCCAACCTTTAGGCTAGATAAATGTCACCCATGACCATATCTAGCTCTGTAGGAAGACCTTTTCGCACATCCATCTCTACCAAGACCCAGAGGATAGGTTTATCAAAAGCCACCAAAGACATTTCCTCGAAGAAAACAATTTTTCCAATGCAATTTCCCACTTTCGTGATAATGTGTTGCGTCCATAGCTCAAGGGGGAAACCTACCAATTTTACCTACAAGTAATGGGCATTAGGCATAGTGGTGATAGGATTGAAGCCAAGTTGCCACTTCTCGAGCCATAAAAATCATCTACCAATGACCCAAGCCCAAGGAAGGATAAACTGCAGGTCCTCTTCATCAATGAAATGGAAATGAATCTAGTTATTCATTAGGAGGGTGAAAGTGGGGCAATAAACTTGGAGGTTTCTAATGAAGTTTTAGCCAAGATAAAATTTGTTCCTTCGAGAGCGTGACATAGTGAAAAGTTCCCATTAGGGCATGCATCGAAACGCTAGCCACCCGGCTCAACTTAACGTCACCACCCAGGCATAGACATGGCTTATCAAAACTAGGTGTGTGAAAAGAGCTTAAATGCAATGAGCACCCTTTTCGATAAGAAATTTAAGGAGGGTCTGGGTCTGACACAACCACCTGCCCATTAGCCAATGGGATGGAGGCCATTGGCCCACCCATAGGACCAAAACCACTCTAGCTCAGAGACAAGATAGAAAGGAAAAGGGCCTCGGAAATGAACATGTTGGCGTCAGAGGGGAAGTGGGGATAGCTAAAAAACTTGCAAAACAAGGGTGGTATTGAGACTCCCACCGTAAAACAAAGCAAAAGCCCAGCAAGAGCACTATCAATATAAGTATAATAGGGTCTTTATGCTAGAGAATAGGCTCCTCAACACCGAGACATAAAAACATTCAAGAGGAAATTCTATGAAGCCTCAACCATGGCGAAACCCTAATTCCGTGATCCTCGGAATCTGTTATATTCTGCATAGTAGTTTAAATAATGTATAGTAAAGCCCAATAAGTTATTTATATTAAAGATGCACGTGCACATGCGAAACGATTATTTTAACTTTAATGTGGGAACATGTCAATTGCCAATGCCTTTTCCTTCTTTACATTATCAAATTAATAAAATGCGATAAACGTATTTTAATTGGAAGATGACTTTTTTTTCTGCAGAAAATTCCAAGATCGTCGATCTTCCAAACATCGGAACATCTCAATTGCAAAAGCCTTTTCCTTCCTTTATCAAATAAACAAAATGCGATAAACGTATTTGACTGTAAAATAATCTTTTTGTTTTAATTTTCTTAGGTATAAAATGCCAACTCTTAGAGATCATCATTTTCCATACCTCGATCACATTTTTCCTAAAAGCGTTTAGAAGATTGGAAGACGGTATGTGAAGCTTTTTGTTCTAATTTCTATGAGGAAAAATGCCGACTAATCTAAATCATCATTTTTCAAACCTAGATTACATTTTTCTTTGAGTGATTAGAAGATTGAAAGAGGCTTGTGACAAAAGAATAATAATTCAAGATCTTTAGAGCGACGTTCACCTCACGTTTAGATTCATTTCGCATTCACATTCAACGTGTTTTTAGCTGAAAAGAAAATGGAATAATTAGAAATTTATTAATAGTTTATAATGGGTTAGAGAATGGTTTGGAACAAGTAAGTTATGTGGACCAAAGGCTAATTTATATAGTAATATTCCTTAGATTATTATTATGGTTATGAGTCTGTTAAAAAAATATAAAAATAATGTAGTTATGAATATCGATACTCATTGATAAAGATTATAACTATTATATCAAAAAAATCACTTAACATAATTTGGAATATGACAAAAACAAAATCGATGATGCGAATTCACACCAATATATCACATCCTCACAAATCTATTGTAATAGATATTTATCTCAAATTTATAGAATTGTATATTAATGGATAAATGTGTTGTGGAATGTTTATTATGGATTCGAAAATAACTTTAGATTCACATAGAATTAATTATGAGATAAGAATAATCTTTCTTGAGACTCTTTTTATTCTTGTTATCTTATACGGTTGTGAAGTTTATGGTTATAACATCTCTAAAGAATCATGGAGAAAGATAAAGAAAATACAATAGTGTTTATAACTTATAATCCTAAAATTAAATTTAATAAAACTTATGATATCTTCTTTATAAAAGAACTTATTTCCTCTACTGAGAACATGGTTATCATGATACCTAATGTGAAAGAATAAGGTAAATAACATGAAAGAAAATAAGACACCCTAAGATTTCTTCAATCTCTAGCAAAAACCATTTGACTCAAGCAAGATTGAGATAAAATGAAGTGTTTCCTAAATAATTAAAAAGAAAAGTAAAACTTCATTTTATAGAATAATGATTATATTAAAAATATGATTACATTAAAGACAAATTGTGGTGACATAAATAATTGAAGTATAAAATGAAATTAAGATACTCTATGGTGGTGATCAACTCTAATTTAAAATATCACAAATCTCTTTTTATTAGACTAGTATAAAGTAGACAATCAATCTTATTAAAATAAGAAAGTTTTTCATTAATTTCACAATGAAAAATGAAACTAAACAATTCCTAAATTAATATCACTTTAAAAAATTTGTCATCTTTATGACATTAACATTATTTTGTTTTGTGGGGTAAACACCTATTGCGGATTTGTATTGGTGACCTTTTCACATGGAATGCCTTAACACAATACCTATTCACTATTAAACAAAAGCCCCATATACTAAGACAATAATATTATTGAATATTTTTTTGTAAGTTTGGCAGGTCTACATCTTCATCATGTCCAATATAGAACTAATAACTTTACATCAGGGAATGTCTTAACAAAAAAACAAATCATCGTCAAAGGCCCCATAAATAATATTATTGAACATTAAAAGCATTTAATTTATTATTATTATAAACTATTTATTATAATATTAACCTCATTAGCTTTTAATTGATCAAAATTATGACAATATAAAATAATTTAAATAAATGGTAATAAGCTAAATCTGACTTTAAAAACGATTATCAATCATCATCAAGAATTGAAAAGTAAAATTCATGGAATGTTATTCAAAATGAAATGGCTGTAAAATTATTAGTCCCTGCCATATGGCATGGGATTATAGTAATCATTTTTAGTCAATAGCATTAGTCTCTTTTAAGTTTAAGCTAATGTTTTTTAGCTTTTATCCTCATTTTATATTTTAAATAGCCTATCAAACTGATCTAACGGTTTTGAGCGTCAATAAGATGTTTCAACATCTTATTTGGGCTCTTCCCAATGCAGCCGAGGGAGGTAGGTTATCTTATAATTTCATTGGACTTATTCATTTGATTTCAGTTTGATACTAGAAGTAATGCTAACATTAATTTGTAAGCATTAAATGTTTGTTTGTTTCAAAAGTTATGTAAGAGTATACAAAGGGCATGTGACATGGCACAATGGATGAGATGGTTGTGTCCATGCCCTGATGTGGTGTTTTGTTACATGCCCTAGTGTGGTGTCTAACGAAACGAGATCGATCAAAATGTCTAATGAAAAGCAGAGCTAGCACCAAGAACACCTACTAGCAGCACTAAGAACACCCATAATATCAAAGGCAGGAGTGGAGACAGTTGACCAAGCGAAGCGAGGCAACATCCAAGCTAGGACCAGTAACAAAGCTAGCCATCTAATACAAAACCATATCGAGAGCTTATCCTGGGGTTTTTACATTCAAGGCGTATGCGTAGTTCCGTTTATAGACCCAAAGCTTATTCCGGGGTTTTTTACATTCCAGGCTTAGGCATAGTTCCATTTATAGACCCAGACCCAGTTATTTCTGTTAATTCAGCAACATTTGTTCTATTATTTTTTTTGGATTCGAGAAAGCAGTAATTTCACTGAGAGGTCGGGGGTGGCGCTCGAAGAAATATTAATGGTGTGGCACTCGAAGAAATATATTAATGGCATAGAAAGCAACTAGCATTAGCTACTTGAGGTGGGGAAACATTGATCGACTTGTGATTTAAATATGTCACCCAACTAGTAGCTAACTTACCTCTTTCCCACTCGGAACACGGTGGGGAAACATTGCTCGACTTGGGATTTAAATATGTCACACAACTAGTACCTAACTTACATATTTCCTACTATGAACACGAAAGTAGGAAATCATATCTCAAATCTATGAAATCATGAAGACAAACATACCTCTTTAGTGGTATTTTCATGTAGTTTCTCACTCAGTGCACTTTCAAATATCGAAGAGAATAACCCATCTGATTCTATTTTTTTATATTTTGTACTTATTTCTTTAGTTAAATTAATTTATCGGCTGAAATTGGAATCAGTATACCCGACATCAGGAAAGTTAGCTCACTTAATCCTGTAATTCAAGCCTTCCCCTTGAGGTATGGAACTGATATTGAGAAAACCTTCCCCTCGAGGTATGGAACTGAGACTGGGCAAAGGAGTTCCACTTCCCTCTTTCTTGAATACCGATCTTGGGAGTTTTAGCCAAACAGGAGTTGAGCTTGGATTCATTCGATAAATTATATGTTATCAAGTATTTTATTGAAATAATTCTAAAAAAGAATCATAAATAGACATAGAATGTATATTAACCCCAGAATTGTTTAGTTGTCCAACAATAGCCCTTAAATTTTCCCTATCTATATTTTTTCTTATCAACCTTGCTATTTATTGTCGTATCGAGTTGCAGTTCCTGATTCGATATCAGGGATAGTTTATATGGAACTCGTTGATCTTGAACTACTGCAAGCACAAAAGAAACTACTAGTAAGAACAAAGGCAAATTACCTTGCATATGAAAAAGCAAGCACAAATCAACTTACCCCATATCTAAACAAGAATCTAAGGCGTAGCTACCCATGGGTGAAAAAATCACCTCGCAAACTACCCCTCCATGTTCTCACTCACACCACTCTAGCTGATAAACATACAACTAGTGAAAGAAATTAAAGCCAAAATGGGGTAGAAGTGAAGGAATACTAATGTAGACAAGGCCCCTCAGGGAAAGGAACATCAATAGCACCGGACCTCATTTATACAGAGAGCTTGAATGGGCTCAAAGATGAAGAAGAGGTCAGTTTGGCGCGCCCAACCCTATGACTTTATGACTAGCTCATTTGAGTCTTGCTCGCTGCATTTGATCATAATAGATTCACTGCCCTAGTTTTGATTTTGCATGTATATGGGTGGTCTACACGTGATGTGATGCTGAGCAGGAATTTAGAAACAAAGTGACAAAGGGATTTCGAAAAAAAGCGCGTGGGCTACATGTAGTGATCTGATGCTAACTCTACAACATTTATATTTTTATTATACTATATCTAATGTTTATTTTATATTTTTCTATTAATATTATTATAATATGTGGAAAATTACATTATTCTAAACTGTGAGGACTACGATCTGTCGCCTACATGTTAACCACTTTGCATATAATATACTTACGATGTTTGTGCATATTTTGGTATGGGTTGAGACTGTTGGGAGAAGAATGAAATCCTCTAAAATCATATCATATATATTGCCAAAATTGTGTACTTGATATAGATTCTCTTCTCCTTATTGCGGGAATTATAATTGTTGATGCAATAGAGAAGGTTGGGGCAGATGGAGTTCTATATATTGATTATTTATCTTGTTTTGAAACTATAGTTGATGTAGAGGGAGGAATGGAGGTAAGCTGGAAGCTATAATGATGTAGTCATCTTGGTTTAAATGCTTTCAATATAGCAGTGATATCACAATAATTTTTTTCTTGTTACAATTCAATAGGGGTACATATCTCTACAATTTGTCACAAATGCAAATGCATAGAAGTAGATTGTAGATTTTTAAAATGCTCAAATCTTGGTCACTGATCAAAAAATTTCAACCATCAAAGAGATTGTCCCTGTTTTAGAAAATACCACACAATTGAGAGCACCTTTGGTTGTAATAGCATAAGATCTCTCAGAGGAGGCATTGGCTACTTTAATTGTGAATAAATTGTGTGGAGTAATCAATGTTTCTGTTGTCAAGGCACCAAGATTTAGGGAGATAGGAAAGGATTTTCTCTATGATACTACTATTCTTACAGGGATGTTTTATGTGTTCATAGTAAACACAATTTCATATTTGTCGTAGGAACTGAAAGTAGATTAGAGTGGTAAACTCCTTTGGTAGACTAGGAATCAGAACAAGGAAAGTTAGGTCAGCAAGAAAATCAAGAGAGTTACTTGACTGACTGGTTTAATAATAACAACATTCTCGGCCCTTTCCAGTAGTCTTTTCACTGTAGACCTTGTAACCACATGTTTTGTAGTTAGAATTGATTATCACAAGCTTATAGCTCAGCTTAAGTCCGTGAGACACCCTTTATATATGAGTATTTATCTTTTATTTCATATGTGATAATCAAAATAGTCAATGTCTTTCATCAAAAGAGTTCCTTCAGTGGCCTACTTTGCAGTGTCAAATGATGATCCTCATCGTGATGTTACATACCATGATGGTGATGCTACTGTGTTTTTTTTTCTAAATGTTTGTTGTAAGTTCTTAATGACTTTATGCGGTGGGAATGGGCACCCTCCAAATCACCATGTTTCACCACCTTTCAAAGTTCATCCATCAATCCACTTGTGTCCTAAAGATAGGGCAAGCCTTACAATACAAGTATTGGCTCATAGGAACGGGGGCTAATAAATACAGCTCCCACTCACCTCACAATTTTGACAGAAAAGTAAAAACCTAGAGGCGTTTTTGACGCACCAATATTTTGTACTAAAGAACAATAAAGCTAATACTGCTAACACATATTGTAAATTGTATTCTGTTAAACCTCTGTAGAGAGCTTTGGATGCCTTCCTTTGGCAGTTTTGAAGTCTTCTTGGTGTGAATTATGTGGTCATGAGTAAGACTCAAAGAGAAACACTGAGTGTCATGAGTAAGACTCAAAGAGAAATAATGAAGAAGTTGGTCACTTAATTTGGGTTCTCATCAAATCTATGAAATATAGTTCTAGATTGAAACATCTGAAGTAAATTATATGTTATAATAGTAGGATGAGGTTAAGCAGTGAACAACCTCTAGTGAAGTCCACAGAAGAAGCTCATTTTCCAAACAGTAAACCACAATGCCTTATTGAGATATCAATTTCAAACAAGGGTATAGGTAATGTTCCTCCCCATAGAAACAATGTATTATTTTTCTTCTATGATAAACTTGTGAGGCCTATTTCACCTACTCTACCTCTTTTCGAAGTTTTGGTGGCTTTTGGAAGTGGGTTGTAACAATTTCTTAGTAGATTTGGTGCAATTAAGTGTCAAGAGTTAGCTTCAGATAAAGGAACACTATGGAAACTAGTCACTTAAATGATATTCTCATCAAATTTATGAAATATGTTTTTATATGCAATGCCTGAATTAAATTATCATGGAAAGATGTGGTTAAAATAGTCAAAAACCTCGCATGATCTTCACAAAACTTTGCTTTCTAAACAGTAACCACAATGCCTTCATTCAGATATTAATATCTAAGGATACAAATGATATCCCTTCCATAAAAAAATTTCTTGGCTTTTCTTATGTGAAATTCCTGTGAAAGAACTATTAACCTACTGTACTGCATTTTTGTATTTAGAGCTTCTTCAACATTAAAAAAAATTTGTAGTTCTTTATTGCAGATTTGGTGTATTGAACAATAGAAAGTAATACTAGACAAATCAGGGTCATCATTGAAATATTTCCTATATAACCAACAAATCTAAGCTTATACATAAGGTTCTCCTTGCTTCTACCTTATCGAAACCATAATGGTAATCATAGTATCATAGAACACTAGTTGATTTAACTTAAGTTGAATACATATGTCAATTTCATGCTTACTAGTGGCATAAATAAGGATACACTATTTCCATAATAAGGTGAAAGCATATGTATTTTGATGATGCTCATTAGTGTGAATATAGAGGTTTTGGACAAAATATATCTCTATTATACATTATGTTATAGTGCATTCGTGTATACTTATCCTTGGATCACTAGTACAGAAACAAGAAGGGTTATGGAAAACCCTTTGATATATAAAGCAACCCTCAAGCCATAGAACCAAAACGTACTCAGCCCATGCGAGAAACTCTCACCATTTGCTTCATTTTCTATCAAACAATATTTAATTCTTGAATGAATAAATGTAGAAATATAGGCTTCCAAATCCATTTTGGGAAGATATGTGTTTCATACAAGAAACAATATTTATAATGATGGGAGTGCAATGACTCGCTAGTAATGCCATAGGATAGGTTTAAATTTCAACTAGTATATTTGGCATCACAAATGAAGGTTTCTATTCCATCCAATCAGTCATGTCCACAATTTTTCTAGACCATTTTCCACTTATCTTCCCAAAACATCCCTTGGCTGAGATTCCTTTGAAACTGCTTCTCCCCTCACTTAAACTCTTAGATTGTCTTGGCCTGTCAGTGTTTGAAGAATTAGTGTCAGTGAAGCTCTCTTTGATAGGGACAACCACTAGTTGTGCTATTCTACTGTGACAAAAAGGGCAAGCTGGAGGAGGAGAATATGTTGTGGTAGGATTAAATTTATTGTTTGATCATAGTGCTAGAGTGCAAAGGGCACACATTTGATGCCCACAATCCTAAACTAAACCTCATATTCACGATCCTGTATATTGGCACAAACAAAGACAACCAATCATTTGCAATGATAGTCACTTAACAGTTGAAGAAAACAGATAACCGATACAACTTTTGAGTCTGATGTGTAATAATTATAGCAAGTTCCAACCAATTAATAATCATTTAAGATTACAAGAAAGAACACACATAAAAAATATTATCTTCAATGATGTGGAAGAAGACACTGAATAGGAAGCTCCAAACATAATGTTTTCCTCCATTTTTGGGCTAGCACAGATTATATTTTCACAGATACGAAAATTGCATAAAGTGTGGTATATGAGGAAGTTTTAAACTGGTTTAGTTGGTCCAATCTTATTTTGATTTAATATTGGATTTAACTATCATCATTGTTTCTTGTATTGCAATTTTACTACCTGTATGTGATTTTTTCCTGATGTCATTGGGAGCAACAATTGCTATTAAATTTATTGTGTTTCCCTGCATATTTTCTTTGATGACAGTGACTGGAATATAAAGGTAGGAAAGCATGCATGCCTGCATATTGTATTTTCAAGACAATATATTTCTAAATGGGAAATGAGGATTTTGTAAACTGGTTTAATTGGTCCAACATTCTTTTAGTTTAATATTCGATTTAACTGTCATCATTATTTACTGTATTTCTAGTTTATTCCTTTCTTTTAATTTAATATTTGATTTAACTATCATCATTATTTCCTGTATTGCTAGTTTATTCCATGTATGTGATCCTTTCCTAGTGTTAGGGGAGGAAGTTTCGTCATTTCAATAGTTTTGTTATCAAATTTCAATTTAGCTAGTATAAATTTTGGCATTCCTTGAAATTCTTCCTGTGGAACCACTGCATGCAGAACCCCTATAATTTTTTTTCATTTGGCTTTTGAGAGTTGATTCAAGCTCCTTTTGATAGTTGCGAAATTCATAGCTGGTGATTTGTGTATGGACATTGAGAATACATCAATAGAGAAGATTGGTAGTGCCATAAAATTTGCCATAGTGAAAGACTCAATGACAATAATCTTTGATGCGACGAGTAAAGATGAAATTCAAGTAATAATTGCACAAATTAAGAAAGAGCTAGCAGAGACATATTTTGTCTTTGTATCTTATCATTCAGAAATTAAATTTCAATGGGATATGTTAACTCTTGTTGAAATATTTGTAGGAATACAAGATGTGTAATAGCCCACACTTGGTTTTTGGGGAAAACTAATGGTTTAAAAAAAAAAATCCCATATTTTAATTTAACAAGGTTTTTTCCAATTACTAATTACTGGTGATGGAATACTATGCACATCTTTTAATTTAGCAAGACTTTTGCCAATTACCAGTTATGGAATACTATATGAGGTCTGATTGTACAAAAGACAAAACTAATTAATGATTGCAATCTTCTATTAAGAGAGCTTTTGGATTCCCTTCTACTTGACAGTAATAAAAACATCCAAGTAATAAAAGCCAACATCATTTCATACAATCTTGTATATGAAGACTTGCATATCAGGTCTACACAGTTAAGGTAGGGACTTGCTAACCAACAGCCCCCCTTGTTCAAAATGCAATGGTAATGTATTAGAGAATTTCACTTTTATTTCTTTCTCAAAAACATTGTTGATACACATTAAATCAATATTGGAATATGGAAATTATAAAATGAAAAATTAATTTTATTTATATATATTATTTTTAATATAATAAACAATAATTTTTTTTATATGAATATCTAAATTCGTAATCACTATCACATGAGATGGTTATCAAGAAAATTTGAGTACAATAATGCATAAACCATACCAAATAAGTTAAGTTGGAGTTACCCCTAATGGACTCAACCATGGGGTTTTAACAAGTGGCCTTTACATGTGATTAACATAACACTAAATTACTTACCAACCACATTCCATAAATTTTTTATACTATAACTAAATAATATTAATGTAATATATAAAATGATAATTAATATTAATGTAACATATAATGCGATCGAAATTGAGTATCTGGGAGGCGATAATGGAGGATGGTGGCAAGTTTAGGTTTTTTTGCATTTTCTTCTTGCCATACGCGAAGGCTATTGAAGCGGCGGGGTTCCATTGTTGGTTTCTTGGCAAGATGTCCAAGCAGCTATCTACGGCCCATGGTCCTTCACTTGTGTTGGCTAGGTGCTCTCTATGGCACCGTTTTTACTTCGTAAACATGGTGGACGACCCCGGCCTCACCATTGACTGTATTGGACTCAATCCCTGCGATGATGTGATAGCCTTACAACATTGTCGGACTTCGAAATTTTTGCACAACACTGGTATCTAGTACCTAGCCCATGGTGTTTCGAATGGGAGGACTTGCACCAGACTAGCGCTGACTGTTCACTGTGGGGTGTGGCGGTTGTCACCTCGGCTAGACATGGTATGCTCGCATGGGCTTGGAGATGGTAGTATACTCTATACTCTTGTCCAGGGATACAGTTCGCTGGGCACCCTCTGCATTTATCCCAAGATGTCATAACAACATGACAAAGACTACCAGAGAGCTACCACAGAAATTGAAAAT
Source organism: Pinus albicaulis (assembly GCA_034641835.2). Lineage (NCBI taxonomy): Eukaryota > Viridiplantae > Streptophyta > Pinopsida > Pinales > Pinaceae > Pinus > Pinus albicaulis. The sequence goes on from CM076570.1 coordinate 815,385,614, forward strand.
ATGATATACTCCGCCCCTTTCCAGATTTTCATAAAGCTCCACGGGGTCAATAGTTTTTTAGTTTGGATTCAGAAAAATGACATTGATTCTGAAATGAAGCAAATAATTAGGGTTGGATCTCGCTACCCTTGTCAATATCATTCATTTATTTATGGAGGAAAATCCTTACAAGACCCATTCTCTATCAAGGCATACTCCATTGGTCCTCGATCTACCATATACCTCAACCTTCGCTTAAGGGGTGGCAAAGCAGATCAGAACAGAACCCATGGACCCACTAGAGGAGCCAGTACTTACAAACCAGAAACTCCAATAGTACCCTCATACAAGAACATTCTGCAAGGGAAAAACAAAGCAACAACAACAACTGAACCAATAAAGAGTTGTCCCAAGCTGTACATTATGGAGTAACAAAACTGCATGCCTGAATTAAAAAAAGAAGTTCCTGAGATAAAAGAGTATTGATTCACATATGAATCCCAAGAAATAATATGTAGATCCAATTTCTTCTGGCCTAAACCTATGGAGATTTTTCATTGGGTCTTCACCAAATGGACCATGGTTTGTGAAATCCATATCTGTTCTAAAGGCTTCTTCATAGTCAAGTTTTCAGCATCTGAAGTGAGAGATGCCATTATGAGGGATGGACCATGGTTTTGGAATACTACCAGATTGTTCATCACTCCATGGTTCCCATATTTTGACGTAAACACAATGGAAGTTACCAGATTGTTGGTTTGGGTCCGGCTCTACAACCTTTCGATTCATTTTTGGTAGGAATGTGTGCTAGAAGGCATAGGGAACATCCTTGGTAGATATATAAAAACAGATACTCGATGTCTAGACGAGCACATCTACACCTTCGCATGAATCTATGTGGAAGTGGACCTTAGAAAAGGTCTACTAGAGAGCATTCATTTGCTTCACAAACAACAAAGATGGACGCAACATTTGGATTACGAAAACACAAAATTCAGATGCAGAATTTGCAGGAATACTGGACACTTACAAAACAGATGCCCGGAGGCCAAAAGAGATAACAGGAAAAAGAAGAAGACAGGGAAGGCTGCCAAAAGATGGCAATTCCCATCAAATAACCCAGATCATGAGACAAACGAAGAAGAGGAAGCCCCCATTCCAAATGAGAGCAAACATACAACTGCTCCACCGTGTACACAAGAACAAGATATGCAAGATTCATTTGACATCACCACTGCGGTATAGCTGACATTGGATCCAGGTGCACCAGAGAGTGTGGGAAATAAAAGACAACACACATCAGACACTTCAGACTCAGATAAGGACAATGGATCACTCACAGAAGAAAATCAGCCCACTCTTATATCATCCTCGCCAACACAAGGTGGTTGGCGAAAAGTTGAAAAGAAAAAAGGGAGGAAATTATAGATTTTCTCTCCATGTACTATAGTTTTTACTTGCAGTCTCCTTGTTTGTCTTTATTGACAATTACCAACACATTTAACATGTAATTTTGTTTTAATTAATAAAAGTACTGATTTTTCCTTGGAAAAAAAAACATATAATACAATTAGTGAATATATTATATAACATGATTGAAGGCTTTTTACACCTCAGTATAGAGTTGATGTGTATATGTAATGTACATAATGGAGTGTAATAAAATGTCTAAAATGATAACAATATTTTATAAGAATATGACAAGATTTTTAACCACGGATATTCACCCCCAATTTACAATGCATATTATTAACTTGTAAAAATTAGGTTTTGTTACAACACCATGGGCCAATACCATGGCTTATCAATACCACATGCCCAAAAAAAATAACTTATTTCGCAATGAGACTTTGTTACTATACCATTGGCCAATACCATGGGTTAACAATATCACATCCCCCTAAACCATAACTTATTTCACAATAAATTATTTTACTCTAAATTAATTATTAATTATTAATCTCACTCTAAATTAATAATTGTTTTTATATTTAATTTAACATTTTTTTAATTGAAGCTACAAGGAAAAATGTTATAATTACTTTTGAGATATATCTAAACTCTTTGTCCTCGCGACTACTAAAATTATTCCTATAGAAATTAAATTAAGGTTTTGATAAAATTTAAAAAGAGAATACTTGTATATTTAAAGATGTAAAATTTATATAATATAAATAGTACTAGTAAGAACCAACATAGATTCATCTTAACTAATGATCCAAGCGATGACAACAAACAAAGTGACAAGGAGAGAGGGAGGTGGGAGAGAGAGGAAGCAAGAAAGACATGGGAGAGACAGAAGGAGAGAGGGGGAGAGAGAAGGAGAGAACCCGAGAGAGAGAGAGAGACAATAAACAAATTGACTAGGAGAGAGGGAGGTGGGAGAGAGGGAGAGAGAGAGAGAGAGAGAGAGTAAGGGAGAGAAGAGGAGGGGAGAGAGGTAGGAAGAGAAGGGGAAGGGAGAGAGAGGGGGGAGAGACATAGAGATGGAAGGGAAAGAGTGAAGGGGAGAGGGAGGGAGATAGTGATAGAATTTGAGGGAAGAGAGAGAGATGAAGAGAGATGGGGGTAGAGATAGAGGGAGGTGGGAGAAAAATGGAGAGAGACGACTCAAGAGAGATAAAGAGAGAGAGATGGAGTTGGAGGGGGACAAAGGGAAGGAAGAAGAAAGATTTAGAGGAGAAAGGTGGGGAGAGAGATGGAGTGACAAGGGAGCGATGGGGAGAGAGTGAGGGAGAGAGGAGAGTCAGAGGGAAGAGAGAGAAAGGGAGAAGGGGAAGAGAGAGAGATAGAGAAGGAGAAGAGAGAGAGAGAGAGAGTATGTTTGGGGGTTGGGATAAAGAGAGGGAATAAGCAAGAGACACATAGATACAAATATAGATATGATATAGTGAGTGTGTATGTTTAGGGGTTGAGATAAAGAGAGCAAATACGCAAGAGACACATAGATACAAATATAGATATTATATAGTATTATATAACCAAGCTAGATCCATTTTAACTCTGGATCTATCAAGCGCCATGAGGAATAAAATCTTTCCAGGTACAAACCTTTTCTCGAATTTTAAACTCAAAAAAGAGCTTTACACCTAGAGATATTGGATCCCTCTTCACAGCTTAATAAATCCCTCGTTATATTAAATCTAAACTGTTATATTAAATCTAAACTGGTATATATGGTATATTTTATTAATTTTAAAACAGCATGCTTAGTAAACACAATTTCCCAAGTGCATATATATATATAAAACTGCTGTTGTTATTATTAACGAACGACCATTTCGGAATTATTTTCTGAATTGTATAATTGGGAAACTGACTGGTCCCCACACGGAATATATGCTTCTTTATTATTGCTGATTTATTGTAATAACAATTCGAAAACAGTGGTGCTAAAAAGGACGACCAAATTATTCCCATCAAATCAATCAATTACGCCTGTTTCGGGAGAATCACCTAGTGTATTATGTGGCGCGAACTTCGGATGACATGCATCTGCATCGAAATTTCTGAGAAACTACGTAGGCCAGACTATGAAGTGTCAAGTACGCCAACGACCCGTAGGTAAGCAGGAATAAAGACTTTGAACGATCCCACCCGTAGGTCATCAGGAATACAGACTTTGAAGGATCCCGTCTCTATACTCTTCCCGACTCACCCTCGGCGTTGAGCGTTTACCTAAAGTCCTCCACACAATTCCCCGTAAGGGGTCCATCCATCTTTGGCGTATGCGGGACATATAACTTAATCACAGGCACTGCCATTGATGATAACACTTTATCGAGAGAGAACATTGTGAGGCTACTCGTATCAACTCTTTTATCCCCAGTCGGGACTGTGCAGAGAGAGTTTTTAATGGATCTTCCGGGCTTCAGATTTCATCCCACGGAAGAGGAACTGGTTGGCTTCTATCTGAAGAAGAGGATCCAGGGCGGCCACCCAATGAGTTTCGATATAATCATACCAACATTGGACTTGTACCGATACGATCCCTGCGACTTACCAGGTATGTTTATTTCTCTCAGCTACTTCTCAGGTTAGAATTATTTAAAAAAAAATTCACAGAATAGTAATTTATATGTTCGAGTGCTTTCAGGTTTGGCTTATGATGTTGGGGAGAGACAGTGGTTCTTTTTCGTTCCAAGAGATCACAAGAATTCAAGCGCTCGGCCTAACAGATTAACCAAGTCCGGTTACTGGAAGGCCACAGGTTCAGACAGGGCAATTCGCAACGAGCAGCTTCAGTGCATCGGGCTCAAGAAAATTCTCGTGTTTTATAAGGGAAAAGCCCCGTACGGGCAGAGGACGGACTGGATTATGAACGAGTACAGGATGCCAGATGTCAAATCCTCCACAGCCAAGGTCATTAATTTTACTTTCATAATCATTTTATCCAGATCTTCCGTACATAGTGTGTAGTGATATTTTTTTAGCAGTGTAATTATGAGAGGCTTTTTTGCCTTTTCAGAAATTTAAAATTGAAGTTATCTAAATTTTAAAATGTATTTTTGAATGATTCACTAATGGCTTTTTAGTGTGCTCTAGAATTGTTTCTGTTTTTCTAAGATTCTAAGAGATCGTCCACTTTAGGAAATAGGATAACCCATCAAGATTTATAGGCTTTTTGAGAGGAGTTAAAGCATTTTGACTACTAATTGGTAATTTTCAGGTGGAGTAGTTTTGTTTGAATAATAATAATAACTTAAATTTTAATGGCAATCAGTAATGACTGTCCCACTACATATTTGACAATTGAGTTAAAATAAATTTTCATATTGTAAAAATAAAAAAACAATTAATAATCAGATTTTTAATCCTTCAGGTAATAAGGCATGAGATCTTGTTATACTTCTCTAAGCATGCAGGAGGTTTGAACATTAGAGATTTTTATTTTTTTTAAATTGTGGTTGGAGTTGCAATTTTTTGTGAAGCTATGCGGTGAGGGTTTGAAACTTTTCTATACCTCTCAGTAGTTAATAGGCCGAAAGTTATGTAGCTGCAGTTTTTTCAAACCCTTCCAAACACAAAACAGCTACCATATATTGGTACCATATATTTACATCTATAATGCTATAATGCTTTTTAGCATTCTTAGTGGTTGAACTTGAAAATGGCTTCCGATTTCAACCTGAACGTTTCCCATCAATCTCAGGGCTTAATGAGAACGCAGAGATCTACACCTTAAATTCTTCATCGAGCTTTTATATGAATCTCAGTGTTTAATACGTATTCTGTTAAAGTTGGTTACGATAGTATATAAGGTTTCGTATTTTTACTGAGGAAAGTAAATTGCCTTGTTCAGGGGAAGGATATTGTTTTATGCCGAATATACAAAAAGGCTGCTTCTCAGAAGTCGATGGAACATCAGTCAATAACTGATCACGTTGTGAAAGAAGAAACGGTGGTTTCAGGTGATGAATACGAAGATACGTCTCAGTCAACCACCCTTAATGGTGGCCACCAATTTTCGAATGCAATGACAGAGATCGAAGTTTCTTCGTTTTACTATCAGAAGCGGGAAAGAGTGTGTTCTTCTGATAAATGTAAAACCAACCATGAAGCTAGTGTGTTTGAGTGCCTGGAACCGATCATGTTCTCTGAAGAGAGAAGGGTTTTAAGGAACCCCAAAGCCTGCAAGACAGAGCAGTTAGTGTTGCCCAACTTGTCGCCGGACTCCCTGTTGATCCAGGCCACAGCAACCTCTGCTTTTCTTTGTACATCACCATCCAGCCTTCCTTATTTTGAATAGCTTTACACGTTCTTTCGAATCTGGGGAACAGTTCACATTCAATGCTCACTGAATTCATAGATCTGTAATTTCCTAACTACTAGTATGTACATGACCGACGTCTCGGCTTTTTTCTTCTCGAATATTCTGTTACTTTGCATGATTTATCCTGTTCATAAAAGCTATAGTTTGATTTTATTAAATGTCATTTTTATGGCTTCTGTTCATAAAGCTATAGTTTGTAGGTAATTGGCTTTTTCTAGATGCCCTTTTTATGGCTTTTTCTAAATGCCCTTTTTAATTTTGCACTGGTAATTGCGATGTGTGAAACTAGCCTTCATGTTCTGATGATGATTAATCTTAAATTTTCTTTCATACTATTTTATATAAAATTGATTATTCTATTTTTCAAATAGCTTTATTTAAAACTGATATTTATTAATTTTTATTTTTAACTATTATAAATAATAAGTTGTAAAGTTTTGTATTATTAAAAATGAGCGGAAATTTTTTCCATGCAACTAATTTTTAACCATTATATTTAAAAAAATTATTGTTTTTAAGATGTATTTTATTTAGTATGGAGTAAAGAGAGTATTAGACATTTAAAATATAGATTTAAGTATGAAGTAGATGTTGTAATGTTGTAAATGAGTGTAAATATTCAAATCTTTGGTCAATTAATAATAAAAAAGTTAAAAGCAATAAAAAAGTGAAATTTAATTTGTTATATTATAATTTTGTTTTCTAGGGAAATTTAATCCCTCCAAGTCTATTTAGAAATGATACCCTCTCAAAATTTGCATAAATGATTATAACTTACATTGGTCAAATGATGACAAGTCCTGGAAATAAATAGTCTTCTCAAGTAACTTCTGGTAAGCATATTTATTTACATCTTATTCCCATCCATTTTTTATGGCAAGACTTGGTTAAATTATTCCGGGATGTAGCTCACAGTAAATATGTTATTTACTTGAGTATAAGTAATTTTGGTGGGTAGTAACCACTAGTAAGTCTATATGTGCGGAGGAAAACATAAATAGTGTTCTCAAGTAACTTCTCAATTATATCAATTAGGAAATAATTATTATCTCATAATTATAATATTTTGGCAAAACAATTATGATATTTTTTTCAATTATTTAATTTCACCCTTTTATCATGGGATAAATCTCATATAAGTAAAAAAAAAGGTAAGTTAATATTAGGTTTCTCTCACTATAAATTAATGGAGTGGCAAATAGGGTTATAACAGATGCCCCTTAATGTATGAGGTGAGAATGAGAAAATGGAGTGGAAAATAGGGCTATAGCAGATGCCCCGTAATGTATGAGGTCAGAATGACAAGGTGAGAATGAGAAAATGGAGTGGAAAATAGGGCTATAACAGATGCCATGTAATGTATGAGGTCAGAATGAGAAGTTGATGACCGAAATAAATTATGATCAAAATTAGAGGTCCAAGTGGCAACGAGGAAATAGAGCCAAGAACACGGGTTGGGAAACATTGAAGTTGAAGTTAAATTATGTTGTTAACATCCCCGATGCGAGCATACCCATGCTCAATCATAGTAAAATATTGATCATGGCTACCAAAACATACACTGCAGATCCATGACATAAAGTGCTAGAACAAGGCCGCAACATACATACATGGTGGATCCATGTGACTTAATGAAAGAGCATAGTAATTAAGTAATAGAATTGTGGATCCATGTCAAAATATACATCGGTAGGACTATGAACACATGATAGAAAGAGAAGTGTCCCAAATATCCCTGAAAGTACATAAATGATACACAACTCCAACGCGGCCTCGGAAGGGTGGCATATAAGAATGAGATGTCCCTAACCCAAGGCTTTCGACATAATCTCGATCGTACGAACCTACACATGTGAATAGATGAGCTGAAGTTGAGAAATGGTAAAGACTACCTAATTACTAGCCAATGAGGTAAACCAGTGAAAAATGAGAGGGAATCCACCAATGGGGTAAATGTACCCCAATGTAAATTTCATTAAGTGTGAATATATGAGTTGATTTCGAACACTAGTGAACTCGACCAATGAGGATGCAATGATGTAAACCCACTATCGATCACAAGGAAGCTTTCCACTAAGGGCTGCAAGCTCCAAGTTGCTACTAGTTCCTAGATCAAGCTCCAGGATAATGGACTAGAGTCAATAGGAGAAGATTCGTTGAAGGAGGGCCTTGATTTATCCCCCATCAATTGACATGAAACAAACCAAGATGATGTGATGTATGGATGAATTCATGAAGCGATGGTGTGCAACTGACGTAGGGATGGTTGACTCAAAAAGTTCAACGAGCTACTGCAGATGACCGACATAGGCTAAGACTTCCCTTGAATACATAAGAACATGACACAAGAGTGACCCGCCAACATGACTAATGAGCACCATGTGATATAATGAACCGATGCAAGAGGCATAAATGCATGCTCGATATGACGGGAAGAGTAACAAGACGGAGGAGTAAAGAGACTCATATGAGTGGTACGACTCTTAAACAAAGTAAAAACCAATTGTACGATAATGAGACAAACAAGTGACGTGTTCGAGGGTGAAGCAATTGATGCTACCAATGGGTGAAAAATGAAGATATATGTTCCTTCCCTTCTCTTTTTATAAATTCCTTTTTTTTTTTTTAGTTGTCCCCCGAGTCAAAAAAAGAGATAAAAGTATACAAGGGAGAACCTCCTATCCACAATTGACTAGGGTATTCCTTTTTTGTAACAAGTCTATCCTAGTCTAGAAAATGGTTAAACTTATACTAGGTAGATGAAAATTCAGGTACTTTTACAAGCGTGAAGTAGACAAGTTCACTCGAAAATCTTTTCTAAGTGAAGGAAAATGAAAATAGAAAAAGGAAACTCCTCATCAAGGAACGTGTGGTATAAAGGGTACAAACTGGATTCGGTAATGGTGGAACTTCTCATGACATAAAGCGAACAGGAGGCTAGGTAATAGTACCACTCATTGTACTGGTTCCTCCAAGAAAGGTTAGAACACCAAGTGAAAGTGGATGATAGGCCAAGTACATGATAATAATGGAAGAGGAAAACCAAGGCTCAAACTGCAGAAGCAGGCTAATAAAAGTGGCAATCACAGGGGATATAGTGTGGAATCCTCCTGAGGTATGGCTAGAAAAGAGACAAAGAAGAGCACATGAGGCTCAAATTCAAATTCATGGAGGGTTAGAAGGAGGGATTCCAAGAGATAATTAAAAAGTCATCCATGGACACTAATACAATAATAGGGTGCTAACTAGGGTATCCATGTGCAGGTAACATTTATCACCAGGCTACGACATGCATATAAGAAGTGGAAAAAATCTCAATTTTATGGGGTCATACCTAAGGCATAAATAGTGTTAACGGTCGAAATGCTTACTCGACAAAAGTGACCTACCCCTATATTCCTGTAAAGGAAACGTACCCAAGGTGAAATGGATGTTGCAATAGAAACACGACCCTGTCCTGTACAAACCATCTAAAAATACTAGATCCATGGTTAAATCACATAATGGAATAAATAATCATGGATGAGCGAAAAACAAGACCTATATTTTGTTTTTTTTGAATTTTACGAATTTTTTTTAGGATTTTATAATTTTTTTCTAATTTTGGCATAGATAAGACATGATAAATGTTCACATCACACACCAAACCAAAAAAGGGGATAAATCATCACACTCTGATATACAGTATGTACTTGCGCAACTCAGTATGGTAGGTCACGTTAACGTGTGCCCACAACAGGGCACATGCCAAGGGTTTTTATATGAAAACTCACGGAAGGAAAGGGAACCATATGTCTCACTAAAATGGGGCCATGCCAAAGGATGTCACACTTCCTAATCGGGAACGATTGACCATGCCAAGGACAATCTGACATAGTCATAATTTCAAAAAATCCTTATAGACATAAATGAGGATTAAGACATAATGGAGGTACAAGACACTCATCAAAAATTTGTTAGGAGTTGGATGATTCATTGGCAAGTTCATTATTCAAAGCCCAAGACTTGACTTGAACCATGGGTGGAAGTTCTAAGGGAAACTGAGGAGATGCCCGCTGGGTTGATTCAAGGTTTAATATGTCGAGCTCTACATGTTCTAATTTAGAGAGATTAGAGTTAGAAAGAGGTATAACCTCCGTATGATAATCAGTGGATGTATCCATGACCTCCAATTTGACTAACCAGGGAGCCTCTTCATCAGGGGAGTCATGTGGAACAAGCAGAGGGGAGGCCCATGTGGGTGAAATAACATGATCGTATTCCATATTTGGATTAAGTTTCTAACCAAAGTCAGTAGGTACTGATGGGACTGTCGGATAGGAAATATCTTCCACAATAGGTGGTGTAGGGTGGTCACTAGATTGGTCACCCTCTATAAGGACAAGCGACACCAACCAGAGATCAGGAGCTCTATGGGGTCCACAAGTGGCAGAAGAGATCAAATACATAGAAAAGTGGTATGATATGAGTGAGTGTTGGGTGGAGGGAGTTGAGGAAAAAACTCTATAAGGGCGAACTTTTGAAAAATCCTGCGCCAACACTTTGAAATAGAACACGATAGTCCCTCACAAGTGGTACTGTAATTCTAGTAGTAGTAGAAAGTTGGGTTGATGGCAGGAAATATTGAAGCTGGTCAATAGTAATGATATTTCCTTCATTTGGAAAGAAAATTAGATGACACACGGATGAGACCACAATGGTGATGGCATAAAACCAGCGATGACCAAGGAGCATGTTATAATCTAAAGAAGCATCGAAAACTTCAATGTCAGCATGTTCCCTTTTACCCCATAACTATATCAAAAAATGTGGGAGGACCCCCTTAAGAATGAAATTATGACCAAAAATTTCTTGGAGAGTGGTATTATACTTGGCAAGAGTTGGAGAGAAAATAGTTTTATAATACGATATGGACATGACATGGGTGGAAGATCCCTCATCTACAAGAGTGTGATGGATATTATTTTGGGAAACTGGCACTGTTATCTAAAAAAAAATTGATGGGAAAGGCAAGGAGTGGATTTATAGACATTAAAAGAAATGATAGCTGAATCAAATGGGTCAACACCACTGATGGTAGAAAACAAGGCTTTGCAATGATGAGTAAAAATTTGCAACACCTCCAAAGTAGACATGGAAAAAGGCACTTGCACTAGATCTTCAACAATACTATAGTGTTGAGCAGCCCTGGCAGAAGGGTTGTTTGTAATATTATGTAAAACACCCTTGGTGGGGTGATAAACAGGTTCCATGGGCTTATCCAGAGTCAGACGTCCAATGGAACTAGGTGGAATTGGTTAGTCTTTGGAAGGAGGACTCGACTCAGGTACATCATAAGACTTAGATCTTGTGGTTACGTTAACATATTCTTTGCACATAAAGATGGTTGAGTTGTGAGGGGGATGGGAGGCCCGACCCCTCATTGCCACCTAGAGGAGGTCGAGAAGGTTAAGCAATAATTTTTTATTGGGGTTGTGTAGGGAATGGATGAGTTTAAACGACGAGTTTTTGAGAAGATGGTGGTGAAAGGAGCCTATGAACTTCATCTATTTGAGGACATTCATGTGTAAGATGATCACCCTGAAAAATTTTACAAGGGAGCTTCACTTTTTGGTGACGTTCATTGGTGCCCTCTCCCTGACTCTTACGGTTAGGTTTAAACTCCTAGGAAGATTGATTTTGTTGTTTATTTTTTCTATTGTTATTATTTTTTTTACCAAAAGTTTGAGAGTTGTTCTTTGGTTGAGTGGACTTTACCGTGAGAACATGGAATGCTCAGGAGGGGGTGCTTTAGCAGAGCCATACACACTTGTTGTGGATTGAGATGTAAAAATAAGTTGCCCAAGGTGGGAAGCAAGTTGGCTCATGAGATTGGCAACATACCCAATCATGCCATCGGTATGTGGGTCAGGAACATGCTTAGTTGTGTTAATGGAAGGCCTAGGGGCATTAGGAAAAACTTCATACATCGTACTCAACTGTGAATATATGAGATCCAACTATTGGGCAGCTAGAATGGCTTTCTCTTCAGTAAGAACTTGAAACATAAACAAATATTTATCGATTTCATATTGGAGTGATCTAATGAACCATTTACGGAGAATATTGTAAGGTGATTTGGTTCTTACTAACCCCTTGCGACGACATCACTCATGAATGTGATCAGAGACAAGTGTGGCATCATGTTGTTTGAAGTTAGACAAAAGGTCAGAGTCAAGATCATATCGGGTGGGTAACTAAAAATTTGTCTCAAAATTTTGTGGTAACTAGGCAAAATCACCATAAGATGCAGTATTTAACTTGATATACCATTTGGTAGCATCCCTAGGTAACGTTCTTTGGAACACGTGAAGTTTGACAAAATATTCCACTGACAAATTGGATGAACGCCATAGATGGTAAGTGGTGATATGGGTGGATGGATTCTCCCTAGGCTTCCCTTCAAACTTGGGAATATTAGATGGTAATTTGGTAGTCATTGATGGCCACCAAGGATCATGATAGATGGGGTCATTAGTCAATTTGGCAAGATCTAGTAAATAAAGAGAGTATAGAAACAGATTGTGAATTTGACTAAATGGGTCATATGCATAAGAAGAACTTGACCAACCTTGCAGCCCCCCCACAAGTAGATTTGACAGATGAGCTTATTGGTGGTGAAAAGGGTTCACCCTAGCAAAAGGCTACTCTAGGCTAGGGTGACTGGTAGAATCGATGTTTACCCCCAAGGTAAAAACCTACAGAGAGAAATGGACCCCCAAAGTGTGACTACTAATGGGGTTTTACCCAGGGTTAAAAGAAGGACTAGACTGTGAAGTAGGACCGACATAAGGGGAATGACCTAGATAAGACAGGGTACTGGAAGTGGGGTTACCCAGGATCCCCAGGTAAACTAGCCCCTCCAGTAAAATCCCCGGGTGGTGGTGTCCCTCCAAAGAGTGAACTATAACAAGATTATATCAACTGGTGATGACCCCCATGGACTAGCAGAAGTAACCGTCCCTAACTGAGGAACAAGAATAGTTGGCTCGGAAAATAACAGTGTATAAATTCCTGGACTTACTCGCTCACTAGGCTAGAGTACTGTAGCCGACATAGAGGATGGTGTGGGCACAGTAACATTTGGGAAACTAGTGGGATACATATATGAGAGAGGTAGAATTCCCCAGGAATAAGTGATCATTGTAGACAGAGAATTAGGGATAGATATGCTAAGAAATGATAGCATTTTCATCGCAGCCGAGACTATTGATGCAGATGGTAGTGAAATCTTAGACTCCGTCATAGGGTAAATGGTTGATAACAACACCTAAGTGTGAGATAGTGTAGAATAGTAAGGATTCAGCCACATTAAACTAGGTCCTAAAGGATCATTCAAAGGTGGATTTGCAGGAGCATCAGAGTCATCCGCTAAATTCTCAATAGAAACCATATTTCTATGAGTGGGGCCAGACATAGATTCCAACACTATATGGTGGTCTATGTCACCAGCACTGAGAGGCACTCTCTGTGCAGTAGAAATAAGTCCACTTTGTTCAGGAAGTAAACCTTGAAGACGACATGAACGTCGAAGTGAAAATTCATCTAAGGTGATAGTAAATAAAACACAATTAATTTACTTCAAACACCCTAAGGCCAAAATTACTGACTCGGACCAAAGAGCATGCTCTAAAATTTTTCTAAAAGGTAGCACCCATAAACATGATAGAAAGAAGCTGGCGGTGGAATAGTTATACTAACAACATCCTTCCCATCCCTTTTAGCTGTGAACTTAGCACAAGTGCCCCCACTAGTGGAACACCCCCCAAGAGAACTGAGAGAATATGACTAATATTCCTCCCAGGTACAGAGAAGATGAGCCTCATTGTGCATCTATGTAGGATATGAATTTGGGGGATAGTCGTAGGACAAAAAAACACGCAAGTGCAGGAAAATTAACCCCAAAATGAGCGAAGACTGAAACACCCTTGAGATCTACCTCCCAAGTGGTCCCCAAGTGATAAACACCATTTGTATGCATGCCAAATCCACTATATCGCGCCACCCAAAACTAAGAGAAATGGGTTGTGTCACAATGCTTTTCCCAAGTGTGACCTTGTGCATAACCCTTTTATGAGGAGGGACTCCCAGACCACACTACTTCTAATGGATTTTCACTCCCTACTGCAAGATTTTGAGTTGATTCTGTTTGGTTGGAGTGGTAAACTCACAGTCCTACCTCCAAGACCATATCATAAGCTAATTTTGGTGTAATACTAGTAAAAATAAAAGGTGAATCAAGTTTATTTTATTATCATGTTAATTTTAATGACTATTGTTTACACAAGCGGGAAGCAGCGTGAAACTGAAATGGTGTGTAGGACTATTAATTAGTCACCCTAATGTAGCTATATACAATTCTTTTCATTTTTAATTCAATGAATGGTAGCTATGATAGGGCAATAGATTATCTAACACACCAATGCCTACTCAAATGCAATTTTTTCTAACTCTTCTTGAATGGAAAATAACTCAATAATTTTAATTAATGCCCCAAAAACACACCAAAAATGAAACCGAGAAAAGAGAACAAAGTTATGTGATGTATGGATGAATTCATGAAGCGATGGGGTACAACTGATGTAGGGATGGTCGAATCAAAAAGGTCAACGAGCTACTGCAGATGACCGACATAGGCTGAGACTTCCCTTGAATACATAACAACATGACACAAGAGTGACCCGCCAACATGACTAATGAGTACCATGTGATATAATAAACTGATGCAAGAGGCATCAAGGCATGCTCGATATGAAGGGAAGAGTAACTAGACAAAGGAGTAAAGAGACTCATATGAGTGGTACGACTCCTAAGCAAGGTAAAAACCAACTGTAAGATAATGAGGCAAACAAGTGGCGTGTTCGAGGGTGAAGCAATTGATGCTACCAATGGGTGAAAAGTGAAGATATGTGTTCCTTCCCTTCTCATTTTATAAATTCCTTTTTTTTTAAAGTTGTCCCCCGAGTCAAAAAAAGAGATAAAAGTATAAAAGGGAGAACCTCATAGCCACAATTGACTAGGGTATTACTTTTTCATAACTAGTCTATCCTAGTCTGGAAAATGGTTAAACTTATACTAGGTAGATGAAAATTCAGGTACTTTTACAAGCGTGAAGTAGACAATTTCACTCGATAATATTTTCTAAGTTAAGGAAATTGAAAATAGAAAAAAGAAACTCCTCGTCAAAGAACATGTGGTATAAAGGGTAGAAACTGGTTTCGGTAATGGTGGAACTTCTCATGACATAAAGTGGATAGGAGGCTAGGTAATAGTACCACTCATTATAGTGGTTCCTCCAAGAAAGGGTAGAAGAACAAGTGAAAGTGGATGATAGGTCAAGCACATGATAACAATGGAAGAGGAAAACCAAGGCTCAAACTGTAGAATTAGGCTAATAAAAGTGGCAATCACAGGGGATAGAGTTTGGAATCCTCCCAGGCTATGGCTAGAAAAGAGACAAAGAAAAGGACACGAGGCTCAAATTAAAATTCATGGCAGGTTATAAGGAGGGATTCCAAGAGATAATTAAAAAATACTCCATGGAAACTAATACGATAATAGGGTGCTAACTAGGGTATCCATGAGCAGGTTACATTTATCACCAAGCTATGACATGCATATAAGAAGTGGAAAAAATCTCAATTTTATGTGGTCATACCTAAGGCATAAATAGTGTTAACGGTCGAAATGCAAACTCGGAAAAAGTGACCTTCACCTATATTCCAGTAAGGGAAACGTACCTAAGGTAAAATGGATGTTGCAATAGAAACATGACCCTTTCCTGTAAAAACCATCTTAAAATACTAGATCTATGGTTAAATCACATAATGAAATAAATAATCACGGATGAGCGAAAGACAAGACCTATATTTTGGTTTTTTTGAATTTTATGATTTTTTTTTTGGGATTTTATAATTTTTTTCTAATTTTGGCATAGATAAGGCATGACAAATGTTCACATCACACACCAAACCAAAAAAGGGGATAAATCTTCACACTCTTATATACAATATGTACTTGCGCAACTCAGTATGGTAGGTCACGTTAATGTGTACTCACAATAGGGCACATGCCAAGGGTTTTTATATGAAAACTCATGGAAGGAAAGGGAACCATATTCTCACTAAAATGGGGCCATGCCAAAGGATGTCACACTTCCCAATCCGGAACGATTGACCATGATAAGGGTAATCTAACATAGTCATACTTTCAAAAAATCCCTATGGACATAATTGAGGATTAAGACATAATGGAGGTACAAGACACTCATCGAAAAGTGATGAGGTGTAGGATGATTCATTGGCAAGTTCATTATTCAAAGCCCAAGACTTGACTCGATCCATGGGTGGAAGTTCCAAGGGAAACTGAGGAGATGCCCCGTGGGTCGATTCAAGGTTTAATATGTCGAACTCTACATTTCTAATTTAGAGAGATTAGAGTCAGAAAGAGGCATAACCTCCGTATGATAATCAATGTATGTATCCATGACCTCCGAGTTGACTAACCAGGGAGGCTCTTCATTAGGGGAGTCATGTGGAACAAGTGGAGGGGAGGCCCGTGTGGGTGAAATAACCTGATCGTATTTTATATTTGGATTAAGTTTCTAACCAAAGTCAGGAGGTACTTATGGGATTGTCGGATAGGAAATCTCTTCCACAATAGGTGGTGTAGGGTGGTCACTACATTGGTCATCCTCAATAAGGACAGGCGACACCAACCACAGATCAGGAGCTCTCTGGGGTCCACAAGTGGTAGAAGAGATCAGATACATAGAAAAGTGGTATGATATGAGCGAGTGTTTGGTGGAGGGAGTTGAGGAAAAAAATATATAAGGGTGAAACTTTTGAAAATCCTACGCCGACACTTTGAAACTGACCAGGATAGTCCCCCACAAGTGGTAGAATAGTTCTAGTAGTAGTAGAATGTTGGGTTGATGGCAGGAAATATTCAAGCTGGTCAATAGTAATGATATTTCCTTCATTGGGAAAGAAAAGTAGATGACACATGGATGAGACCACAATGGCGATGGCATAAAACCAGCGATGACAAAGGAGCATGTTATAATCTAAAGAAACATCAAAAATTTTAATGTCTGCATGTTCCCTTTTACCGCATAACTATATGGAAAAATGTGGGAGGACCCCCTTCGGAATGAAATTATGACCGAAAATTTCTTGGAGAGTGGTATTATACTTGGCGAGAGTTGGAAAGAAAATAGTTTTATAATAGGATATGGACATGACATAGGTGGAAGACCCCTCATCTACAAGAGTGTGATGGATATTCTTTTGGGAAACTGGCACTATTATCTAAAAAAAAAATTGATGGGAAAGGCGAGGAGTGGATTTATAGACACTAAAAGAAATGACACTTGAATCAAATCGATCAACACCACCGATGGCAGAAAACAAGGCTTTGCAATGATGAGTAAAAATTTGCAAGACCTCCAAAGTAGACATGGAAAACGGCACTTGCGTTAGATATTCAACAATACTATAGTGTTGAGCAGCCCTGGCAGAAGGGTTTTTTGTCATATTATGTAAAACACCCTTGGCGAGGTGATAAATAGGTTCCATGGGCTTATCCAGAGTCAGACGTCTAATGGAACTAGGTGGAGTTGGTTAGTCTTTGTAAGGAGGACTCAACTCAGGTACATCATAAGACTTAGATTGCGTGGTTACGTTAACATATTATTTGCACATAAAGATGGTTGATTTGAGAGGGATATGGGAGGCCCGACCCCTCGTTTCCCCCTTGAAGAGGTCGAGAAGGTTGAGCAATAATTTTTTGATGGGGTCGTGTAGGGAATGGATGAGTTTAAATGACAAGTGGTTGAGAAGATGGTGGTGAAAGAAGCCTATGAACTTCATCCATTTGAGGACATTCATGAGTAAGGTGATTGCCCTGACAAATTTTACAAGGGAGCTTCACTTTCTGGTGATGCTCATTGGTGCCCTCTCCCCGACTCTCACGGTTGGGTTTAAACTCTTGGGAAGTTTTATTTTGCTGTTTATTTTTTCTATTGTTATTATTTTTTTTACCAACAGTTTTAGAGTTGTTCTCTGGTTGAGTGGAATTTACCGTGAGAACATGGAATGATCAAGAGGGGGTGCTTTAGCAGATCCATACACATTTGTTGTGGATTGATATGTAAAAAGAAGTTGCCCAAGGTGGGAAGAAATTTGGCTCATGATATTGGAAACATACCCAATCACGCCATCGGTATGTGGGTCAGGAACATGCTTAGTTGTGTTAATGGAAGGCCTAGGGGCATTAGGAAAAAATTCATACATTGTACTCGACTGTGAATATATGAGATCCAATTGTTGGGCAGCTAGAATGGCTTTCTCTTCGGTAAGAACTTGAAACATAAACAAATATTTATCGATTTGATATTGGAGTGATCTAATGAACCATTTAGGGAGAATATTGTCAGGTGATTTAGTTCTTACTAACCCCTTGCGATGACATCACTCATGAATGTGATCAGAGATATGTGTGGCATCATATTGTTTTAATTTAGACAAAAGGTCAAAGTCAAGATCATATCGGGTGGGTAACTGAAAATTTGTCTCAAAATTTTGCAGTAACAAGGCAAAATCACCATAAGATGCAGTATTTAACTTGATATACCATTTGGCAGCATCCCCAGGTAACGTTCTTTGCAACACGTGAATTTTGACAAACTATTCCACTGACAAATTAGATGAATGCCATATATGGTAAGTGGTGATATGGGTGGATGGATTCTCCCTAGGCTTCCCTTCAAATTTGGGAATATTAGATGTTAATTTGGTAGTCATCGATGGCCACCAAGGATCATGATAGATGGGATCATCAGTCAATTTGGAAAGATCTGGTAAATAAAGCGAGTATAGAAATAGATTGTGAACTTGACTAAATGGGTCATATGCATAAGAAGAACTTGACCAGCGTTGTGGCCCCCCCAAAAATAGATTTGACAAATGAGCTTATTGGTGGTGAAAAGGGTTCACCCTAGTAGAAGGCTACTCTAGGCTACGGTGACTGGTAGAATCGATGTTTCCCCCCAAGGTACAAACCTACAGAGAGAAATGGACCCCCAAAAGTGTGACTACTAATGGGGTTTTACCTAGGGTTAAAAGAAGGACTAGACTGTGAAGTAGGACCGACATAAGGGGAATGACCTAGATAAGACAGGGTACTAGAAGTGGGGTTACCCGGGACCCCCAGGTAAATTAGCCCCTCTAGTAAAATCCCTGGTTGGTCGCATCCCTCCAAAGAGTGAACTATACCAAGCTTATGTCAACTGGTGATCACCCCCATGGACTAGCAGAAGCAACCGTCCCTAACTGAGGAACAAGAATAGTCGGCTAGGAAAATAACAGTGTATAAATTCCTGGACTTACTCGCTCACTAGGCTAGGGTGTTGTAGCCGACATAGAGGATGGTGTGGGCATAGTAACATTTTGGAAACTAGTGGGATACATATATGAGAGAGGTAGAATTCCCCAGGAAGAAGTAATCATTGTAGACGGAGGATTAGGGATAGATATGATAAGAAATGATAGCATTTTCATGGTAGTCGAGACTGTTGATGTAGATGGTAGTGAAATCTTAGACTCCGCCATAGGGTAAATGGTTGATAACAACACCTAAGTGTGAGACAGTGTAGAATACTAAGGATTCAGCCACAATAAATTAGGTCCTAAAGGATCATTCAAATGTGGATTTGCAGGTGCATCACAGTCATCCGCTAAATTCTCAATAGAAACCATATTTCTATGAGTGGGGCCAGACATAGATTGCAACACTATATGGTGGTCTACGTCACGAGCACTAAGAGGCACTCTCCGCACAGTAGAAATAAGTCCACTTTGTTTAGGAAGTAAACCTTGAAGACGACATGAACGTCAAATTGTAATTTCATTCAAGGTGATAGTAAATAAAACACAGTTAAGTTACTTCAAACACCCTAAGGCCAAAACTACTGACTCGAACCAAAGAGCATGCTCTAAATTTTTTCTAAAAGGTAGCACACAAAAACATGATAGAAAGAAGTTGGTGGTGGAACAGTTATACTAACAACCTCCTTCCCATGCCTTTTAGCTATGAACTCAGCACAAGTGCCCCCACTAGTGGAACACACCCCGAGCGAACTGAGAGAATATGACTAATATTCCTCCCAGGTACAAAGAAGATGAGCCTCATTGTGCATCTATGTAGGATACGACTTTGGGGGATAGTCGTAGGACAAAAAAACATGCAAGTGCAGGAAAATTAACCCCAAAATGAGCGAAGTCTGAAACCCCCTTGAGAGCTACCTCCCAAGTGGTCCCCAAGTGATAAAAACCATTTGTATGCATGCCAATTCCACTATATCGCGCCACCCAAAACTAAGAGAAATGGGTTGTGTCACAATGCTTATCCCAAGTGTGACGTCGTGCATAACCCTTTTCTGAGGAGGGACTCCCAGACCACACTACTTCTAATGGATTTTCACTCCCTACCGCAAGATTTTGAGTTGATTCTGTTTGGTTGGAGTGGTTAACTCACAGTCCTACCTCCAAGACCATATCATAAGCTAATGTTGGTGTAATACTAGTAAAAATAAAAGGTGAATCAAGTTGATTTTATTATCATGTTAATTTTAATGACTGTTGTTTACACAAGCAAGAAGCGGCGTGAAACTGAAATGGTGTGTAGGACTATTAATTAGTCATGCTAATGTAGCTATATACAATTATTTTCATTTTTAATTCAATGAATGGTAGCTATGATAGGGTAATAGATTATCTAACACACCAATTCCTACTCAAATGCAATTTTTACTAACTCTTCCTGAATGGAAAATAACCCAATAATTTTAATTAATGCCCCGAACACACACCAAAAATGAAACCGAGAAAAGAGACCAAAGAAAGTATCTCAAGAAAGAACACAAAGAACCCTAAAATTGAAGCAGGTAGGGAAACAAAGCCCAATCAAAGCACTCAAAGTAATAAAAAACAAAATTCAAAGTGAAAACAAAAGATGGTGATGTTAATCAAGCTAGGGCTGTAGCACATTGGCTCCACAAGGGGCAATGTTCTACAAGGGACTAAACTGCACCCTAGAGGCATAGAGGCCTAAAAATGATCTTAAAGAGGGTGATATAATGTAACAAATCACTTCCAAAAAAAACTTGATCATATGGAAGCCTCACAACATGTCACAACACCACTGTTTCTGACACTAATGCTCAAAAACCAAAGAGATCAGTCAACAAAAAGGCATGATAATGAGAAACAATCCAAAAATATGAATGTAAAGTGTAGATAATATATAATTTTTTTTTGAATATATCCAATCATAATTGATAATGAAGTTAAGGGACAAAACTCAAAACTCAATCCAAGTCACCCAATCAAAACTCAAGAAGAAAATCGCACAACAATGAGTAAAGGAAGACGTTGAACATACTGACCAAAATAAATAAATAATAAATATATGATAGCTAATAAACTAAATAAAATGACATATCCAATATATATCCAATAGATCAGTTAGAAAAAACCTGAAAATTTAAGCAAACAAGCTCAAGAATACCCGAAAATTGGGAAAATTGATAAAAAATAGGTTGAATTTTCAATAAGTCATATCTTCCTCATATGGACTCCATTTCCAGCATTTTTATTTTTATTTTTTTTTGCGGTAAAATTTAAAGAAGAAGATAAATATGTAATTATTTTTACTCAGATATATACATAAAATATCAGAATTGAACCAAAAAATCAATCGTGTAGGTGGGCGGAATAAAAAAATTGGCCAATTTTAATTGGCCATAAATCCTTCATATGGAGTTCGTTTTCAGTAAAATAAAAAATAAAACAAAATTGGTAAAATTCCAAGAGGAATATATATATATATATGATAATTTCAATCAAATTAATTACATAAAATTCCATAATTTTATTTGAGGTGCGTGATCTATTATTTTCTCATATAAAAAAAAGAAAAACTCTAGATCTAAGATCAATTCATATCTGAAGCAAAGAGATAATATCCCTAAACAATAGTTGAAAATACGTGAAATTTTTTGAGAAAACCCAAAAAATAAAAAGCAAGAGGATTGGATCAGGATGTAAGGAAAAGTAGACACAAAAGAGAGTGTGCTCTCATTGAAATCACCAGTTCTATTGCATACAAAACTGCAAGGAGTTGTTGCTCCATTATCTAGTGTCCCATAGACCACCAGACACATAAAGCACAAAAAAAAAATACATCTTATATTTCCAATCCTTTATGATTTAGAAGTATCAATGCAATCGCTTAATTCTATGATGGAGAAGAGACTACCTTGCCACCTCGCAGGTGGGGAATAGATCTTGAGTTCCATGCAGACCTCTTGCACTTCCACATGAGCGATCTATCTAATCTGCTTCCAATATAAATACTTGCAGACAATCATGAACATAGAAATAAGAAAAAGTATCTTCCTTGGAATATCATTAGATAAACGATAACATAAAGCAATTACGATATCTTACATGAAATCATATATGGGAGGAAACATTGATCTTCATTAACATAATATAATGGTCCAATACCTTAGTTCCAACTTATCCTCTCCGCAATCCAGTTGCGTTTCCCCACTAAATGTGATAGATGAGTAGGAAGAGCACTCTCCTATAAAATAAGAGCTCATAAGCTCTCAAGATGATATCAAGATAACAATAGGGTATCAATATCTCAACACAAAAACAACATGGCTCTCCAAAACTCAATCTCTTTGGAACTAGCTTGACACTCTCAAATGATCTAGTATAAATAGGTAAATGATAGGTCCATGGAGGATGAATGTGGATGCCCAGGATGATGAGAAGTTATAGAAACTACTAATGGGTGAGTCCTCGCAAACTCAAATTAGTGAGTAATCAAGGTCATCTCCTAGGGAATGAGAAACTCTAGAAACCTTTTGGAAAATTATGATATTTTTCTCAATTATATCAATTATGAAATAATTATTATCTCATAATTATAATATTTTTCCAAAATAATTATGAAAAAAATTCTCAATTATGTAGTTTCACCCTTTTTTCATGAGATAAATCTCACATAAGTGAAATAAAAGGTGAAAAGGGATGCATTTTACAAAAACAAGAGAGATAAGTTAATATTGGTTTTCTCTCACTATAATGGAGTGGAAAATAGGGTTATAATAGGATTTACTAATAATGATTCCATAAACATATTTAAATTTAATTAATAAACATATTAAATTTTAATATATTTAATAAAATTACAATATAACAAAAAATTTAATCATGTATATTCACCCCCACTTTACAATGGATATTATTAAACTGTAAATAGGTTTTGATACAATACCTTAAGTCGATACCATGGCTTACCAATACCACATGCCTCCAATCCATAAATCATTTCACAATAAAAAAAAATTAACTGTAAAATATATTTGGACCTCGCATTGATCATTGATTGAGAATTCTCAATCATATGGATGGAAGGGGGAGAGAGAGGGAAGAAGTGAGAGACAAATAGAAAGACAGAAAGGGGGGATGGGAGAGGGGGGGAAGAGGAGGTTAGAGAGAGATATATAGTCACAAATTTGGAGGGTAGAGAGATGAAGGGATGTGACAAAGAGCGAGAGAGAGGAATGAAGAGAGAGAGGAGGGGATGGAGAGAGGGAGAGAGGGAGGGAGGGAGAGACAGGGAGGGAAGCATAAACAAATGGAGAGATATAGTTAGTGACAGAGGAAATGAAAAGGAAGATATGGAGAGAGATTAAGGGAGAGAGGAGAGGAGGGAAGATAAAGAGAAGGAAAGAAAGGGAAGAGAGAGAGGGGGGGATAGAGTCACAAATTTTGACGGTAGAGAGAGTGAGAGAGAGAGAGAGATAGAGAAGTGGAGAGGTGGAGATATAGAGGGAAGTGGGAGAGGAATGGAGAGAGAGGATGGAAGAGAGAGTACTTCATAGACAGAAGGAGAGAGGAGATAATAGAGAGAAGGAGTTGGAGGGGGAAGAAAGAAGTGGAAGAAAAAATACAGAGAGATATATGTGAAGAGAGAGAGAGAGAGGGAATGAGAAGGGATAGATGGAAAGAGAGTTAGCGAGAGAGGGGAGGAGGGTAGAGAGAGATAAGGAGAGGAGTAAGGGATAAGGAGATAAGATAAAGACAATGAAATATGGAGACACAAATATGGAGGGGGGAGATAATGGGAGAGAGAGGAGGAGATAGGTAGCGAGATAATGATAGCGTTGGAGGGAAGAGAGAGAAAGAGAGAGAGTTATCGGTGGGATAGAGAGGGAGAGAGAGGAAGAGGACTTGAGAGAGTGAAGGAGAGAGGGAGGAATACATATATGGAGTTAGAGGGAGAGAGAGAGGTGTTGGTTCTAATAGAGGTGACTTTTTATTGACAACTCTAGTGCTTCCTCATTTAATTATCAACCCGGGGTAAGTCTTTTTATTCCAAGAGTGTCGGCACAATATATGCAAGTCAGTTTGTCTACAGATGCTCCTTGTCAATTCTGAGGAAGAATTTGCTAACTTCCTGAACTTTCTTATGCTATGAAGGGTGGCTTGGATGGATTTTTAACCTAGGATTGAGCAACAGGAATGTGTGTTTCTCTAATGGAATGAAACAACAGCTTAATTGAACCGAAAAACAATCTAGATAAAACAAGCAGGCATTGAACTGAACAGTGATGGAATTAAATGGAACAATACTCTAACTAATTTAATTAGTAATGTAATCGAATTGAACCAATAGTCTAGCTAACTAAGCAATAATGAAGCAGTAGTATAACTAGTTGTGCAGTAATGGAAAAACAAGATAACTAAGATGGAGAGTAATGAAACATTAGTATGACTGAAGCGAATTAAATAACTCATAGAACAAGTAATTAAGTAATTTTTCAATGGAGTTCTCTGTATGACTTAATTAATCAACATTGATAGATGGTTGAACGCTTATTTATGCGAGAAAGAGAATGCAATTCATAAAGAGAGATAATGCTGAAATTATCTTATTTTACGATCTGTAATTCAAATGCAATGATATCAAAGGAACTGGAACTATCTATTGATAACAAAACATTGTCGTAAGTCAGAAAATACGATTGCACTCGTCCTACTTTAAGAACGCAGTTTCTAACAGTCTTGAGGAAGGATAATTGTATTTTTATTAAATGGAAATATATGTTACAACTGCATCATATTCATAAGCATCGATTCTATAACTACACAAAGTATGAAAACGTGCGTGGAGCTTCTAGAGGTTTGGCCCTGACCACCAAAAGCCTTAGCATTATAAAAACTTAAAAAGATGATTTTTCAAAGCTCTATATTACATCCAGTGATGTTACAAAAATATAATTAGACAGACTGTTTCTGATTTTTCTATTACAGAATGAATTTCCTGTCTTGTTTTCGACTCCCCTTCTCCTCAGTCCTTTGCCCTTTTAAAGGCGATTTCCAAGAATTTCGAAATTGTTTCTCAAACGACAACCCACTATGCATGGTTGTGGTTTGAGTTCTTGGACTCGGATTCATTTGTTTGCCTTCTACTAGCCACTGGAATCGCTAGGATTTCAGATGCTCGTGTTCGTTGGTTGGCTTCCATTCCCTATTGGTCCAGGCATTCTACTTTTCTGCATGTGGAGATAAGAGAAGTCAATTTCCCATTATAAAAACATCATTTTCATCATTAGTCTGATTTTTCCCATTTTCATGATCTTCTATTCCTTATTGTTAATGTGAAGAGGGATTCCCTTGAAATTATAACATAATTTTTAAGTATTTACAGGGTGAGAATCATACCTTAATTTGGGCCCAACATACTCCCCTGCTTACCTAGTTACATGTCCTCATGCAAACATATGATTGAGATGTAGTTGTGTTAAGGATTAGGCAGGGTGGGCCTTTTCGTTGTATGTTCTGAAGCCTTGTTTTCTTTTTATGAGTGGAAAGGCAGTGCCTGTGGCTCCCTCTAGAAATTCGTAATTGTGATTATAATCCTTGGGAGGAAGCCAGAGGGGAGGGTTTTTGTATCTGCATTCCAACCAGGTAGGCCCCATGTTGTAGACTAGGCTGCTGTATGAAAGGAACTTGGAGGCAGTAGCCTTGAAATTCCTGCAATTGAATGGCTCCCTATTCTTCACATTGTTTGTGGAGGCCATCCACCTTTTCTTGGAAGCTGCTAAGGTCGCTTCACGAATGTCCTCAAAGTACTCTCGTGCATTTTCTATGATATCTTTATGGATGATTCCTAGCCTAGAACTCACACCTAGCCTTCTCATGAAGTTATTATGCTGGATGATCAGTTGCAAGGGTTTCGTAGGCTCCCCCCTGACCCATAAATCTAGACTATGCTCTATTTTCTAGAAGATGTCGTAGGTTTTGGCCTACCTGATCTGGATTTTAGAAAATGAAAGGAATGCTTGCAGCTATACATCCACTATGAAGGGGCTAGGGTTGCTATCTGTGTCTTCTTCTAAGAATAATTTATGCATGTAGAGCTCACACAAGAGGTGTTGGACCTGCTCATCCTGATCGTTACAACAGTGGACAAATTCGTCTATGGTCTTGAAGGTAGTGGGTTTCCCTACTCGAACAACTTTAACTTTCAAGAGTAGATATTGTTATGTTACGAACAAGGCATAATTGGTTGCCGGAGCTCTGCATGATAGAGCATCATCATATAGAGAGAAAATCGTAGAGATTTGCTTCTTAGCTTGCTCTATCTGTTTTTGTACCACTTTAACCTTTTCCTATTCTCCTCTAAGTTGGGTGAATGTCTCATATTCTATGAAAGAGAGGTCAATGAAATTCTTTTGTAGTGCCTGATATTCTTGTAATGGCACCCCCTCTTTTCTGCACTGTGTTAGTTCATGCCACACTTGCACTAGTTCATTTCGTAATCTCTGGTTGGCAGCTATCTCTACTAAATGGGTGTAGGTAGGGGCTTCCTCTGTTTGGGTCCCCTTTTCTTCTATAACCTTTTGCTTAGTTTGGATGGATGTTTCAATGTTGTTTGCCAGTTCTGTCTGCAGTTTAGCCTCGGTGTTGTCTACCAGGTTGTTATGTACTTCAATTTCAGTAGTGGTTATAAAATTGGTTTGTGTTCCAGTTTCCATGGTGCCAGATAAGTCAGTTTGCATTTCACTTTCAACAGTATTTATTGGTTCTGTTTGAGTTCCGACAATAGAGGTTTCTATCCTTGGCTTCCTGGCCCTTCTTTCTTTTTTCAATTTCTTCCTTAGATATTTCACCAATTTTTCCAATCTCTTGCAGGTCCTTCTTATTTTCTCACTTCTCCTCTCGCCTGAACCTTCACCTGTTCTTATTTTAGTAGGTGATAGGGGAGAAGAAATCTCTTTTTCAGGGATAGCATCTAGAATGGTGTTTCTAATTACATCTTCAGAATTGACCTCAATGTGAGGGTCCTGACTAGGATGAGCGATGCTACCTCCTGGTGACAAAGGGGTTATCTCTGTGTGTGTGCTCTATTCCATAAGGACAGTGTCACCTGAATAATCTTGTGATTCCAATCTCTCCTCTGCCTGTCCATCACTATACACTATACACTTGTGACAAAGCCTCATAATCTTCCAGTTCCTCTTGGTCAGGTAGGATGTTAGTGTGACCAGAGCTACTAGGGGAGGCAGTTTTATCAGCAAGTTCCTCTTGCTCCCCTACTTCCAATGAGTTTCTAAATTCATATTTTTTCCTTTTCTTCCCTAGGACTCGGGCCATTTCCTCCTCGAATTCTTGCAAGGGTGCATGGGATGGTTCTGCATCCTCTATGGGGTTCGAAGTTCCCTGGGGTGTTCTAGGCCATTTTTTCCTATTTGGCTCTGATGTTGAGGTTCATGTTCTTTTTCTTCTTAGAGGATTTACCCTAGGGGGATCAATTTCGATTCCCTCGGGGTTTACCTCTAGTTCCTATGCCTCTGTGTTGATGAAATTATCCCATGCTATCTGCTGCCTATCTAGCTCATGAATGATGATTAATTTTAGTAAGCCCTGGTGACTAACCACTGCTTGGGGCTTCTTGTCATTCCTCAATTGAATAGCAGTATCATGCAATATGAAATTCAAAAAGGCAGGTAGATTAATTAATTTTTTCTGTTTGAGTGCAGCTAAAAGTTTGAGATGTCGAGGTTTTACCACATCCCAACGTCCTTCACATGTAATAAACTTATGGATGAATTCCGCTAGCTCTTGCCATGGCTGGTGTAAAGAGGTAGGGTCAATCCCTCTAGTTTTTCGTTCCAATAGTTCATATGGGTCCTAGTATACTGCTACTGCTTCTCTCAGGAGGAGATTCTTTTCTGCCCATCTTTCCCCTTGCGGTGGACTTCTAGAAACTTCTACTATAATCTCCTCTGTAACTGGTATAGTTCGGTCATTAACTCTGGTTTTCCCTTCCTGCAGATTTTGCAGAAATTCGATTGCAATTCTCGTGTTGGATTCTTCTAGTCTATATACATATGTCAGCCATCCAGCTTGCTGGAGGATGGCACTCGCCACCTTTGAAATCAAAAAGTTTGTAGGCTCACTTCGAAGGGTATTTCCTCCCATAACTGATATGCTCTTTTCCTTTGGTTATTTTTCTTCTTGGCTCTGTTGTTTCGATTGGGTGTTGTTTGCAAGTGGAAGAGAGACAGTGGCTTTGTGTAAATAATATTCATGCCTTAATTATAGTGTTTATCGATGCATCTGACAATATTTGTGCAGGGATTTCACATGCTTGCCGAATTAAGGCCAATTACACCCCCTCTCTTGAAGAAAGGGTGCCCACGCCCTCAAGTACAGGAGAGATTTGGCCAGTTATGAATGTGAACATGGGAATGTCAGAATTTGGTAAATCTGCATGTGAAGGATTGACGGTTGAGTAATTACTACATATGCGGAAAAAAGGTCGGAATTAGAAGTTTTCATAATTGTATCTTGTGTGGAAGTGACCGGAAAGCGAGAGAAAATAGTATTTCCATTATTGCGATATGATGTATTTGCACGACTGAAAAGTTAGGATGGAAGCAAGACTAAGTCATGTAATAATTGGCGTTGTCATTCCAAACTTCAAAATATGTAAACAGATCTTTGTTAATTATTCTTATGCTAATTCATGATTGTCACTAATTCGAGTAATACCTTTGTGGTAAAAAAAATGGAAGACAAAGTGTATATAACAAAAATTGGTTATTAAAGGAGCATTCTTTCATACCACAAGCAGAGCCACTAATGCCTGCAGGCATTCATAGCTTCGATAGGGTTGCTATTTAGCCCAAAAAATGAGCCATGATCCCTATGTAAGAATAGTTTTTTTTCCAATTTGATGGAGAGATCACCATGCTGGTATGGTAGCCAGGTAACCATGGTGCCACTCACTATATTTGTAGCAAAGTGATCAATCCGGCTCGTGATAAGACCTCCTGTCCTTCAATTTACTAAGAAGGTCATTACCCTGGTGTGGTTTCCATAATGGGCATGTCAATTGCCACACTCTTATGAACATGGTAGGTTGGCTCCTGATGAGACCCCCTATCATCTCTTAAGATTTGCATGTAAATGTAGTACTTACTTTTGGATTGTAAAATTTTGATCTATAAGTAGGTTACTGTGATGGTGTGGTAGCCAGATAGTCACAATGCCATTCACTATAATTGTAATAGAGTGATCAGACCGACTCCTGATGAGACCTCTTATCCTTCTAATAGATGAGAAGGTAATTACCCTGGTGTGGTAGCCATAATGGGCATGCCACTTGTTTAATCCTTATGATCATGGTAGGTTGGCTCATAATGAGACCCCCTATCCTCTTAAAGATTTGCATGAACACACAATGATTGTTAAGGGAGGCTCATTGACTCCTTAAGAGTGAGGGATGGTGAAAGAAGTAGGAAGAATAATACCATTAATACCCCTTGTTCCATTTCTTGGTATTGTAGGGACATATTACTTGAATAGTGTAAAAATAAATATCATCATAAGTTCCTGAATTATTTGATATCATATTTTAACTATGGGTGACTTAGCCTTTTATCTCATGTGTGCAGAATGTCAGCTTCATGTTTAAGAATTATAGTGCCAAAGGGCATCATATTTGTAATTTTACCATTTTTCCTCTCTCTTCCAACTGCAATTCCCTACTCAAAGTTACTCAATTATAAAAATAATGGCTATTTAAGTTCGTCAGACAACAGCTGTTAAGACATTGAGCAACAGTTGTTTAAAGATTGTTCGGCATTAAAAATTATCAAAAATGGTTGTTTAATTCAAATGAACAATAGCCGTTCAAATATGGAACAATAGTTGTTCCCGAATTGAACAACAAAAATAAAGACACAGCGGCACACAACTGTTCAGTTCGTTTGAATGGAAGCCATTCAAGAAATGAACAACAGTTGTTCAGAAATTGAAAAACATCTTTAACAACGTGAAATGACTGTTCAATTGTGGTTGAATCGGCGACCTTTCAAAAATTGAACAGCAGTTGTCCACGAATTGAACGGAAAAATTAAAAACACAGCAAAAATATGTTCAATTTAATTGAACCGCAACCGTTCAAAAACTAAACAACAACTGTTCTCAAATTGAACAGTAAAATTAAAAACACAACAAAAATATGTTCAATTCGGTTGAACTGTAGCCATTTGAAAACTAAACAACATCTATTCTCAATTTGAACAGCAAAATTAAAAAACAACAAAAAGCTGTTCAATTCGGTTGAACTGTGGCCATTCAAAAAATTAAAAGCAGTTGTCCTGGATTTGAACAACAAAATTAAAAAAATGGGAAAAAATCTATTCAATTTGGTTGAATAGCGGTCGTTCAAATATTGAACAGCAATTGTTCTCGAATTGAACATCAAAAATAAAAAACACAGCGAAAAGCTATTCAATTCGGTTGAACCGCGACCGTTCAAAAATTGAACAACACCCGTTCTCGAATTGAACAATAGCAATAAGAAGCACAGTGAAAATTTGTTCAATTCGGTTGAACCATGACCATTCAAAAATTAAATAGCAGTCGTTCTTGAATTGAATAGTAACAATAAAAAAACACAACAAACAACTGTTCATCTCGGCTGAACAGCAGCCGTTCAAAAACTGAACAACAGTTGTTCATAAATTGAACAACAAAATAAGAACATTGCAGATGGTTGTTTAATTTAATCAAACAACAGCCGTTCAAATATTGAATAGTAGCTATCCGCGAATTGAACAGTAAAAATGAAAAAGACACAACAATAAAAAAACACAATCTTATAATGAAAATGGATTGCAAATGGGAAGAATGTACAACAAGAAAAACAATTATGTAAATTATTTAAAAGTGATGTTTTCAAACCACTCATGTACTTGAGTTTGTGGGGTTGTCACCCCCTTGCACCACATCTTGGATGGTGGGATTGTTTCGTGCCTATTGATAGAAATATTATTTCGTGAGAGGTTTGTGATAGAGGCGTATTCTATGCCCGTTAACTCGAAATTTTGAGCCAGACCCATCTATAGTGGTCAAGGTTAGGTTACCATTTCAATGTACTTCCTGAATCTCATATGGACCAAGCCACCTTGTTTGCAATTTTCCTGGAAAGTCGTGGAATCTGGAATCATAGAGGAGTGCCCAATCTCCTTTTTGAAAGACCTTCCTCTCTATTAGGTTGTCATTCCACTTGGCTTGTTGTTGTTGAATTATCTTTGTGCATTGCAGGGCAAGCAGTTGAATTTTGTCCAGTTCATTTATTTGTTGGAGTCTTTTAGCTTGAGCGTCTGTTAAGTCCAATCCCACTTCCTAGGCTATTATCAGTGTTTTAATTTCAAACTCAATAGGGAAGATAGGTTCTCTCCCAAATACTAGTTGATATGGTGAATATCTAGTGGTATTTCACCAGGTTGTTCGATAAGCCCATAAGGCTTCTGGTAGTCTAGTGGCCCAGTCCCGACTGTGTGCTGCTACTGTCTTGGTAAGGGTTGCCTCCAGGACTTTGTTAGTTCTTTCAAATTATCCATTTTCTTGCGGGTGGTAAGGAGACCTAACTCGGTGAATGATATGGTGATTTCTTAAGGTAGATATGATCTTATTTCCTGTGAATTGTGCCCCTCCATCGGTTATCACTTCCCTTGGCAAGCCATATCGTACGAATAGTTCAAAGAGAAACTTAATTACTGATTCTTCTGTGGCTCTTGACAAGGCTACTGCTTCCACCCATTTGGTGACATAATCTATGGCAACCAATATGTGGGATTTCTAGTTTGATGGTGGGTTGAATGGCCCAACGAATTCCAACGCCCATTGTTCAAATGGTTCCACCACCAATTGTGGTTGCAGCGACATTTCATCAGCTTGGCCTGGGCGGCCCATTCTTTGGCAACTATCACAGGCTTGGACATACTTCTTTGCGTATTTGAAGATCATAGGCCAGTAATAGTCCAATTGCAACACTTTATGCCCCATCTGTCATTCTACGAAGTGGCCACCACAGGGTTCATCGTAACAAGCCCGTAAGATGTCGTAGATTTCGTCTTCCCTTATGCATCTGCATATGTTCATATCAGCCCTTGTATGGAATAGGTATCCTCCAATCCAAGAGAATTTTGCGATGTGTTGTACAATCAATTTTCGTTCTCTCGTCATTAAATTTCTGGGTAGTTTCCCCACCGCCAGATAATCTGCCACATCTTCCTACCATGGTTTTTTGACTGCTACAACAAACATCTTTTCATCAAGGAATTTATCGTCAACTGTTACTGTGTCATTTTTCTTGGGGACTCTGGACAGGAAGTCTGTAACCACATGTTCCTTCCCTGGATGGTCTTTGGTTGTTATATCGAATTCATGCAATAAAAGTAGCCAACGAGTTATTCTTCCATTCATTATCGATTTATTAGCTAAATATCTAATAGCAGAGTGGTCAGTGTATAGGAACACTTGATATCCGATTATGTAGTGCCTGAAATTATTGATAGCATAAATTACAGCCAGGAATTCTTTCTCGGTCACTGTATAATTTAATTCAGAAGGAGTAAGGTTTTTGCTGATATAATAAATACCATAAGGCTTTCGGTCTTCTTCTTGGCCAAGAACTACTCCTATTGTTGTATCAGATGCATCAGAAGAGATATAAAAGGGTAGTTTCCAGTTAGGACCTCACAAGATTGGTGCAGTTGAGACCAGCTTCTTCAAGTCTGTAAAAGCGGTGTCACATTTTTCAGTCCAATGGAATTCAACATTTCCAGTCAAAGCATACATAGGTGTAGCTATTTGTGAATTTTCTTTTATAAATCTGCGATAATATCTTGCATATCCCATGAAACTGGGTGCCTCCGTTTGTGTACAAGGCGTGGCCAAGAGAAGGATTACCTCTATTTTAGCTGGGTCTACCTATATTCCAGCTGCAGAAATATAGTGACCTAGGATTACCCCCTCAGTCATCATCATGTGGAATTTTTTGTTGCTTAAACACAGTCTAGTAGCAATACATCGTTCTAACACTTTTTCTAACGTTTCTAGCGCTTGATCAAATTCTTCCCCATAGGGTGTAAAATCATCCATATAAATTTCAAGTCCTTCATTTATTAAGTCAGAAAATTTTGCTAATTATGGCTCTTTGAAATGTTGCTGGGGCATTACATAATCCAAATGGTAAAAATCTGTAAGCGAAAGTGCCACATGGGCAGGTAAAGGTTGTCTTATCTTGGTCTTCGAGAGCTATTTGGATCTGACTGTATCCGCTGAATCTGTCAAGGAAAGAGAAGAACCGTTTTCCATCTAATGTGTCAAGGACTTGGTCAATGAAAGGAAGGGGGAAATGATCTTTCTGAGTTTCCTTATTTAATTCTCTATAATCTACGTAGATTCTCCACTTCCCATTCTTTTTAGGGACGACCACCAAAGGGGAGACCCATTTGCTGTCTGAGATGGGATAAATGAAATTTACATCTAGCAGTTTTTGCAGTTTTTCTCTTACAATTTCATTTAAATGCGGGTTTAGTCTTCGTTGGGGTTGTCTAACGGGTTGTTTTTCCCTATCAGTATAGATGTGGTGCGTGCACAGTTGTGGGTCGAAGCCCTTCATGTCTTGGTAATCCCATGCAAATGCACCCTGGTGCTTCTGGAGGACTTTTATAAGTTTCTGCTTTTGGTTATCATCCAAGTTGCTGTTAATATTCAGAACCTTTCCTAGTTCGATATCAATAGGTATACTATTACGAACAATGGTTGTGGAGCTATGTTGAGTCTCAAAGTCCGCCACAGGGTCCTCTTGACCTTCATATTTGAGAACTATTTTCATCATTTGGCATTTCAAATTTTCAGGTTTGGGTGGCTGATTCATAACGTTACTAATGACATCATCTTCTATTTGATCCTTGAATTTGAGGGCTTCTGCTAGTCTCAGAGGTGGACGGATGTTTTTTTCCCAATATGTATCTAGGTTCTTGTGAATTTTTATCGTGGGCAGACTTGGTTTGGCAGGCGGATAAATAATGATATTTTTTACAAAGTTGCCTCTAGTGATAGCCATGCTACCTGCTTGATAGCCTATGTAAGAATCTATTGTGGCTATCCAAGGCCGCCCAAGAATCAATGGGTGCCCTTCCATCCTATTTTTTGGATTAATGACTAAACAATCAGCTGGGTATTCCCATGAGTCCACAAATACCATGATGTATTTCACTATACCTTCTGGTCTAATAACAGATCTGTCAACTAGTTCCAGAAATCTAGCTGTAGTTTCTAAAACTGATATGCCCAGTTTTTCACAAGCTCCCGTAGTTAGGATGTTAATGGCTGCCCCTAGGTAAACGAATGTGTTTGGAAATGAGTGTCCAGGAAATTTCACAGTTACAATGGGGTTTCTTGGAACTTCATATTTCACAGGT
Source organism: Pinus albicaulis (assembly GCA_034641835.2). Taxonomy (NCBI): domain Eukaryota; kingdom Viridiplantae; phylum Streptophyta; class Pinopsida; order Pinales; family Pinaceae; genus Pinus; species Pinus albicaulis. The sequence continues at coordinate 815,420,275 of CM076570.1, forward strand.
GATTCTCTACCTAAAAATAAGTCAGATAGCGTTCCTACCACATGAACAGTAGGTGCAACCATTGTTTTCTTAATTTGTTTTTTTCCACATAATTCCTTGATTGTCTTTGCATAGATGGGAATGTCTTGGATGGCTTGGAGAAGAGGAATTTTAATACAAGGGTTTCTTAATTCCCCCAGGATGTCAAAATCTGGGGTGATTATAGGTCTAGGTAGGTTTAATCTCTCAGGGAATGGAGGCGGAGTCACTCTAAGCTCTTCGGGTCTTTGTTGGTCAATTTTTTCCTTATCTTTACCTTTTTCTGTTATCTTCGTTGAGCTAGGCCCTGTGGATGTTTCAACTTGGGACTGAGGTGGAGTTATGGCCTCTACAGGTAATATGGTACGTCCTGATCTTAACCTCAATTCGTTGCACCTTTTCTGTTCGACATTGGGTTTTGGGTCCTCTATGATCTGAATTAGTTGAATCGGTCTATTATTGGGGTTGGGATTGGGTTGGGCTGGTAATTTAGGGCGTATGGCAGGCTAGTGGTTATGCTGAATTAGGTAGGGAGCTAGTAATTGTTGGGTTCCTACCCCTATCGGTAGATTTCCCATCCCCGTAGGTCGTTTCTAGTTCCAATTGGTGTTTTGAGTAGGACGGTTTGGCCATTGGTTTTGATACGGGCTATTCTACCAATAAGGGGGAGAACTAGGGAAGTTTTGCCAATTACTCCTTCATGGAGGCTGCGTAGGCCAAGGTGGCATAGGAAATTCTTGGTTTGGCCAATTTGGGAAGGGGTTTTGAGTCTTCCAAGTTGTTGCAGGGTTTTGCTGGTTGAACTGCAGCAATGGGAAGTATTGAGGTAGGTCTTGTGGTATGCCAGGTCGTGCCTGCAATTGCCGATGTCGATTAATTAAATAGATTGGCTCTGTTTCTTCTTCTGCTTCCTTGTAGATGGCTTTCAGCCTGGGAAGTGAAGGACACTGGTCCATAGCATGATCCTTAGTGTAGATAGCACAAGTCTGGACCATACCTAAAGGACACTCCCTCTAGCTGTGCTTCTTCCGACATCTTGGGCAAAATATGGCCAGGTTTTTTTCGGTTATAGCTTGTTTTTGCTTGGCTTGTAAAATGTCAAGTTGCGTTGTCAAAGTACCCAGGATGTCAGCTTTGAAATTTTCTAACAGTTTTCCAAATTCTGCTCTAGTTACATTGCCATTGGTCTGCTTAATATCCTTCTTCATAGAATCATGACCATTAGGTCTATTGCGTGAGCTACCCCAGGAGCATCTAATACATAAGGAGATAATCTCGTCATATTGTTCCTGATAAATATCTCCCTTACCCATTATGTTAAGCATTTCAACCCAGTCTTCCTTCATCCCTTTAAGCATTTTGTTTTTAAAATGTCCTTGGATAATGTGGTATATGGGGATTTTTGTAAATTGTATCGAAATCTTTCTACGTATTCCTCTAATGTTTCATTGTCTTTTGCGGACATGTTAAAGATTTCGTCTTTTAGGTCTCGGGTTCGACAATAATCTTGGTATTTGGTAAGAAAAGTATTCTTCATTTGGTCCCAGTTGTTTATAGTTCCCCCTCCTAATCCCATGAACCAGTGGAGTGCAGTCCCTTTTAAGGTGGAGGGAAATAATTTTAGTTTCTGGGGATCGGTGGTGTAGTCATATCCTATACATAAGACATAAAATTGAAATAGGAATGCATCAGGATCTTCTGTGGTTAACCCATGAAAGGTGGGGATGTTGTGCAAGGGAATGGCTTTCGTAGGGGCATTGGTAGCATGATCAACTATAAGGTACTCTAATGTTGATGTTTGTCTCTGAATCTGATTTTGATTATTTTCCATTTGATCAAAGAGGTGCCAAAAATCTTTAGGAACTTCTTGATCTAGAGGAGAGATTTTAATAAGCTTGGGAGGTGAATGCAGTGGGGGTTTTACAACACTTCCCTGATCTGGGATTCTAAGAAATTATGTTTTGATCACTTCTTTAGGGGATTTAGGTTCTGATATCTCTATGTGAATTCCTCCACTAATTTCTCCCCCTCCTTCTTGCAGGTTGCAAGAGCCTCCCTCTTCTGAAGGGTTAGTGTATCTATGAATGATAGTCTATAGACTTTTCTCAGACCTCTCTGTCTCGCAGTGAATCTCAGTGTAGGCTACAGATGGTGAGGCTACTGCCAGAGGGAGTGCATTAGGAATTTGAATGGAAATAGTTCTGGGTCCTATAGATGCATGAGATTCAGCTTTCCTAATGATTTCGTCTATATATGTTGTTCTCCCATGGATCACTGGCCCTTTGGGTTATGAGGATGGTTGCGAATAGTTTCAGATTGTTTCTATCTTCTTTTTCTTAGGCATGAAACAAGAGCACCTATCCTATCGTTTCTTGTATAGCTTGCTGGTAAGCGAACTAAAGGGAAAGCATGTTGCTTGCCGGTATGCAGGTTCTTACCTCTTGTTTTCAATACTCAATTCTTCAAAGCAATGGAGAAAAGATGATATAAGGGAGATGAATCTTAACACTCTCTCTGGCAATGGTGCCAAAATGTTGGTTCTGATAGAGGTGACTTTTTATTGACAACTCTAGTGCTTCCTCATTTAATTATCAACCTGGGGTAAGTCTTTTTATTCCAAGAGTTTCGGAACAATATATGTGATTCAGTTTGTCTACATATGCTCCTTGTCAACTGTGAGGAAGAATTTACTAACTTCCTGAACTTTCTTTTCCTATGAAGGGTGACTTGGATGGATTTTTAACCTAGGATTTAGCAACAGGAATGTTTGTTTCTCTAATGGAATTAATCAACCGCTTAACTAAACTGAACAACAATCTTGATAAACCAAGCAGGCATTGAACTGAACAGTGATGGAATTAAATGAAACAATAGTCTAACTAAGCTAATTAGTAATGGAATCGAATTGAATCAACATTCTAGCCAACTAATAAATAATGAAGCAGCAGTATAACTAGCTGTGCAGTAATGGAACAACAAGATAACTAAGCTGAACAGTAATGAAATAGTAGTATGACTGAAGTGAATTAAATAACTTGTGCAACAAGTAATTAAGTAATTTTTCAATGGATTTCTCTGTATGACTTAATTAATCAAAATTGATCGATGGTTGAACGCTTCGTTATGCGAGAAAGATAACGCAATTCATAAAGACACATAATGCTAAAATCAACTTATTTTACGATTTGTAATTCAAATGCAATGATATCAAAGGAACTGGAACTATCTATTGATAATAAACAATTTTCGTAAGTCGGAAAATACGATTTCACTTGTCCTACTTTAAGAATGCAATTTCTAACAATCCTAAGGAAGGAGAACTATATTTGTATTAAATGGAAATATACGTTACAACTGCATCAGATTCATAAGCATCGGTTCTGTAACTACACAGAGTATGAAAACGTGCGTGGAGCTTCTAGAGGTTGGGCCCAGACCACTAGAAGCCTTAGCACTATAAAAAATTCAAAAGATGATTGTTCAAAGCTCTATATTACATCCAATGATGTTACAAAAACATAATTAGACAGACTGTTTCTGATTTGTCTATTACAGAATGAATTTCCTATCTTGTTTTCAGCTCCCCTTCTCCTCCGTCCTTTGCCCTTTTAAAGGATATTTCCAAGAATTTCGAAAGTGTTTCTCAAATGATAGCCCTCTACGTGTGGTTTTCATTTGAGTTGTTGGACTCGGATTTGTTTGTTTGCCTTCTACCAACCGTTGGAATTGCTAGGATTTCATATGCTCGCATCCGTTGGTTGGCTTCCATTCCCTATTTGTCCAGGCATTCTGCTTTCCTACATGTGGAGATAAGAGAAGTCAATTTCCTATTATAAAAACATCATTTTCATCATTAGTATGATTGTTCCCGTTTTCATGATCTTTTATTCCTTATTGTTAATGTGAAGAGGGATTCCCTCGAAATTATAACATAATTTGAAGTATTTATAGGGTGAGAATCAAACCTTAATTTGGTCCCAACAAGAGGGAAGAATGAATAAAGACATAAAGAGAGAAATGCGGAGAGAGAGGGAGAGAGAGGAGATCAGGGAGGAAGGGAGAGAGAGGAAGAGGAAGGGGGAGGGATACAAAGAGAGAGAGTGAGAGATATATATTGGGAGAGTGTTTGTATTTTTGGAGGGTGAGATATAGAGACAATGAAGTTGAGATGAATCAAAAGAGAGATATAGATGGAGGGGGGAGAGAGGGGAGAAGATAGAAACAAAGGGATCGAGGGTAGGATATATATATATATATATATATATATATATATATATACGAAGAGAGAGACAAAGAGAGAGTCTATTTGGTGGGGTGGGGGAGAGATAGATAGAGGAAAATATAATATATATGGCAAGGGAAGAGAGAGGGAGGAAGAGATAGATAGAGGGAGGGAGGGAGTGGTATAAAGAAAAGGAGATTAGGGGGGGGGCATAGAGAGGGAGGGACAAAGAGAGAAGGAGAGAGGGAGGGATATAGAGGAGAGAGGGAGGGATATCGACAGAACGGTGGAGGGTAGAGGAAGAGGGAAGAATAAAGAGTCACTTAGAGAGAAATATAGATATTATATAGCATTATATAATATGGAACATTTTTTTTTCTTTTACAAAACTGGTTAAAATGGTATTAAGTCTATGCGATTTCACATAAAATGACCAAGGAGGAAATCACACTTTGTCAATTGATATAGATTCTCCAAGAGGAGGTATGTAAAAATTCCTGAGAAGTTATTCTAAGAACACATTACTAACATATAGTTTGCAAATTAGATTACAACCATAAATTAGACAAACTACCCCCCCCCCCCCCCCCAAAAAAAAAAAAAACAAAAAATAATTTCGCAGTAAGAAACCATTTATCAAGATGGAGGACCTATCAATATCTTGTCTAATGGGGCTCCAGAACTCTTTTTACAAAAATTGGGTTGGTCTTTTTCACTCTGCTAGCCTCGGAGTTCATTAAATTGATGGCGAAAATTGGAGTTCATTTTCATTTTTATGTTGGTTAACATGTGCTTTAAGAAGATTCACTTCATCTAGTGGAAGTAGGATTTGATTATGATGATGTTGAAGATGCCTATGGAGGTCACTCTCTTCTACGTGGAAGAAAACTAGAGGGTGATGACAAGAAATACAGAAATTGGTTTCTCCTGAGGCTGGAGGCGAGGTGTCGACACAATCTATGCAATTAGGGGAGGAGAATGAGGAAAATCAATTCGGGAAACACACATTACAAGAAGGAGAGAGAGAAGGACTTAAAAAACAAGTAAAAAGGAGAGGATATGTGACAGTATGAGAACGTAATTTAAGGAGGCCATGTGGAAGGAGGAGTCAGGGGAATCATAAATTGAGGAGTTTTCCAGAGAAGGAAATAGAAAATAAACATCCCAAAATGCCATCCAAAGTAGAAAGGCACAATTTTCCAAGTAGGGATAAAAAAATAATGAAGAGAGAGAGTTCGACTTGTGATGAGCCTTGGTATTGCACCAAGAGTGTTGCAACTCCCAAGGGCATATCAACTCAAATTATCAACCCAGGGTTCGTACAAACTTAGAGATGAAAGTGATATATGCATAGTAGCTTAGGTTCTATTCATGTCACCCTTAGTCATGAAATCCTATCAAGGTGTTCATAGACCATTACTCCAACTAAATATAGTGAAAACTTCTTATGATATCATAATTGAACTTGATTCTAACTATATAAGTTAAAATACCACTCATTCAAATGTAAATTCTAATTGACATTGCATGAACGAGAAATAGCTAGTATACTTGTAAAAAATAATTACGCTATTTTACTTTTCACATGTAATAAAATTAGTAACCTATTGGTATGCATCATTGATCTACTCTACATTTTATTGAAAATAAGGAATCTAATTTTTAACATATGAATAAGAACACTAATTCTAACTTTGTTTTGTTTTCTTATGGTTGTAGAGAATAAAGGAGGATTTTGGAGTCATCTAATAGCCTTTCTTAATCATCAAATCATAAGTTGGGGCCACTATTCAACTTATCTAGGCTTATTTCAAAGTGGGTAGAAAAACTGGTTGAAAAGAACACCGCTACAGCGCTGCTACAAGAGGTGCTACAGGAGGACCTGTATTACTACAAGAGGCCTTGTTTTTCTACAAGAGGTGGTACGAGAGAGTTTTATGGATGGGAATGATGTTTTAGGGATGGAGGGAGGTGGATGATGGTAGAAGGTGAATGGTGAAGATTGTGGGAGCCACTTTTCCAAGCCTAGTACACTTTGGCGTTCTATCTTGCACCCAAGTTGATTCTGATGGTGTCCTTTATTTACTTGACAGAGTGAATTTGGAGATAAAGACTTCAATTAGTGTGAGGTACCTTAGAGGAGGATGGAAAGGTCCAAGTGAATGTGGGAAGGTATTACCACCACTGCAAATTAATACATTCCCTGCAGCTAGCCAAATACACACATCAAGAGACCAATAACACAGTGAAATATTCATGGAAAAGGTGAGTTTAATTTGATTAAAATCTATTCTATCCACAAAACTAATCAAATTTATAAAATAATGATACTAACTCCAAATATTCAGAGAATAAACATGAAAAATGATTAAAAACAACAACTATCGACTTCTAGGAAATCATAAACAAATATTTTTGAACTAAGATTGTAATTCTTTCCAATCACTCTTCCCAAAAGGGATGTGATAGGAAAGCCTAAAATATAAATCTTTTATAGCGTAACATCTACTGAAACAAGATAAATACATGAAATTCTTGGAAATAAGAACAAGAAATAAATACATAAGAGGGATTGAAGCATGACGGTTGGGCCCAAAACCAAGGGTTTCAACCCTCTAAAGCTAACTCAGATGTAGATCAATGGAAAATTTCTCTTTAATATAAACTATTAGCCTCATACATCATATTAAAGTTAATAATAACAATTTAAAGCACTAGTATTAGTCGCTACTGTTGGATAAAAACAAAACCTAGAATCCTAATGAACCTTTCAGCTAGTTCATTTATACAAAAGGTAGTTAATAAAAGCTGTATTGAAAATAAGAGTGATTCCCTCCAATATCTCTAGAATTGTGGATTTGGTCCCACTTGACATTAACATGTGCTTGGAGTCACTCGAATGCAAGTGAATTCGAGCTTGAGAGTATGTATTTGGTTGGTGTTTCTCCTGTTAAAACTATGCAACTATGGTCAAATTCCACTTGGGAAAAATCAGTTCAGGGTGATGAATATTGGATTAAAATGCTATTTTTGAGAGGATCAAAATGGACCTACGGATCATTGAAATCGGATAATAGAAATTATATTTATGAATAAAATCTGACATGTGCATATTTGATAAGGTCGACCCTAAAGCAAAGTGGACCCCATTGGAAGGATATAAGTACAAGTGTCCTCTACCTAATTTGGAAACAATCAGGAGACACTCTTATATCTTGATTTTTGTCTTGAACAGGTCTGAGGCTCATCAGTAAAGGATCAAGTTATCTCTTGGGTGAAATTGCAGGGTCTGAATCTCACATTTCAAATCTAGGCTTTTGGGCCATAGTCACAGGCACATCATAGAACGATTGCAACCATAGTCGCTCCCACATAGGATCATGTGTGTGACTAAAGCTTTCTAGTCACAAAAAAATCTCACTCTGCATGCAACCGAGAGTAAGGGTTGTAGAATCTCAGTCTCACAATCACCTAAGTCGAGATTTGACCCCAATCACTTGCATACGAGGCTTAACAGTGTGACTGGGATGCTATAGTCTCTCTTGAATGGGAATTAAAATGTGAAATACAATCTTTCAAATATTTCGCTCACTAACCACAATTTTCAATAATTGAGCACAAACAATGACAATTCATTAAATGCTTCAGAATCGTGATTTTGAGTATAAGCATTGTTGGGTTCATTTCATGGATGTTGTAGTTATTTTGTTGGATAGTTGCATAGATGAAGATACAGATCATTGTAATATATTTTGCTGTTTCATTTGATGATTATCTAATATTAAGATGAATATGTAAATATTATCCCCATAGTGGATTTTTCCCTTGGATCCAACCGATCCTGGTGTCTCTATGTGTGAATGCATTTCTTCTATTGTTCCTATATGTTCTGATGTATTGATGATGATGATATTGTTATTTATACATAGTTTCATATGTTGCTGAATAATTATAATGTTATGATATTATGGGGTGAATGTAATGTAATAATGAAGAAATGAAATTATCAAATCAAAGAAAAATATATCCCTTAGAAAAATTAACATGGTTTCAGAGTTGGGTTGACAATATCTTCATGGAGATCATGATGGAAGCAACAAGAGGACATTGGAGACCTAAAATAATCCTAGGGTTTGAAGGACACTCTAGGAAATTTTTTTATTAGGATTTTATGGATATTATGAGGTTAGGGTTTGAGAGAAACCATAGCATGGTCAAAGTGAATATGCTTAAGCTCTTGTCACATATTTGGTGAATCCCTAGATGGGATAACCTCTACTAGGCCTAGTTGCTGATAGATTTTGTTGAAATAGTGAAGGAAACATTATTATATGTATAATTGATAGTGATGGCTCTTAAAGGTTGGTTCAAGAGGGAGATGATCACATCTCATTGAAGATAAGTACTTTATGATTTATGATGCTTTTATATATCTTTACGTTTGTTTAGAATTATGGATTTGATTATTACTTATGTTTCCTGGATATATATTTCAGTATTTGGTTCTAACCTCTTTGATGAGTTGGGATAAGTGGACCCTTCTTGAGGATCATGGTTAGTGCAGGAAGAGAATAACTAGCATTGGAAAAGGTAAAGATGCACCCGGCGAAAATGTGAGAATGTACTATAAGTGGCCTATGTAGAATAAGAAGGTGCACGAGTATTTGAATATTACAAGGTATGCATGATATATTGTTTCAATGTTATGATTCGTCTGTAATATTGAATGACAAGGTAATCCATAAGGTATGATGAGAATGTCTCCTTGACAAAAGTATCATGCTTATGAAAGTGATTTGGATTCATGATTGTCATGATGAAATGGTGCAATTAATATTGAACAAGTATATTACCTCTTAGACACTATGAAATTATTGATTCTATGAAGCTACATAATATTGATATTTGATATATTGGTGTACTTGATTTTTGGCTAACATCTTTCATTTTTGGATATGTTGATCCCATAAAGAAGGTTAGCACATTAATTCTACTATATGGTAGCTTGACACCATTGATATTTTTTTTGGAAAGCATGGTAGCCATGATGGTAGAAGTATAAAAATGAGGTTAATATTATTGATATTTTATTTACCAAGGCTATGTTTTGATGTGATTAGTAACTATGTAATATGGTAAAATTGAGTTCCCTAACTTGATAGATTGACTTGATGGAATTAATATTGTGTCCATGATCTTTGAAGTATGGTGTTACATCTATTTTATTCCTAATAATTTGACTTTATCCCTTGCTAAAAGATTGATGTCATGATGCCATGATGAAGTAGCTGATGTTAGCATGTTATGACCATGATGGACATATGCTTGACTTTATGATCTAACACATATGGTGATGCATGACAACATTATAGACATGTTTATTTTTGCTGAAGTGGATTTCCATTCAAAGGGAGAATATATCCATAAGATCCTTATTCCTATTACAATTAACATTATATGTATATTCGCTACTGTTGAAATATGATTTGTTGGCATGAATAGACAAATATATGACATTGTTGATTTGCAAAAAAAAAATTGCACTAAGGAAATATATTCCTCCCTTGCTCTAAGCCTTATTGGCATGGAAGCAGGCTTACTGGTGCGAATGTAGCCACTTAGACGCACTGAAGTAATATCAAGGGTACGATTGTAGTCTCCCAACTGCACAAAGGAAGTCCTATGGGTGCGACTATGCCTTCAAGACACAAAAATAAATTTTTATGCATAAAATCATATGTTCACCTGAAGGATGTTTGTCCTACATACATGAAGAAGAAAACAATAAGCTTAATGAGATTGGAAGTTTGAATGTTTACTATAATAAGACTGAACTTGTGTTTGGAGGTGACTGATAAATGCATATAGATATTTAATTATGATTTAACCATTGAAGTTTGTGTTGTAATAGTTTTACATGATTTGGATGATATATATGAGTAGTGTTTGGAATTATACTTGATAATGACTTAGAACTTTGACTTGATGATTGATATATGTTCTAGATTATTGATCTCACTATGATAGAAAATTTGGGATTTGACCCAATTACTAATGATTGATTTGAAAACTAATTATTTTCCTTGATAACAATGCTACATGGGCGTAGTGAGCTTTAGTGACTAATATTGGTATTCGATAATGGTTTTGTATTGGCTTCATTGTTCTTGACACAATAGTTGAAGTATTCACAAATGTGATTCAATATGAAGTAATCTCACAATAAATGGATGGAACTTGTTATCACTCCAATAATTTCCCAGGGTTGTTATGTGTGTTCAAGAAATATTAGAGGTAACCAAAAACATACTTTTGAGATTAGGATGTAGCCTTCCTAATGCCTAGAGAGGGATCTCTCTTTATGATCTAGCTTTGTTGTTTTTAATTGATTTCAATCTAGTTATGTAAGATTGATTGGGTTTTATTTTTTATTTGGTTTTGGTGGTATTACTAATTTATATGGATAATTGTCTTCTCTACTTTTCTATTGGGATATGTAGTCAAAATATCAAGAAAACAGGAAAAGAATCGAGTTCAAAAGGAAGTGTTGACATGGCAGGGTAGCTGAGAAAAATCAGATATTTTTAAGGTTGAATGGTGAACTGGTTTCCATTCAGGATCAAGGAGCAGTTAAGGATTCCTTAAACCGGAATGATGAATGAAAGAGAAAGAGGTCAATCAATATAGGAGATCAATTAAGGATTCTAAGATCTAGATATCAAAATAAAACACTTAAATGAATGACATTTCAAAACAGAGTGTACTTAAACAATTTCTGCAATAATATTCCTGTTATAACATTCAAATTTGGAAAAACATACAAGTTAATGGAATACTTAAGAGAAATAAAAATGAACAATTGAAATTTAATTCACTGAAGTATCTCAACACATGAATCCTGTAATGCAATGGATTTATTACTTGTCCAGTCTACTGACTTCAAAATTGTACAATGAACCCTCGGATATTTTGATCAATTACAACTATAGAAATGTTTAGGAATCCACACTAAAACTTTGAATTTATGAATTATTTATACAAAACTAATACAAAATATCCTAAACTGTTTTTAGGATTTTTTCAAGGGAAATAAAATATCTTCATGCAAGAAGCTAGAGACACATAGGTAACAAAATGCAAGTTGTCCCTGCTTATTTGGATTTGTTGTTTTCTCTTTGATATTTTGCTGCTTTATCTCTCTGACTATTGCTTTATGCTGACTAAATATTTATGTCGGCTGATATTTTAATATAACTATATTTTTGACCTTTAAACTCTGTCTTTCATTTTGAACTATCTGATATATTCACTCTTTAACATGTCTGCTCTGTTACCTGCTTTTAATTTTCACCATCATAGTAAATAATACAATTTCTCCCAAGTCTCTTCATCTGGGATTTTAATCTTCACCATATTTCTGTAAATTTAATCAGCTTGAGTGTACTTGGTTAAAGTATGCTTGTTTATAAAGACATGATTTACCTCATGCTGGAGGTAAAAGAGATTTTCAAAAATATGATATAGTACCTTGCCTGTAGGAATTCCTTTCAAAGAGCAATTGTTGGACTGTTCTTTGGCCACTTCTCTCATCTTCATGTCATAGTCTTCCTACCTGATTAGTCTGTCATTAATCACCAATGGATTAGGCAAACCTTTCTACCTTAGAACATCAAACGTATTCATAAATATGTCTATTTCTAGTTCCATGGCTTGACATTTATCTTCAAGCTGTACCATTAAGTTTCTTTTGGAAATTATCTTTTTAACTTGTAAAAGTATTTCGGTCCCATCAGTTACTCCAATTTATTCTAACTCATGCTTGTTCTTGAAATTTATAAACTTAATTATCTCTGTGGCCTCTTCTGCTTTCTTCTCAAGTTATTCTTTGAATTTTTGAATGGTTCCACTTGCTTCTTTGATAAAATATTTTTTCTCAAAGATAACTTGAATAGATGGCCAAATATCATTAACAGAGTTAATGATATTGGCCCATAATTTTTTCTTTTCTTGGGCCAGAGGTTCTGCCAATGTCAAATCTCTTTCTAATTTTTGAACTCTATCAGTCAATCTACTAGACTTCCGTGCTTCAGTTGTATGCCTCATCTCTGCCAATTTATTTTCATCTTCAAGATTCTTTACTTGTTATTTCGGTCTATTAATTTCATTTGTTTGAGTTGATATGTCTTGCATATATTTAATCAATCTACATGCTTCATCACTGGGATGAGCTCCTGCTGTAGCTGATGTAGTAGATGTTGTTGCTGGAACTTCTGTTGTTACTCGAATTTCTGTAGTAGTGGGGGTTGTTGTAGCCACTGAAGTTGATGCTGAGGCTATGGGAATGGCAGTAACAATAACTTCTTCCATGCTTGTCTTATTTCCCCGCACTAACATATCCATCTCATTCTCCATCTCTTTCAGTTGAGCTGTCAACTGAAGGGTGAGATTCATCATTTCATATTTTTTTCCTTCATTCTCTAAAAGTTCTTTTGCTTGTGGATGTTCAGTGGTAGGTAATTTCAGATGCTTCTTCAATGCAAAAATGACTGCATTCTTCTTTTTTATTAGTTTCTTAGCTGCTTTGACATTCTTGGGATCAAATCCAACCTGTATGACCAATTCTTAAAGGTTTTTAATTCTGTTATCCTTGGCTTGTGAGGAAGCCTTCTCTAGTTTTAACTGTGCTTTGATGTTTTGTATAGAATTTTACATTTTTTGTACACTCATAGTTTTGTTAGTAATAGTGGAATATAGCATTTCTCCAGATTTCTTATGAAATTTAATTTGGTCTATAGGATGAACATTTTTTTCCATGTCTTCAAATGTTGCTTTACTGTAGTCAGCTGATAAGTTTGGATACTGCACTCTGGGCTGCAAAAACGCCATCTTCATTTTCCTGGTTTTATAATCAAAGGCAGAAAGTAACCTATTTTGGTCACTAGGTGTCTATTTCCAATATTGGGCATAAGTCACTACTTTCAATGCCTCATTCTTCAATTTGATCTCTTTATACCTCTCCATTATATCTTGTTATTTCTCTACTGGTTTTCTTGATGAAGAGACTTCAACATTATGCTTTTTTTTAATGATCTAAGCACTATATGTTGAAGGCTGATGAGTTTCCTCTGAAACAATAGGAGGTGCATTGTCCCTAACAATCAATCTATGTCAATAATCTCAACCGTGTCCACTATTTCCTCTTGTTCAATTCCTTGATTCAGCTTGGGCTTATTCCTATACATTAGGTTGAATTTAGTTTCGGTAGTGGTTTGAGCTAAATATGAACCTTCTTCTCTTTCTCTCTTGGAGTTCCTGTCTTGTAGGGATGGAGTATGCAGGAGAAAACTAGTCTCAACCTGCTTCTCTACCTCTTCCAAAGTGTTCTCCGACCACTCTGACTGGTTGGAGTACTTCTCAATTTCTTGTTTGGATTCATAAACAAAAGGATTTAATTTAAATTTGACTCTTAGTTTTCTTATAACTGCCAAAGGATCATACTGCCATTTGAAACTATCACTGAACTTGAATTCTTGTAAACACTTTTTTTCTTGTTGACCAGCATTCCTATTATTTCAAATGAAAGGAACAAGTTGGTATTTTATTTGAAACTGAGTTTTCTTCTTGGCTAACAGGAAATTCACCTCATCTGAGTTTAGGATCTGCCTGATGTATTATATTGAAAATAACCTCATTAGGAGGTATTTGGGCAGCTTGTGTGGAGTGAGTTGGCATCCATACACCCTAATTTCAGTGGGGTTCTGGTCTAAATAGTAGTCTCCTATCCTACTTTGTTCAAACAATTTCAATACTTTGTTTATTTCTTGATTGATCCTAAGTTGACTGCTACTACTTAGCATGTTGACAACTGGATGAAAAAATGAATCAATGAATTATTTGTAGGTGAACTCTGTGGAATATTTTCTGATCAAAGAAGTCCAAAAGACTACAGATTGGGGGTTACCCTTTGTGTCCAGTTTTTGAAGGCTAACTGCAAACCTTTCAGTCTGGAAGTACAGGAATAAATGAAACAAAACTGATGAATACTTAAACACTCCTTCTTCTGGTAATTTAACGAATTCCTCATGGATGGAATCTAATAAGCATTGAGCTAACTTAAATGTAAAAGTTGTAGGTTTTCCTAGATAGGAAATGGACAGAAAAACTAAGATAGAAGCATCTACATACTCATCTATAAAGTAGCCTAGAATGCAAGACAACATTGTGATAATTTGTCTTCTTCTCTCTGAAAAAATTGAAGCTGAGTATGGAGGATTATTCTTTGGGGTTTCAACTGATGGAGGAAGAAAGGTTTGGAATATTTGAAACCTCTTGGGAAATTCCAACTTCAAATATAATTTAGTGATGATTTAAATAGACAGTGGGGCTTTATGAGGCTTGGGTTGGATTTGCAACATCTGGTTTATTGATTCTCCAGTAAATTGTGAACGATATCTATTTTCTATGGGTTACCAGGGCTATTTAATTGGGAAGATAATTAATTTGACAGAGTCTGATGATTTCTAGAAATTGGAAGGTTTGTGGGAAGATATACCTAGGTAGGTTTGAATCCCAGAGGAGGATATCATCAGCCTAGTCTATATATTTATCATGGCTCTAGCAGTGGTGCTCAAGGAGGTTGAAATTAGTGACTATGTCACTGATTTTGAATTCTTTTTCTGCAAGGGGGGTATGTTCAATATAAAATATAGGAGGCTGCAGGGGATTAATAGTCACAATGCCCTGGGAAGCTGTAGATTTTTTTATTTTAATCAATTGATTAATTTATTACTTTCTGTGTTTAAGTAATTGCTTCGGCACTTAAGAATACCTGTCAAATGGTGATTTCAATCTACAGAAAGGGTTATGGTCGTAGCAGAGACTTTTTTGGTCTTACAAAGCTTCAGACTGAGTCTTCAACAATTCTGGAAACCAAAGGATTGAATTTGAGTCTATACTAGCTTTAAAATAGGTTGGCAGAGGCTTCCTTTGTGCAAACTTCAATAGAAAATGGTGAAAAAACTGATTAAGGATGGGTTTTAATGTTTTTAACGAATGGTAGTTAAACTTATCGGCGCGAAGGTTTTAACTTTCAAATAGTAACTGGTTTAAAAGTAATGGGCATAAACAGTTTAGTGGTTATCATATGTGGAAAGCTGAGTTTGTAGTTTTCTGCTGGGGAGTGTGATACAACGTGGGGCTGCCATGTAGTAGGTGAGCGGGGGTGCGAAAAAAATCATTTCGCAACCCCCCCCATGGCTTTAAATTTTGGGCATTCAGGGGTGTGATAAATTTTATTGGTCGCAGGATCTGATGAATTATTATCGGACGGATAGAAAAGTAGGGGGTATTTTGATAGGCGGGGCCCACGGATGAATCATGCGAAGGGTTTATTTGATGTGGGTCAGGATTATGTAGTGGAGGGGTTTAAATATATATTAAATGGGGTTTAATATATGTGGTTTAATATGCAAGTTTGGGTTAATTAAAGTGGGCCTGGGAACATATATAAACTAATGAGTTAAAATGAATGGGGGGTTAATGAAATATGTATGCAGGAAATCCATAAAACATTAGATTAAGTGTTAAAATTACATCGGGGAGGGATTTACAGTGGGGCTGAACATTACTTTAACCTTTATAAAACTATGCAAAGTGGGTTTTTACATGTTTTAATTGAAAAGGGGGAATTAGTAAGGGAAGTTACTTTTCAAATGAAAATGTGTATTTAAACTAGGGAAAGTGGTTTTTAGGAAGGGAAAAAGGGTGAAATAATTGGAAATATATTAGTATGAAGGGAAAGGGATATTTTACAGGGGAAAATGCCTTCTAAGAGTGGAATTAGGGTTTTAAGCAAGGGAAAGGGGATTTTGGGGGATATTAGTGGTATGAAATGACCAATTGATTCTTTCCATGCTTGGTGAAATTAATCTACCTACCCATCATTTACCATAACATTTTTCCTTCATTTATTGGGTGCATTTGAGCTTACTGACCCTTTTATTTTTGTTTAATAAGAAAACTAGTCTAATTCTAACCATATAACTTCCAATGGCTCAGATTAAACTGATGAGCTCATTTTTATTCTCTACTTAACTATTGATCTGCCAAGATTAAATGGTTTGGCTATATCTTTATTCTCTAACTATCAATACTTGAAATTTAAAAGCATGAATCAGTCAAGATTAAGTTGTTTGACCATCATGAATTGCTGCATTTTGGACAAGCTTCACACAATTTTATTTGCATAAAATAAACTAAACTGAGAGAAGTGGAATTTGAATGTGCAACACTTTCATGATCTATTTTTATCTCTTTTTCTGGGGTTCATAATTTATCTTCTTTTTCGATCTTTTTCTTTTAGTGCATTGATTTTTCTTTTAGTACTTACACTCTTTACATTTTTTAATATGGGAAAACATTTTGTAGAAAGAAAAAGTATGTACAATATTACAAGATTTTAACATACTCAATTCAAAATTATGATCCCTATTATTATAGGACCCTAACAGTGGCTCCACATGGGGATGGCATCTCCTGGTGAGATGTTAAGAACTTTAAGATCAATGGCCTTGGAACTTTGAATTTTCTTTCCTTGGAATTGCTTTCTGAACTTTATTTTATTCAATCATATGATGTTATACCTTTCAAATATTAAGGCCTTCTCTTCGGGCTTCAACTTCAGAAGATAATCACCCAATCCAATATAAAAATTTTAATGCTATTTAAAATGAACAAAGTAAATCAAATGATCTAATGCTAATCTAGAGAAAATTAGTGCTTTAGCGTTCTACCATTCACTGGTCCACCTGGTAGATCTGTTCCATCTAAATCCTTTAATAAAAATGGTTTTTTATCTCTGTAACCATAAATGATGTATGGTCCTTTCCATAAAAAAACAAATTACCATGTTTACCTTTCTCTTCTCTCCTGGAATCCCACTTAAGGAATTTGTCACCTATGTAAAAATAATCATCTTTGGTTTTCTTATCAAATATCTTTTTTATTTTGTCTTGGATCACTTGTGATTTGATGTAAACTTCTTCTCTATTTTGCTGCAAATGAATAGTTTGATTTGTCCTCCTTTGGATATCATTTGGTTCTACCTGCAGCTCTTGAATAATTTTCATCACTGGAACTCCTAACGAGGATGGAAACATAGCATCCATCCCATATACCAGTTGGTAGGGAGATGTACAAATAGAATTTTTGGTATTTAGTTTGTCTGCCCATAAGGCATTAACTAACCTTTTATTCTAGGTTTTGTTGGAATAATCTTGGTCATTCCAGTGCTTATTAACTAACAGTTTCTTGATGATAGAAACTAGCCTTTGTTGGAGGATTATTCTAATCCATTACCTCAAGGGTAATAAGCACTGGAATGACCAAGATTGATGTGATATTTGTTACAAAAGTCTACCATTCTCTTGGATTTCAAGGCAACTGCATTATCAATAATGAGCTTTTGAGGGCATCCAAATGTAGAAAGGATATTTTTTTCAAGGAATGAGATAATGAAAAAATCAATGGCTTGTCTAGAAGGAATGTCTTATATCCACTTGGTAAAATAATTAGTGGCTTTCAATATCCATTTATGCTGGGCTGAGGAGGGTGGGTGAATTTCAGCAATGAAGTGTAAACCCCATTGCTGAAATGAATTTCTACATAGATTGGTTTGAGGGGAATGGTAAGAGTTTTTTATTCCCTTCAAATATGAAACTTGTGACAGGAGTTCACATACTTTCTAACATCTTCAAAAAGAGTGGGCCACTAAAAACCTGCCCTCAAGATTTTATCAGTAGTTGTTTTCCAGTAGAGGTCTCCTCCATAGTCTCCTACATGAAACTCTTGCATTACTTTATCATCTTCATATTTTAATAAAGAGTTTAATGTAATTCCACCATGATATTTCAAAAATAAAGCATTATCTATGGTACAATACTTCATTGCTTGAATTTTCAAAAATACACCTTTTTTTCTAGATAAAGTAGGAGGAGCATGTCGATTTAATAAAACAAATATGATATCTACATACAAGGGTGAGTCAATGAAATCTTCACTAATCTGTTGATCCAGATTTATGCAGGAATGCAACATAATACAGAAATAACCATAAACATATAAATATAGTGGAAATAAGGCTTCATTTCATTAATATCAAATCACAAAAATATGCTTACAAACATGATGGAAAAAAATAGCTAGGGTGCTGATAGCGAATCTCTAAGAAGAGATGTGGTGGCTACAGACCTCTGAACTATGTTACAATGAGGCTTGTGGGCCTATTTAGTATGGAGAAACAATGGAGAACTCTAAACGTCCAAAAACCTAACCCTAGGAGATGAAGCGCCAAAACTATGGGCCCCGTTTGGGTAAATTGGTGTTTCAACTTCCTGGGGACGTAACTTCGGCATACTATCTTCGTTTGGGGCTTCAAAACGGCTCCGGAAGTTTAGGACCCGAAAAACTACTAAAAATAGTAAGTTGTGAAAAAAACTAAAAGGGACAATGGAGGGGCCCCAAGTGGAATAGGCAGGTGGCCAACAATATCCACCTGGATCATTCCTCCCCCCTAGAAAGAAATGGTCCCCATTACGTTGAGTTCCTCCATGAGATGAGGAAACTTATTTTGAACTTAGTCCTTGGTGAACCACTTGCCTTGGTGCAGGAGTTGGCCAACTTTGACAGCCCGATACAGTTGGATTTGTTGTCAGCGAGTGTTCGTGATTTTCATGTCCATGATACAGTCTATGGTGGCATGTTCCATGCAGTCTGGGTTTAACTCTTTTGGTGTGAGTTCTTCTGCAATGTCAGAGGTGTCCAATAGAGATGGGAAGTAGGGATGAAGGTGGTCTACATTGAATACTGGGTGTAGACCCAGGAATGGTGGAATACTGAGCTTGAAGGCATTGTTCCCTACAACCTTGGTGATGGTGTACAACCCATATCGGAGTTGGTGAATCTTGCGGTGGGGTCCAGTGAGCTGCTCATTTTGCAAAAGTAGCCACACATTTTCACCCACCTGGAAGTTGTGTGGCACCCGATTTTCATCATGTCATTGTTTGTACTTAGCATTAGCTCTGTCCAATATGTCATGAACCTATTAGAGGATGTGCTGAATGTGCTCAATGAATTTGTTTTCTTTGCAGCTTCAGTCTGGACATGAGCCGAATCAGCTTGAGTAGTTGCAAATGGCATGGCTACGTCAATGGGACATAGTGGCTGGAATCCCAAGCCCACTTAAAAGGGGCTGTGGCTGGTTGAGCTGTGGAGAGCCCGGTTATAACTGTGTTGTACATAGGGAAGCCTCTCATCCCATGTGTGTGGATGCTTTGAATTTTACATGTGCAGAATGTGTACAATAATCTTGTTAACGACCTCTATCTGGAAATCAGTTTGGGGATGGAAAGATGTGGACTTGGTGAGCTTGGTGTCCAACATTGACTAGAGGTTGGACCAAAATATGCTGAGGAACTTGTTGTCGCGATCTGATATGATAGACTGTGGGATCTGGAAGTGCACCCACACTCGTTCAAAGAAGATTTCAGCAGTGGCTTGTGCTGTGATATTCTTCTTGCAGGCCGCCATAATGGCCATCTTTGAGAATCTGTCGACGACCATGAAAACACAGTCATTTCCATGCTTAGTAGAAGGAAGGCCTGACATGTAATCTATGGAGATGGATTCCCAAGGTCGACTAGGGTTAGGTAGCGGAGTATAGAGCTGATGCAGGGGCATTAGGCCCAAGACGATATTTTGTATATAGATAGACATAGGAGGTCTTATATTTTCTTGCTCATGTAATTATTGAATAAATTGAGGGATTTTTAGTTAAATCTAGAGAAAAATGTAACTGCCTGAATGATTAGTGGGCACATGAAGAGATACTCAGTTTTTGTTTAGGGTCTAGTCAAGAGTCAGGAGATTGGGAATGTGAATATTTTTTGAGCTATTAGAGGAATTGAGTCGATTATGTTTTTTTTTGTATAAATATAGGCCTAAAGGGCATAATAGGATAGATCTGTATAAATACCTGCATTAGATGCATAGAAATGTAGAGGAGACAGAGTAGGGGAGGAGGGCCATCTTGATTTTGAATATCTGGCCGAGAACTAGAAGTTGTAAGTGTTTCACAGTATAAATAAAGAATTGGTTCAATATTGCTATGTATTTGTTGAGTTAATTTCTGCGTGGATGTGCCTTGAATTTCCAAAACCCATGTACGAGGAGGACTCCGTAATATGGGTAAGAGCCTACCTGTGTATTCTGTGATGTAATTGCTGTATGGGTTTATATAGAGTATTTGACATGGAATTCATGTTTTATTTCTGAGCCATATGGTTATGGGACCGTGGTGTTTAAATGTCGAATGATTGGTCTTTGAACTGGGTAAAGCGTTATACTAACAGCTGAACTAAAATAAAGGAACAATGGTTCTGTGGAAATTAGCCGAGGGTGATGCTTTGAATATCTAAATCAAATCCTATTTGTTTAATGTCAGATATTAGCCTTTGACAATCAAGTCGTAGGGTCTTGGCATATACATTATCATATGTGGTGAGATTCGAAGTCCATGCTTCGAGAAATTGCTAAGGCTGAGGGTCGATTTGAATACCCATAATCTTATTTATTGGAGTTAGAATGGAACTGCGTGAGTGAAAAATAACGAAAGCGAAGGTGGAATCCCTTGTAATATGCGTTGAAGAATGGGCGGAACCTCAAACGTAGAGGGAGCAGAACCTTGAATTACAAGAAAAATCGGAGTTGGAATCAGTGATATTCACACTTTTTAGAAGTGGTAAGTGGTAATTGAAATTCGAACGTGATCTAAGTCACTAGGTGACACGTGGTGAAGAGCAGTATTGGAATACCATTCATATCGCGTAGCTTTTGAGCGTTAAAGATCGGCAGATAAAAAACACGATACTCATTCATGATCGTTAGATCATTGGTGTTGGCGCAACGGTGTTCCAGCCGTTGGATGTGAGCGGGAGGTTAATGATGGCCCCCATCTCCATCGCGTGAGTTTAGAGATTAACCCCCAAACACTTTCATAGCGCGATGTCTATTGAGTAATCCAGGGAAAATGTGACGGCTTATCCATTGTCCAATAAAAAGGTATGGCCCGATGTGTTTGAGTTGAAACTCGGTTATAATTTATTTATTGTGGGCCGAACCGTTACTCTAATTAAGTTCAATGTTAAGCGGAATGTGCGTGAATACGTGTTAATGTGCATGGTTAATGTTAATAAGGTCGGAGTTGAATGAAAACAAAGAAATATTTGAATGAATGCATCGGTGATTGATATGCCATAGAGTATTATACAATGAGTTAATAATAAGAGTCAAATGGGGGTCTGACCACTCTAATTGAGTGTATAAGGCGCGGTTGAAACGTTGGTTAATATGCTAGGTTTTTAATATAAGTTCACGATTTATTGGTGTTAGAAACATTTGATTGGAAAACCCCATATATTGGCGGATTTTGGTTATGGAATTGTTGTGGTTCATATTAAGATATATATATGTTGGGTTCGGTTATAACCCAAGGATTGGGTTTTGCAAATAGTGCCTCAAATATTCGAACCAAGTTTTGGTTGATTAGTGTCAAGTATCAACCTTGGCAATTGGGTTTTGTTAAGTTGCGGGCGAGATAGGCATATGCCTTGATTCCAATTCATAAGTGAGTTGATAAGGGGTTATAGACATAAGAGAAGAGGATTAAATTAATATCTCAATTCTCCGAATTGAGATATTAAAGCTTCGACCTTATTTAAATTTCCAACCCATGAACATAGAACTTTAAAAGGTTGGGATGTTTATTCAATTTTCTATCCCAGAGATTGGAACATGTGGAGTTAGCTAGATTGTGGATTTGGTTGGGCACTGAAATTTAAATGCATTTTATACACAACTAAGAGGATGAAATTTTGAGTAACCAGCGACTGTGGGTTTTACCCAGCACCATAGTGGTATCAGAGCTAGAAATAGAATAGCTCTTTGAGAATTTATTTCTGAAATGCACATGTAATGAAACAGTAAAGAAAATTTGATGCTTAAATCTGTTTAACAAAAATTACAGATTTGGTTGAATATGTAGTGAAGGTCTCCAGATGTGCAGAATCTGGAGTTGAAGACAAAGATTCTTGAATATTGCAGCAGATAGAGATGCAGTGCAGGTGAGAAAAGAAGCAAGATCATTTAGGGATCTTGGGAGGTGAGTGATGAGCCTTATTTGAACTCTGGTTTGAAGGTATTGTTTGCAGAATGCAGATTGCAAGCAATTGAGGAATCTTAGCAGAAGCAGATCACAACTTTGAGAGTAGTGATAAGAAGAAGTCCAACAAGGGATTCTGAGTGCAGAAAGAGTGTGGAAGAACCTGGAAGATTCCCAACTGAGGTTGGATGAAGGAAGTACATAGGTGTTCTTGAGAGAAAGTTGCAGAGTGAAGCCTAGAGAGCAGAAGAGAGTGCTCAGAAGGTTCCAATAGATAGGGGACTAGTAGTTGCCAAAAGCCGGATCCGGAAGAAGGGATTGGTGAGGTAAGTTGAAGCAAGAGAGCTTGCTGTTGTAGAGACTTAGTGCAGCTTGTGATTAAAGAACTCCTGGAAGAGAGGATGGCTACTGACAGCCATAGTAGAGATTACAGAGGTTCTTAGAAAGGCCACAACAGAAGAGTGAGGGAAGATGCCAAAGAAAATGGCATGAGGAAGAAACTCACTGATGAATAATATTGGAAAGAGATACCTGAGATCAGTAAGTAGCTTTATGAACTAGACAGGATGATAGAGGAAAACCAGAGAGTTGGATGGCTCATGAAGAAGAAGGTAAACTGGCAGAGGCCACATAGGAAGAAAGAGAAAATGATAAATGCTGAGAAGAAAGAGGAAATACTCAGGATAATTGCATATCCAGAGAAGTACTTGAATACTGAAGCTTCAAGTGGGACCAAGAGGTCCAAGAGCCTTACATCTGACATATTTTGTATGTTTGTAGGAAAGCCATGTGGAGATGAAAAAACTGCTGATGTTGTCACTGAGGAAGAAAATGGAGCAGCTACATGTTTTGAAGATGTCCATGCGCAGTTGGAGAAAGGTTCTGCTTTCCAACATATTGGAAGCAAAGGAGATTTAGCTTATGATGATGGCCAGAAGCTCGAATTTGAATAGCTTGAGTAATTTAAAAAGGAGACCATTGAAGAATCTCTGAAGGGCATAGAAGACTTGGGACAACAAGAAGAGTTGATGATTGATTCATCAAATGAGACCATGAGGTCTTATGTTTTTACAACTAACAAGTTGTGTGTGAATGAAGGTGTTGATGAAGACAACTCATGTGATGAAGCTATGTTAAATGAAGCTGAATGTCACCAAGTAAAGTATGATGGTTATCTTTCAGATGAAGACTAGATTGAATTATTGCAGCAAAAGGAATTTATTAATTCATTGTTTTATAAAAGAGATTGCTTCAATGAAGACATGACAGTTGTGTATGATGGTGATGAACTTTTCATTGATGATGATAATGACAGCTATTTTTATCAAATGGACAAATGAAGAGGGATGGATAGATAGCTAATTTTTTTGCAGAGATAGGAAATCAGAATTCTATTCTGATGAAGGCTAAGGAGATAGGGACAGCATAAGATAGTTAAGATTGTGAAAATGTTTCCTCATATGAGATGCCAGGATTGTGGCATGAGCAGAGGATAGAACCACAGAGATAAGGTGTTTAGATGGTAAAGGCAGAGGTGATTGAAGATGAGAAAGTTCATTTTTATGAACTAGAGCAGAGAGACATCCTTACAGAGGATGGTGCAGAGGAGAGACTAACTGATTGTCTCAAGGATTGTTTGAAGAATTGGAATCAGCATACTGATGTGATGATGGAGAAGAAGAGAATTGTAGGACAACATACTGAGATGCTAGCAGAGCAGAGAAAGGCATTGAGGCCTTGTGAGTTTGGTTTTAACAAATTTTTGGTGAAGGTAGATCTGTTGATGCTGAAGATAAATTGACAGTGTTGGGAAGTCAATTGAAAGAGGAGAAGAATTATGTGGAAGATTTTAAAACATGGAATGGAGAAATTGAGCTATTAGAGAATATGCTGGATTAACAGGATCCTGTGCAAGAGAGGAAACCTCAATGTCAGAATTGGGGATTGCAGAATGTGAAGACATAATGGGAGGAAGATAGAGAGGAATTGGTGAGGGAGACATCAATTGAGACCATTGGGTCTTGTAGTTTTGAAATTAACAATTTGGCTGTGTTGACATGTATGGCAGAGAAAAATCCATCTTTTGGAGTTGTTTTGAGGGATGATGAATTGTTGCAGCTAAAAGAAGATGAGACATTCATGTCTCATATGCAGAAATTTGTTGTTGTTGGTAGCAGAGAAGAACTAGCTTGCTAGAATAGCCAAGAGAAGATTGGAGAGAAGGCTGGATGGCAGAAATTTTTGGCTGCTACAACAGTGGAGAATCAGATTTTTACTCTAACAAAACATGAAAATGCACAGCTAGAAGAGCTTGAAGTAATTCAAGAAGAAGGAAGGCAATTGCTGAGGATTTCCCAGGAAGAAGAAGAAGAACATGATGAGTTCAAATTATAGCATGTTGAAAATGAGAAACAAGCACAAAATAGATGGCTAAATTTTTTGTAGAAAACATCCAGAAAAGAGTGCAGAATGCTAGAACAGCAGCTTGGAGTGTTGTTGGAGAAAATGTTGAAGCAACAAGTTGAAGTGTTGCCAGAAGAGGAGAAAGGAAAACAAAGAGTTTATAATTTTGATGTTTGTTTCCTGATTTTAGATACTGATGGGAGGACTAAAGGATGTTTAGTTTGGAAGAATACAAGAGATGAGGATGATGACTGGAAAATTAAATACCAATCTGAAGAATTGTTGAAGCCGGAAAATGTAGAAATTGTCATGAGTGACAATCAAGAAATTTTTTACTGTTGCAGAGAGAAAGAGGGTATGGATGATTGGGTGGCGAATAGGACAGCAGTAGGAACTGAAGAAGTAAAATTTCAGCAAGCAAGAGCTCAGCAATTAAAAGCTAGAAATACAGTAGGAGATCAACATTTGACAGCAAGAGCAAGAAATGAAGAAATGAGAGTTCAGCAATCAAAGAGGAATGGTAACCAGCAGTCAGAATACATATTAGATCAAGAAATTGAATTTGTGAGAAGACTGATGATGAAAGTGGCTGAGAAAAAGACAACAGCAAAGAAACAAAAGGGCAGCAGCAAGAGAAAAACAGAAAGGGGATGTAAAAGTGCAGCCAGTGGAAAGCTGCAGCATAAAGTATGGAAGCCGGGAGGAATGAAAAAGAAGAACACTGCAACCGATGACTAGTTGCAGAACAAGGTGTGGGATCCAGGCATACAAAGATGAAAGCACATGATCATGAGATCATGAACCATTTTAACCTGGGGAGTTTGATGCAGGGGCATTAGGCCCAAGATGATATTTTGTATAAAGATAGACATAGGAGGTCTTATATTTTCCTGCTCATGTAATTATTGAAAAAATTGAGGGATTTTTAGTTAAATCTAGAGAAAAATGTAACTGCCCGAATGATTAGTGGGCACATGAAGAGATAGTCAGTTTCTGTTTAGGGTCTAGTATAAAGTCAGGAGTTTAGGAACGTGAAGAGTTTTTGAGATGTTAGAGGAATTGAGTCGATTCTATTGTTTTTGTATAAAGATAGGCCTAAAGGGAATAATAGGATAGACCTGTGTAAAGACCTGCATTAGATGCATATAACTGTAGAGGAGACAGAGTAGGGGAGAAGGGCCATCTTGATTTTGAATATCTTGCCAAGAACTAGAAGTTGTAAGTGTTTCACTATATAAATAAAGAATTGGTTCAGTATTGCTGTGTATTTGTTGAGTTAATTTCTTTGTGGATGTGCCTTGAATTTTCGAAACCCATGTGTGAGGAGGACTCTTTAATATGGGTAAGAGCCTACCTCTGTATTCTATGATGTAATTTTTGTATGGGTTTATACAGATTATTTGACTCGAAATTCATGTTTTATTTCTGAGCCATATGGTTATGGGACTGTGGTGTTTAAATGTCGAATGATTGGTCTTTGAAATGGGTAAATTGTTATACTAATAGCTGAACTAAAATAAAGGAACAATGGTTCTGTTGAAATTAGCCGAGGGTAACACTTTGAATATCTGAATCAAAGCCTATTGCTTTAGTGTCAGATATTAGCCTTTGACAATCGGGTCGTAGGGTCTTGGCATATACATTATCATATGTGGTGAGATTCGAAGTCCATGCTTTGAGAAATCGCTAAGGCTGAGGGTTGATTTGAATACCCATAAGCTTATTGGTTGGAGTTAGAATGGAACTGTGTGAGTGAAAAATGACGAAAGCGAAGGCGGAATCCCTTGTAATATCCATTGAAGAATGGGCAGAACCCCAAACGTAAAGGGAGCGGAACCTTGACTTACAAGAAAAACTGGAGTTGGAATCAGCTGTATTTGCACTTTTTAGAAGTGGTGAGAAGTACCTGAAATTCGAACGCAATCTAAGTCGCCATGTGACACATGGCGAAGAGTGGTATTGGAATACCATTCATATCGCGTAGCTTTTGAGCGTTAAATATCGGCAGATAAAAAATGCGATACTTGCTCAGGATCGTTGGATCATTTGTGTTTGCACGGCGGTGTTCCAGTCGTTGGATGTGAGTAGGAGGTTAATGCTGGCCCCCATCTCCATCGTGTGAGTTTAAATATTAACCCCTGAACGCTTTCATAGCGCGATGTCCGTTGAGTAATCCAGGGAAAATGTCATGGCTTATCCATTGTCCGATAAAAAGGTATGGCCTGACGTGTTTGAGTTGAAACCCGGTTATAATTTATTTATTGTGGGCTGACCCGTTACTCTAATTAAGTTCAATCTTAAGTGGAATGTGCATGAATAAGTGTTAATGTGCATGGTTAATGTTAATAAGGTTGGAGTTGAATGAAAATAAATAAATATTTGAATGAATGCATCGGTGACTGATATGCCATAGAGTATTATACAATGAGTTAATAATAAGAGTCAAATGGGGTTCCGACCACTCTAATTGAGTGTATAAGGCGTGGTTGAAATATTGGTTAATATGCTGGGTTTTTAATATAAGTTCACGATTTATTGGTGTTGAAACATTTGATTGGAGAGCCCCATATATCGCCACATTTTGGTTATGGAATTTTCATGGTTATGATTAAGGTATATATATCTTGGCTTTGGTTATAAGCCAAGGATTGGGTTTTGCAAATAGCGCCTCAAATGTTCGAACCAAGTTTTGGTTGGTTAGTGTCAAGTATCAACCTTGGCAATTGGGTTTTGTTAAGTTGCGGGCGAGATAGGCATATGCCTTGATTCCAATTCATAAGTGATTTGATAGGGGGTTATAGACATAAGAGAAGAGGATTAAATTAATATCTCAATTCTCCAAATTGAGATATTAAAGCTTCAGCTTTATTTAAATTTCCAACCCATGAACATAGAACTTTAAAAGGTTGGGATGTTTATTCAATTTGCCAGCCCAAAGATTGGAACATGTGGAGTTAGCCAGATTGTGGATTTGGTTGGGCACTAAAATTTAAATGCATTTTATACACAGCTAAGAGGATGAAATTTTGAGTAACAAGGGACTATGGGTTTTACCCAACAACAAGAGCCCTTCCTTCTTGATGGTCAGTTTGGAAATGGCGCAAGCAGTGTAGGATCTGATGTACTTCCTGACATCTTGTCGAAGGTTAGGCCAATAGGAATACTTCTGCAGTAATGCCACTATTTTCTCAACCCCAAAATGCCTAGCGACTTGACTGTAGTGTGATTCCCATATCATCTTGGCATGCTCGCTTGAAGGAACACAAAGGTGTCCCAGCTGACATAATAGTGCATCTTGAAGGTGAAAATTTGGAGCTTGCATACACCCCAAGAGTGCCTTGTATGTGTAGCTGAATTCTGGATCGCTCTTGTAGAGAAGCGACCAATCATAAGTCTCATGCCCACAAGAGTTGAGAACGGTGGTTATGGCCACAATCGATGGTCGGCTGAGGTAGTTTGCAACATTATTGGTGCTACCCTTCTTGTACTTGATGTTCAAATGAAATTTTTGTAGATATGTGGACCACTTCTGATGGAGATTGATCTGCAACTTCCCTCGTGTCTATATGAACTGTATGGGTCGGTGGTCTATGTGGATGATTGTCTGCTTCCCCAAAATGTAATGCTTCCATTGTCGAAAAGCCTGCACAATGGAATACTTTTATTTGTCATAAGTGGGATAATTTTGAACTGTGTCGGACAATGTTTCACTTTGATATGCCATTGGATGCCCCTGTTGAATAAGAACTGCCCCAATAGCATAGTTAGAGGCATCTGTCTCGATCTCAAATGGTTGTTGCAAGTCTAGTAATGTGTGCACTCGAGCACAATAGAGGCGATGTTTCAATTCTACGAATGCCTTCTATCGAGATTCCGACCAACAGAAATTTTCTTTCGCTCCTCCCGTCGTGACTTGACTCAAGGGCCAAGTGATATGAGAGAATCCCAACATGAACTTGCGGTAGAAATTAGTAAGACCAAGAAAGATGCGAAGCTCTGTTAGGGTTGTTGGGGCTGGCCAATCCCGAATGACTTAGATCTTGGTTGGATCCACATGCACCCCCCTTTCATCAATAATGTATCCCAGGTATTGAACCTGGGTCATGCAAAAAGTGCACTTCTCCAAATTGGCACACAACCTGTGTTGCCGCAGTGTTTAGAGGACTTCTCAGATGTGGTGGAGGTGCTCTTCCCAAGTCTGGCTGAAGATCAGAATGTCATCCAAGTATACCACTACAAATGAGTTGGTGAATGGACATAATATGTCATCCATCAACCTCATGAAGGCTGCAGGAGCATTTGTCAATCCGAAAGGCATGACGAGCCATTCAAAAAGGCCCTCCTTTCAAGTTGATCTTGCTGAAATATTTTTCCCCTTTGAGTTGGTCCAAAAGGTCATCAATCAATGGGATCGGGTACCTATTCCGGACAGTGATCTTGTTTAGTGCATGATAATAAATACAGTCTCCAAGTCTCATCCTTCTTCTGTACCAACATGATAGGGCTCCCACAGGGCGATGAATTTGGATGGATATAACCTTTCTGCAACAGCTCCTGAATCTGCCTCTTGATTTCATCATTCTCCAGAACATAGTGCCTATAGATTTGTCCATTGGGTAGTAGCGCACCGGGGGTTAGGTCAATGGGGTGCTTGACCTGACAGTGTAGAGGCACCCCTGTGGGTGAGGTGATGATGTCCCGACTCCTACAAAACCTTTTCCATTTATTGTTATCGTGCAAAGGAGCCATGTTTGGAGGTCGTGGCCACAATCTTCTTCTTGCCCTGGGGGCGGATCATCAAGAAACAAATTTCTTGATTTAGGAAATGAGTTTACTACATTGTTTTGCAGTAACCAAAGAGATAGTGGGAGGTAGTGGTACCTTTGGTATTCTGTACAATTTATTTCCCAAAGTAACAATAACAGTGCGAGGCCGGGACTCATACACAACATGTCACTTCCACAAGTATGGTTGGCCTAATAATACATCAGAAATATCAATAGGAGAAATGTCACACAATACCTGATCCATGAAGGGTTTGATGCTATAGGGAAGGCGACACTGCTGGCTGACGCAGAGACCCTGCCCTTTGTGAAGCCACCCAATGGTGTATGGTTATGGGTGCACTGTGGTCGGCAAGCATAACCGCTTCACGACATCTACTGAAATGAGGTTCCTTTGGCTCCCATTGTCGACAATGAACCGTAGCGGGGAACCCTTCACCCACATATGGGAGTGGAAGAGATGCTCTGCCTCCTCTAGATCTTCTGGTTCCTCCTTATCGATCTTCGTAGTGGCAACAGTGGCGTTGGGCTCCGCATCAATAATTTGCTTCCCTTTTTCATTCACCTTGTTAGGTTATGCTTCAAAGTCGGAGCATGCATCTAATTCAGAAGCCCTCATCTTGGACACTAGCGACTGCTTGGCCCGACACTCACTTGTGTTGTGAGTGGAGCTCTTATGGAACTCACACTACTTTCCCGTGTCCTTCTTTGGCTTTGCGGTGTTTTACTTTTCTTGTGTCTTTGTCTGGTTGTCTTGGGTCACCATGCCTTGGCTTTTTCATTTGTTCTATGGTTTGGGGGCACCTTTCCCTTGCTTTTGTTTCACAGATCCAAAGTCTTGCTTCTTCTGTTTGAATTTCTACTCAATCTTAGCAGCATACTGGTATGTTGTACCAAGCGAGGAGATGTCAAGGAGCTCAATTTCCTCTTGAATGTATCTGTGCAGACAAATGCGATACTTTAGCACCAAATGTTTCTCTAAATCTTTTATACCCAAATTTGTGCACAAGGTATCGAAAAAATTTGTTAGCTCATGCACATATTGATCCCTTTGTTGTCGCAGCATGGTCCATTGTATGTACTTGCCCTCATAGCTTCCCACGAGATAGTATTGTTCCTTGATGGCATATCAGAAATAATTTCGAGTGGGTATGGCTGAGAAGAAAGAGGGTTTTGTCTCGTCATTTTTCTCACAGTAGGTTTCCCACCAATCCTTGACATGGGGGATAGCTTTGAGGAGAGCAAAAATAATCTTCTCCCAGTCGGAAAATTCATGAACCAAGAAATATCCTTCTAATAGATTCAACCATCTATCTATGGCATCTGCATCTATTTGACCTTCAAATATGGGAATGTCAAATTTTACTTGTACCTTAAAGGGAGTTGCGCCTCCAGAGTGGCTTCTAGATGCAAATGCGCCGTCGGTGGGTAGTCGTTGAAGGATCTAGGAAAAGTTATCCATCATCGCGTTCGTTTGTTTTTAGAGGGCCTCTTTGAGCAATATTTTGATAGGATCTCCTGCTCCCTCATCTTTCTTTTCGTTCACCATGGGCATCCGTCGGGGTTTGCGAGGTTGATGTTGCAAAGGTTCCACCAGATTGAGCCCTAACTCCTTATACCCCGACCTCATTGGGGACATGAAAATAAGGATCGAGAAAAAGAAGACCACTCCGATACCACTGATCTAGAGTTATGCAGGAATGCAACAGAATACAGAAATAACCATAAACATAGAAATACAATGGAAATAAGGCTTCATTTCATTAATATCAAATCACATAAATATGCTTACAAACATGATGGAAGTAAAATAGCTAGGGTGCTGAAAGCGAATCTTTAAGAAGAGATGTGGTGGCTATAGACGTCTGAATTGTGTTACAATGAGGCTTGAGGGCCTATTTACTATGGAGAAACAATGGAGAACTCTAAACGTCCAAAAACCTAACCGTAGGAGATGAAGCGCCAAAACTATGGGCCCCATTTGGGTAAATTGGTGTTTCAACTTCCCAGGGATGTAACTTCGGCATACTATCTCTGTTTCAGGCTTCAAAACAGCTCCGAAATTTCAGGACCCGAAAAAATTATAAAAATAGTACGTTGTGAAGAAAAATGAAAGAGACAATGCTGGGGCCCCAAGTGGAATAGGCAGGTGGCCACCAATATCCACCTGGATCATCTGTGGAGTCACCATATCATCATGATCATCTAGTTGAGCAATGAAATTAATATCTAAGGCCTGACAGTTCAATTCAGCCATGAGTTTTGCTAAACCTTGGTCATTAATCAGTTTTTTAGGCTTTATTTCAATGTCATATTCCAATATAGTGGAAATCCATTTGCCTTTTTTTCCATCCGGCCCATTCTGAGTCAAAATGTCCTTTACTATTGAATTTGGAACATATGCAATTATGTGGGAGTATAATATGTACACTCTGAAATATTTAATAGCCTTCACTAAAGCAAGTTCTTGTTTTTCCATTATGTTGTAATGTGTTGCATATCTTAAGGAATTGCTAAAAAACACAATGGGTTGTTCATAACCCTGATCATTCTTTTGCAACAAGACTGCTGTAATGGTATGTTCTGAAGCAAAATAAAAAATTATAAATCTTTTTTGAAATTTGGACTTATAAGGACAGGTGTTTTAGTTAGAGCTTCTTTGAATGCTTCCAAATATTGTTTAGCCTCTACTGTACATTTAAGTTTTGAATCTTTATTTAACATGTTATTCAATTCTCTGATTAGTTCTGCTAAATTAGATATGAATCTTCTAAGAAAATTAATTTTACTTAATAATGACTACAATTCTTTGATGTTTCTAGGATGGCTATTGTTCAAAATTGCCTCTATTCCAGCTGGATCTATTCTAATTCCCTCTTTTGAAATTATGTGTCCTAAGAGTTTACCTTCTTCTAGTCTAAAGAGTGTCTTTTTTGGATTGAAGGAAATACCAAATTTTCTGCATTTAATAAAAACTCTTCTCAAATGGTCTAGATGTTCATTGTTTGTTTTGGAAAATATTGTTATATCATCTAGATAAACGACTAAAAAGTCATGAATCTCTTTGGCATATGATATATCAATATCTCTTTGAAATGTAGCTTCTGCATTCATCAATCCAAAGGGAACTTTAAAATACATGAAAGTCCCCCAGGGAGTGGTAAATGTTGTCTTTGATTGATCTTCCGGTTAAACTAGGATTTGATTGTATCCAAAAAAGCCATCAAGCAATGAAATTCTAGATGATCCGACTACCCTCTGTAAAATATGGTCCATTTTGGGGAGAGGATAATTATCTTTTATTGACACTGTGTTTAAGTTTTGGAAATCAACACAGAGTTTGATTTCCCCTATTTTCTTTCTAGTGGGAACTATATTTGAGACCCAGTCAAAATATCTGATAGGTTCTATGATTTGTGCCTCATACAACCTTTTTACTTCTTTTTCATTAAATGACATAAGAACTAGATTAATTCTCCTATGATTCTATTTAAATGGTTTTTTATCTTCTTTGATGGGTATTTTATGTTGAATAATACTGGTGTCATAAGGTTTAAGGTCTTCATAACTCCAGGAAAAGACATCTTGAAATTCTTTAAACACGCTTATGTATTTTAGTTTTTTAGCTGGAGGTAAAGCTTTGGATAATTTGACAATCTTGGGTTTTTCTTTAGTTCCTATATTATATTCTTCTATGTCTAACATTAAGGGCTCCATATTTGGTTTTCTAGCTACATCATTTGAATTAAACAGATCTTTTAATAGAGCTAATCCATTAGGCAAAAAGTTATTTTTAAGGTTTAAAATCTTTGAATCATCATTGGTTATTTCTTATATTTCCACAGTTTCTAACTTACCTGTTTCTACTCTAGTGAATTTAGTGGGTTCTAATTTATCCACATCACTTATATCTATCTCACTATTTATAGTGTAATCTACTTTACAATCAGTATCTACGTTACAATTTTGAAATTCTCCCTCAGCATTCATAAAATTGTAGATTTGAGAATATTTTGAAAATATCTGTCAATATTTCCAGTTGTCAGGTATAGTTGGCCTATGTCTTACCTCTGTAGTGTACTGGTGATTTGGCTGAAAAGGAAATCTGCATGTACTAGCAAAAGTAGCCAAACTGTGTGCCTGCATATTTTGTTTCCTTGGAATAACAACAAAGTTAGTTTCAAGAGGACATTTGATCAAATCTAGAACAATTTCTCTATATTGGATAAGTCTAGGATTATTAAAAAGATACTCTCCTTTGATTTGTTTTATATCTAATTCTAAATCTCCCATGATATAAACTCTCTTGGCTCCAAGTTTCCTAACAATCTACAGTCCTAAGATTAAATATTCATACTTTGCCATGTCATCATTGCATTTAAAGTTAACCTAAATGCATGACCTTCAGAATGATCATTCTCTAAGTTATAAATCCATATTCCTGCACCTACTCCTAATCTGTTCAAAAAACCATCTAAATCTAAGTGCCACATAGATTCATGAAAAATATTGTCACTGTCAATTTCCTTATGTTTCTGTTCTACTACTGTAATTTCATCTTTTCTAGTGTCTGAATTGCATAAAAGGAAAGAATACATATCAGAATGCAGAGAATAAATAGGATAATTTTGAGGTTTTTCTACACTACTGACCATGAATTTCATTAAGGTCTCTCTGTAAAACTTTTTGGGTTGACGAAATACTGAAATTGTGGCATAGGACATGTCTAATTGTATTGATCCCTACAGCTTTTCTCCCCATGAGTGAGATAACAAAATTCCATACTTAGGAGGGATATCAACAACTACAATATCGACGATAATACTCTTAGTTGGGTATTGGAAAAGGGTGAAACAAAAATCTTTTATCAAGCCAAGACATTTAAATTAACTGGGATAAAATGAAAATAGATCTTTGTATGTTCTAGTGATGTCTAAATTCAGTTTTTCCATGACAACTTTTGGCATTAAGTTGTGGGATTCTCTCGAATCTAACATTGCATTGTGTAATAGTTTCTCATGAATGTTCAAGCTAATGCAAAATCGAGGGACACCTCCTTTTTGATGTTTACAATTAACTTCAGGGCTAAACAACAGTTCTGGTTGGTCATCATTTATATTAACAAAGTCTTCTCCTTCAATTATATTTATTGTTTTAGTGATTTGGGCTTTGTATGAATCATTCTTTACTAGTTCTGTTAAGGGAACTGGTATTTTCAATTTGGCTAACTCAACTTGAATATTGAATGGTACTTGAGTTTTTCCTAACTAAATTATTTCTTCTTTACCAATTTCAGCTTATGTACCTTTGTCTTTATCTACAGTTGGTATTTCAATTTGTGTTTCCACTATTTTACTTTCAACTTTCTTATCAGGAACACTTTGAGTATCAGTCATGGTTTTAGCAGCAGCTGTAGTTTGAGTAGAAATATCTATTATGTCTACAATTTTTGGACTTGAAGGTTTCTGGGTTTCCCTAGGGAGGATTTGTAAAACGTTACTCATAGGAGCTTCTACTATCTTCTTAGTTTGAGTTTGTATAGTTTTCTTAGTAGGGGCTTCTATGTTCTTATTACTTCTAAGGCTATATTTTTTGTGGACCTCATATATTGCAGACTCATAGCCTTGTTTATAATCAAAAGACTCTACAGATTCTAAATATAATTGTTGCAGCATGTATAATTCATGTTCTTCTTGGGTGAGAAAAATAGTATTCTCATCATTAATGCCCATTAAGTTAATCCGAGTGTCTTGGAATTCATCATTGTGTTGAGAAATCTCAATACAATTCTCTTGGAAAGGTGGTCTTATTTGTTGATCAAGGGTTATTCCTCTAGATTTACTAGTATTGGGATTCTTCCTAAAGTTAGGATTTCTGATTTGAGGATTTTGTTGATTATCCCATTGTGGTTTTCTTTCCATATTTTCTAATCTGTCCATTATTCTTTCCATGCTTTTAGCTAAAATATCTATTTTAGTATCTGATGGGGATAATTCATCCTTAATGGTTACTCTTCTTTCAATTGGTATGACATATCAGTATCAAAAGCATCAGGAAATTTTATTAGGGCCAAGTCTAGTGGAGGTTTGATATTGGCAGGAATTGCATTATAAATACTGTTAAACCTAGTACAATAATCTTGAATAGTTTCGTTAGGAGCTCTTCTGATGTTTTCATATTTAGAAAATATTTGTAAAAGGTTCTTCTTTATTTCCCATCTATTGATAAAAAATATGTTGAAAGCTTCTAAATCAACAACATAACTAGCAAGTAAACCTTTAAACCATTTCTTTACTTCTCCTGCTAATGTTTCTACAAATAGTCTCATTTGAACATCAGCTTCATCAATTTCATATAATTCAAAGTAATCAGTCATTTTTTTTACATTTTTTTGGGCAGTATATTGGCCACTACCATCAAAATGAAAGATTTTACTCTGATAATCTTGTGGCATGGCATGTAATTGACCTGGTAAGACCTCAGGGGCATATCTGTTTTCCATGGCTAATATTCTAGCTTAGACAAGAGGTAAAGTGGTAGTACTTGGATATGAGCTTGAAGTACTTGGAAAGGAGGTTGAAGTGATTGTAGATGAACTTGGAACACTCAAGGATGTAGTTGGTATGCTGGAAGATGTGCTTTGAGCACTAGAAGTTGGGAATATAACTTCGGGTTGAAGAGGAAGCTTGGGGATGAATGGTTCTGTGGACTGAACTATAGTGAAGATTATGGGTGATGTGAAACTAAATGGATCTGTTTTTACGGTTTCTGAAGGAATGGTAGAATGCTTAGGGGTAGCAGCAACTAGGGTAGCTAACTCAACTGATTTTTGGAAAAAGGCTTCACCAATATCTTTAATTAAATTTGAAGTCAAAGCATCAAGTTCATCAAAAGTATTTAGAGCCTATTGATCTGAATCAAGTGAAATAGTCTCCTTCCTTGTTTCAATAAATTGAATGAAATCAGTACCTATTACAATATCAGAGATGAAATTTTCAGATTTGGTTCTAAACAATGAATGCTCAAATGATAATTTGAATGCAATATCTTGTAATATTGACAATTATTTAGGGAGTGAATTAGATTTGACTAATTGATTGTTACTTCCTAGGCTTTCTACTTTTTATTTTTTCTTAAAATTCTATCAGGATCATCCATAGCTATAGCAGGTTGTGGATCAGGATGATACCTAGTATAGTATATTACTTTGGAAGCTAGAATTTTAACTTTTAATGAAAATTTCTAACAACCCTAAATAAAACTTAAGGTGAAAAGATGAGGAAAAGTGTTTCCTTTAAGATTTATTTAAAACTGAGGACTGATTTTTCCCTAGTGGAGTCGCCAGTATGATATCGCTCCAATAATTTCCCAGGGTTGTTATGTGTGTTCAATAAATATTAGAGGTAACCAAAAACCTACTTTTGAGATTAGGATCTAGCCTTCATAATGCCCAGAGAGGCATCTCTCTTTATGCTTTAATTTTTTTGTTTTCAATTGATTTTTGTATAGTTATGTAAGATTGATTGGGTTTGATTTTTTATTTGGTTTTGGTGGTATTACTGATTTAGATGGATAATTGTCTTCTCTACTTTTCCATTGGGTTATGGAGTCAAAATATCAAGAAAATAAGACAAGAATCAAGTTCTAAAGGAAGTGTTCACAGGGCAGGGTAGTTGAGAAAAATCATATCTTTTTAAGGATAAATGATGAAGTGGTTTTCAATCGAGATCAAGGAGTAGTTAAGGATTCCTTAAACCAAAATGATGAATGAAAGAGGAAGAGGTCAATCGAGATAGGAGAGAAATTAAGGATTCTCATATCTCGATATCAGAAGAAAACATTAAAATGAATAATTGTTCAAAGTAGAGTGTACTTAAACAATTTCTGCAATAATATTCCCATTATAACATTTAAATTTGGAAAAACATACAAGTTTATGGAATAATTAAGAGAAATAACAATGAACAATTGAAATGTACTTCACTGAAGTAGCTCAACACATGAATCCTTTAATGCAATGCCTTTACTACTTGTCCAGTCTGCTGACTTGAAAATTGTACAATGAACCCTCATATATTTTTATCAATTACAACTATATAAATGTTTAGGAATCCACACTAAAACTTTGAATTTCCGAAGTATTTATACAAAAAATAATACAAAATATCCAAATTTGTTTTTTAGGATTTATTGAAGGGAAATAAAATATCTTCATCCAAGAAGATAGAGACACCTAGGTAACAAAATGCAAGTTGTCCCTAATTATTTGGATTTTTTGTTTTCTCTTTTATATTTTGATGCTTTATCTCTCTAACTGTTGCTTTACGCTAGCTAATATTTTCTTTTAACTCTTTTTTTGACCTTTAAACTTCGTGTTTCACTTTGAACTATATGATCTATTCACTCTTTAACTTGTCTGCTCTGTTCCCTGCTTTTAATTTTCACCATCACAGTAAATCATACAATTTCTCCCAAGTCTCTTCATCTGGGATTTTAATCTTCCCCATATTTTTGTAAATTTCATTAGCTTGAGTGTACTTGGTGAAATTAGGCTTGTTTATAAAGATATTATTTACCTCATGCTAGAGGTAAAATATATTTTAAAAAATATGATATAGTACATTTCCTGTTGGAATTCCTTTCAAAGAGGAATTGTTGGACTGTTCTTTGGCCACTTCACTGATCTTCTTGTCATAGTCTTCCTGCCTCATCAGTCTGTCATTAATCACCAATGGATTAGGCAAACCTTTCTGCCTTAGAACATCAAACTTATTCATAAATCTTTTTTTTTCAAGCTCCATCGCTTGACATTTATCTTCAAGTTGTACCGTTAAGTTTCTTTTTGAAATTACCTTTTTAACCTCTA
This sequence comes from Pinus albicaulis, assembly GCA_034641835.2. Classification (NCBI taxonomy): domain Eukaryota; kingdom Viridiplantae; phylum Streptophyta; class Pinopsida; order Pinales; family Pinaceae; genus Pinus; species Pinus albicaulis. The sequence continues at coordinate 815,458,782 of CM076570.1, forward strand.
AAATTGTTCCAGTACTGTCACTTACTCTAGTTTATTCTAACTCATGCTTGTTCTTGGAATTTAGAAACTTAATTATCTCTGTGGCCTATTTTGGTTTCTTCTCAAGTTCTTCTTTGACTTTTTGAATGGCTTCACTTGCTTCTTTGATCAAATATTTTTGCTCAAAGATAAATTGAATAGATGGAAAAATACAATTAATAGAGTTAATGATATTGGCCCATAATTGTTGCTTTTCTTGAGCCATAGGTTTTGCCAATGTCAACTCTCTTTCTAATTTCTGAACTCTCTCATTCAATCCACATGACTTATGTGCTTCAGCTGTATGCCTCATTTGTGCCAATTTCTTTTCATCTTCAAGATTATTTACTTTTTCTTTCAGTCTATTAATTTCATCTATTTGAAATGACATTTCTTACATATATTTAATCAATTTATTTGCTTCCTCACTGAGATGAGCTGCTGCTATAACTAATGTAGTAGTAGTTGTTGCTGGAAATTATGTTGTTACTGGAATTTTTGTAGTAGTGGGGACTTTTATAGCCACTAAAGTTGATCTTGAAGCTATGAGAATGGAAGAAACATTAACTGCTTCCATGCTTGTCTTCTTTTCCTGCGCTAACTTATCCATCTCATTATCTATATATTTAACTTTAGCTATCAACTAAATGATGAGATTCATCATTTCATCTTTTTCGCCTTCATTCTCTAAAATTTATTTTTCTTGTGGATGTTCAGTGGCAGGTAATTTCAGATGCTTCTTCAATGTAGAAATGTCTACATTCTTCTTTTTTATTAGTTCCTCATTTTCTTTGATATTCATGGGATAATATCTAACCTCTATGGCCAATTATTTAAGTGTTTTAATTATGTTACCCTTGGCTTGTGAGGAAGCCTTCTCTACTGTTAACTGTGCTTTGATGTTTTCTAGAGAATTTTGCAGTTTTTGTACACCCATAGCTTTGTTTATCATACTAGAATATAGAATTTCTCCATCTTGCTTATGAAATTCATCTTTTTTATAGGATGAAAATATTTTTCCATGACTTCAAATGTTGTTTTCCTGTAGTTAGCTAATGACTTTGGATACTGCAATGTGGGCTACAAAAAGGTCATCTGCATTTTCCTAGTTTTAGATTCAAATGCAAAAAGTAATCTGTTCTGGTCATGAGGTGTATGTTTCTAATATTGGACATAAGTCACTTCTTTCAATGCCTCATTATTCAATTTGATCTCTTTATACCTATCCATTATATTTTTTTCTTTCTCTACTAGTTTTCTTGATGAAGAGACTTCAACACTATGTTGTTTCTGAATGATCTGAGCACTAGACGTTGAAGGCTGATGAGTTTCCTCTGAAGCAATAGGAGGTGAATTGTCCCTTAAAATCATATCTGTGTCAATAATCTCAACTGTGTCCACTATCTCCTCTTGTTCAATTATAGGATTCAGCTTGGGATTCTTCCTGTACATTAGTTTGAATTTAGTTTCAGTAGTGGTTTGAGCTGAATATGAACCTTCTTCTCTTGCTCTCTTGGAGTCCCTATCTTGTAGGGATGGAGTATTTAGGACAAAACTAGTCTCAACCTGCTTCTCTACCTCTTTCAAAGTGTTCTCCAACAAGTCTGACTGGTTGGAGTACTTCTCAATTTCTAGTTGGGATTCATGGACAAAAGGAGTTAATTTAAATTTGACTCTTAGTTTGCTGATAACTCCCAAAGGATCATACTATCGTTTGAAACTATCACTAAACTTGAATTCATGTAAACACTTTTCTTCTTGTTGACTAGCATTCCTATTATTTCAAATGAAAGTACCAATATGGTTGTTGATTTTAAACTGAGTTTTCTTCTTGGCTGGTAGGGAATTAACCTCATCTGAGTTTAGGATCTATCTGATGTATTCTAGTGCAAATAACCTCATTGAGAGGTATTTAGGAAACTTGTATGGAGTGAGTTGGCATCCATAGTCCCTAATTTCAGTGTGGTTATGGTATAAATACCAGTCTCCTATATTACTGTGTTCAGACAATTGCAATACTTTCTTTATTTCTTCATTGATATTATGTTGACTACTACTACTTAGGATGTTGACAACTGGATGAACAAATGAATCAATGAAGTCTTTTTAGGTGAAATATATGGAATCTTTTCTTATTAAGGAAGTCCAAAAGACTACAGATTTGGGGTTACCCTCTATGTCCAGTTTTTAAAGGCTAACTACAAACCTTTCAGTTTGGAAGTACAGGAATAAATGAAACAAAACTAATGAATACATAAGCACTCCTTCTTCTAGTAATTTAACTAATTTCTCATGGATGACATATGATAAGTATTGAGAAAAGTTAAATGTAAAAGTTGGAGGCTGTCTTGGGCATAAAATTGACAGAAAACCTAAGATAGAAGCATCTACATAAAGTAGCCTAGAATTCAAGACAACATTGTGACAATATATCTTGTTCTCTCTGAAAAAATTGAAGCTGGCTCTGGAGGATTACTATTTGGGGTTTCCACTAATGGAGGAAGAAAGGTTTGGAAGATTTGAAACCTCTTGGGAAAGTCCAGCTTCAAATATAATTCAGCGAGGATTTTAATAGACAATGGGGCTTCATAGGGCTTGGGTTGGATTTGCAACATCTGGTTTATTGATTCTACAGTAACTGTGAACAAAATCACTTCGCTATGGGTTACTAGGGCTCTTTCATTGGGAAAATAATTAATTTGAGGGAGTCTGATGATTTCTTGAAATTGGAAGGTATGTGGGAAGATATACCTCGGTAGGTTTGAATCCCAGAGGAGGATATCATTAGCTTGGTCTATATATTTATCATGGCACTAACATTGGAGCTCAAGGAGGTTGAAATCAGTGACTGTGTCATTGACTTTGAAGTACTTGTCTACAATTCCCTGAGAATCCCTCGATTTGTTTATTTTAATAAATTGATTAATTGATTAATTTCTATGTTTAAGTAATGGCTTCGACGCTTAGGAATACCTTTCAAATGGTGATTTTAGTCTACAGAAAGGGTTTTGGTCGCAACAGAGACTTTCTTGGTCTTATAAAGCTTCAGACTGAGTGAACAATGATTCTGGTAACAAAAGGACGAGTTTTAATGGTTTGAACCAGCAGTAGTTAAAATTATTGGCGCAAAGGTTTTAAATTTCAAACAGTAACTGGTTTTGAAAATAATGGGGCAGAAACATTTTAGTAGTTATCGCATGCGAAAAGGCAGGTTGGTGGATTTCTGCTGGGGAGTGTGATACAACGTGGGGCTGCCACGTAGTAGGGGAGTGGGGATGCGAAACCACTCATTTTGCAACCCCCCGTGGCTTTAAACTTTGGAAATTTAGGGGTGCGATAGCTCTTATTGGTTGCAAGATCTAATGAATTATGATCAGACGGATGGAAAAGTAGGGGAGTTTTTTGATAGGCGGGGCCCGGGGATGAATCACGTGAAGGATTTATTTGATGTGGGTCGGGATTATGTAGTGGAGTGGTTTAAATATATATTAAACGGGGTTTGATATATGTGGGTTAATATGTAGGGTTGGGTTAATTAAAGTGGGATGGGGAACATATATAAACTAATGAGTTAAAATGAATAGGGTATAATGAAATATGTATGCAGGAAATCAATAAAACATTAGAATAAGTGTTAAAATGACATCGGGGAGGGATTTACAGTGGGGCTTGACATTACTTTAACCTTTTAAAACTATGCAAAGTGGGTTTTTACATGTTTTAATTGAAAAGGGGGAATTAGTAAGGGAAGTTACTTTTCAAATGAAAATGTGTATTTGAACTAGGGAAGGGGGTTTTCGGGAAGGGAAAATGGGTGAAATAATGGGAAAAATATTAGTATGAAGGGAAAGGGATATTTTACAAGGGAAAATGCCTTCTAAGAGTGGCATTAGGGTTTTAAGCAAGGGGAAGGGGATTTTGGGGGATATTAGTGATATGAAATGACCAATTCATGCTTTCCATGCCTGGTAAAAGTAATCTACCTACCAATCATTTACCCTAACATTTTTTCTTCATTTATTGGGTGCATTTGAGCACGCTAACCCTTTTATTTTTATTTTATAAGAAAAATAGTCTAATTCTAACCTTTTAACTTCCAATGGCTCAGATTAAACTGATAAGCTCATTTTTATTCTTTACCTAACTACTGATCTGCCAAGATTAAATGGTTTGGCTAGATCTTTATTCACTAACTATCAATACTTGAAATTTAAAAGCATGAATGAGTCAAGATTAATTTGTTTGACAATCATGAATTGTGGCATTTTGGACAAGATGCACACAATCTTATTTGCATAAAGTAAACTAAACTAAGAGTAGTGGCATTTGAATGTGCAACACTTTCATGATTTTCTTTTATCTCTTCTGGTGGGGTTCATAATTTATCTTCTTTTTTTATCTTTTTCTTTTAGTCCTATGATTTTTCTGTTAAGACTTGCCCTATTTACATTTTTTAATATGGGAAAACATTTTGTAGAAAGCAAAAGTATGTACAATATTACAAGACTTTAACATAGTCAATTCAAAATTATGATCCCTATTATTATAGGACCCTAACAGAACCTATTCTTGGTGTATGCATTTGCATCTAGTGACTTATATTATTATCATGAGGATGACTTGATATTATTTCGTAATGAAAACTTGTTGGCATAGATAAATTCATAAATTGACATTTGGATGAAGTTTGGTTTGATATTTCTTATGGAAAATTGTTGACACAACAATAGAATAATTCATGACTTGATGAGAGTTCTACCTGTCACATGGTCTAAATAATATGATAGTGTGATATTGAGGATTTTGATATTAGTTTTGATATGGATTTTTTGATAAGATGACATAGTTTATTTGATTGCAGAATATTGATTTATGAAATACTGAACATATTGGTTTGATAAAGTGTTATAATGGTATAGAGCATTGTATATGTTTTCATTGATAGGATGATGTGTTGACCCATAACTCCACTTCATAAGGGTTTTAAGGTATGATTCTGATTTTGGTTTTGGTTCTCTATGTTGATGGTATAATATTGACATGTAATGAACCTCATATGATCTAAGTAAGAGGGAAATATCTTCTGAAGCTCGAAATAATGAATAATGGCATGATTTCTAAAGTTGGGAAAAGAATATATATGTTGCAAAGCTATTAAGGAGGTGTTGGAAAGTGGAAATGCAAATCCTTGGAAACATCAAATGAATTTCAAAAGGTTGAAAAGAGATATTGTTGAACTCAGTCTTGAAACTGAAAGTTGATTGAAGCATTGATGTTTCATTTTGAACACCCATCTGCGTGTGTGTATATATATATATATATATATATATATATTATTTTATATTCATTTCATTACTTTCCTCAGTAATCATTAGAAATGACTAATTTAGATTGTTTCTATGTGTTCATTATTAATCAACATAAATTAATTAGTATTATTTTGCAACTAAATTTTAAAAATGTCATACAATTTGTATCTTCATTTAATATGAAACAAAAAGTTGCATATGTTAATTACAATACTAAACAATATCAAGTACAACTATAAATAATTTCAACCATATAAATTATAGTATATGAAATTTTAATGTATTACAATATGAGTTTCCAACTCAATATTGGTTGGACTACAATTTACATCTGAAATGATGTTTCATCTCTTGAAAAAATTATCATTGTGTTGCCAAGGCATTGCAGGTGAATTCTCGAACTTTGAAAACTTTACCATCAGTCTTTATATGTGCGTCTTATGCAGGATATTGGATCTAAGGGTATCACTATATTGGTTGTCTTCTCTCACTATTTTTGCATTTGTCACTCCCGTGTTATTTCTCTCCTCCTTCTTCAATTCCTGCTTCTTACCATAAATATTGGGCTCCTTTTCTGAAAACAAAAGAAGATACAATGCTGAGTGTAAGATATGAAATAAAATGAACACTAGAATATAAAATAAAGTAGACTATAAATATTTTATATGACATATACCTCAAAATCAGCAATGTCAAAGCCATTGTTCCCCATACAAACAAGAAACTCGAACAAGTTTTATTCAGTTGAGGATTAGTGGCCACTACGTGGCCACATGACATGTATAAAAAAACAAATAAAATGTCACCATAGAAAAGAACACCTTGGTAAATTAGTATTCAACCTTCAGGGAAATCTTAGGCACAATCATGTGAACCTATAGGTTACATGCTAAAAATCTCAATTTGTAGATAACTTGTGAAAACAAATAATATGAGGTTTGATGTTTAATCCTTGTCATCTTATTCGACAAGAACATTTCATTTTATAACACATGAACTTGGTCAACTACATAAACAACATGTACTCAAATAACAACATGAAAGTAAATTTTTCTGATAGTCATGAAAATATTTTAACACAAAATGGTTATAGGGATTCCAATAAATATCATGTAATAATAATTTCATCTTCAAGCTTTGGTTGTTTTTTAAATGGACATGATACCAATTGTTTTCAATTTCATTGTTAAAAGTAAAAAATAAATAAAAAGAAACGTTCAAAATAAAATCAAACAATAAAGAGAGGATATCATGGAATGGACATTGCAATTATAAAAAACCTCTTTACCTATCCGCCGATGTCTTGTCTGGAATTCTTAAAACATTTCCTTGCCCAAAATAACCATGAGGTGAAAGAATCGCAACACTAAAACCCATACTAATCCCTACTAGAAACATTTCCAAAGTCGATGGTTCAGGTTCCTGAAGGATCGCTAACGAAAAATTAAACATATCCAAGACATGATCTGCATTATCTCCCCATCCTTTTTCCAATCGCATTTCCTGTAACCTGGCCACAGCAAAGTCAACTAACAATCAAACAAAGGCATTAACATTTGTTTTTACTTTTTATATCTATAAAATTTGAATTTTATTTGTTTCAAGAACATATTAATTCATATTTAGAGCCTTCCTGACATATGACAAGGTATCAGTCAAGAAGGGCATCAGAAAAATCAACCTCAATAAGGTCCTCAAATAATTTCTATATATCAATCTTTTTCTTGTTGTGATATCTTGGGTAGAAAAAATAACATACCTACGAAAGAAAAATCCATATATTACTTATGTTCAAACTTTGTATATGGCGTATTCTTAGGCACCTTTTTAATATGTTCCTTTTCCTTTACCAAAGCAAACAGTACCTTGGATAAACTCTATATCCTTCCATTCAACATCAATTTCTACAAGATAAATGTCACACATTATTCTTTCCCTTTTCTCAACATGCTACATATGATAAATTGAAAGTCACATAAAACCAAGAGCAAACCCTTTTCTAGCCAAAATAAACAAGCAAACAATGTCTCTAAATTAACTTCATTCTAATATCAGCAGATGAAAATAGACTAGAGGACCATTTTTGTTGTTGCTTGAATTTTCCTGTTTTTGTTATGAAAGTGCTCTAGCTTCTCGAACCAAAAAATGTGAAGGATGTTGTAAATGTGAAAAAAAATTATGTTGACCTTTGTAGACTTCTTCAAAATTATGTGAATTATTCTATTTTCAGATGTGGTAGATCTCATAATAAGAAATGGCCACATTGGATGCAGAGATTAAATATAAAAACTTGTGGACATGGCATGTATTCTAATAAAATCCATTGCAATGACTACCATGGCCCCTACCATGGGCCTCCATGGGTTATAAGTCCTCAATATGTTAGTCTTGATGATGAAATAGAGATATCAACGATAAGTATGGGTGGTCCTAGTTTTTATGGTGGATATCTTCAAACCAAGGTTGTCATCTTGATAAACCTAGGTTCTAACATGGTAAACCTGGATTTGGTCCTCACCCAGTTTCATTCCATCATAATTTTTCAAGACTCAAGAGGACATAATGGGCCTTCAACTTATAATAGGGTTGCTTTTGAGGTTATAGATAAAGCTTATCCAAGCAATTTGATTTTTGGGCTCCAAGAGATATGGATAATTTAAATGATAACAATCATATTTTTTTTTCCAAAGTTTCAAATATAGGGATACATTTTGCGGATTTTAATAATAGATATCATGAGAGAAATAATCCATGAGGAACATCTACTGGTTACTATGATTAGGGAAATACTCAGAGATAATAAGACTATTTAGGTTGAAATCAAAGATGGTGTTGATTCTTGTAGCTCCTCAGTTGAAATCATATGTGACTGAGGAAATACTTTTATCTTGCAAATATCATAATATCCTCACTGTAAAGTATCAAAAAGAGATCAAGTATAATAACCTTGAATATTTTCTTTAAAATTTTACTATGGAATTTTTCGAACTTTTGTAATTTTCTTCGTAATAAATTTGCACACTTTTGGTCCTTTTGTAATTTCAAATTTCACACATAGAGATACTATGGATTAAATATTCCTGAAACAAAAATGCATGTTTTGATTCTTTAATTTGGAAAAGTTTAGATTTATTCAAGCATCGGTATTTTAATGCATGTTATGTAGCATACTAGTATACTATATGAAAGTAAACATTTAGTTTCTTCAAGGCAATAAAAATGTAATCTCAATAAAATAAGTTATATTTCTCTACTATAGAATATTCATAAAATATATGTCAACAAACAACTTTCATTCTCTATCTAAAGGTACAAAAAAAATGCATGTTCTCCCGGAGGGGGGATTTTTGCTGTTGGTTGTGTAGTCAAAGCTATTGGTACAACATCTCCTGACACATGTGGCACAAAGGTGGCTACAAGTTGGATATACGAAGTATCACTCACTCTAGATGCAGCCACACCATTATTGTACTTAGAGAACTTGGTAGGTTGAGAAACTTGTTGTGTGAAGGAGCTTACTCCAAGCCCTACTGGTACACTTTGTATGGGTGTCATAGGAGGAATACTGCCTACAACATAAAAACGACCTTGAACCATTGTAGATGTTACTGGTCTATGTGTAGAGAAACATGGGGTATAGAATTTTGCATTCGGAATAAGCTTGAATTCCTAAAAAACAAGGCCAATAATTTCACAGCACAAATGAAAAGAATCCATGACTTGGGTTTTCTTTAGCAATGTTCGAGAAACATAGATAACGAATGCATCTTATATAAATAAAAAAACATAATCACAACTTGTGTTCTTACCTTTGCATTGGGATTTAGTGTTGACTTCCTTAGTGAATATACTTTAGATGAATCTCTGGATGACAGCAATACACATGATGATGTAGAATAAGAGGTTGACAACTCAAAAGCTAGGGAGCTAGAATTTCATGTCCTACTTGTCAATGTTAATTGTTCTTGTGGGGAAACAAATTGAGTATATAATGCACCTTTCTTGGAGGATGAAGGACTTGAAGATTCAAAAACTTCAATTGGCTCACACAACAATGCACTTAAAGCACCCATAGTAGTGGCAGGTAAATTTGATGTACGAGAAGCAACTGTAGAATGAAAAAAATAAAATGAGATGAGAGAATGAGCCATTTTTTATAGAAGCATTGTATTACTTCCATCATTGACAAACAATGGAAGACATAAGTATTGCTAAACAGGTTTTCTTAAAAGAAAAGCTAGTTCTTAAATTTCTTCCAAGGAACAAAGACAACCTATTTAGTATTGGCCTAAAACCCTACCAAAATTTTTGAAGGAAAACACTTAGACCATAAGAAGCACACATAAATCAGGAGCAGTTTCTGATATGAACTCGATACATCTAAAGGGAAAATTTCTAGTTCCTTCTGCACATAAAAAATATTATTACAACATGACTGAATCTCAAAATAGATAAAATAAGATACTTTTATTAACATTCAAAATTACTAACTCAATTAAGTCACAAATATATGTACTTGAACCTAAACTAATCCTACATATATTATTAAATACGTAAAAAAACTAGGTATGATTGACCTCAATGGTGTTGAGAATTTAGAGGGCTGGTGATTAATTCAAATTCTCTTCTTGATAATTACTTGTGAGCTTACTTAAGATACTTATGTATTTTCTTCTTTAGCTTATTTAATATTTCATCAAGTCAATTATAAAAATACACGAGACACACAAATTAGTTTCCTAGAGCCAGGGAAAAACCTCTCCCTCTTGGAGAGGAAAACCCACGAGAAATTATTCTTATAGATTCTCAAATGACAAGTACATGACCAAGACTCAGACCCTTGACCTATGGATAATTCCAAGACCTTGTTACTTTTTCTTTGTCGATCTCCAATGCCGACCTTTCTTTTCTACACCAACTTGTACTACCTTAAGAGAACTCAACTTATATATTGCATCGATTCATATATTAGGCCAAGTCACTCGGGACTTATTTATTTCTTATTACCTTAAAGTTACTTCACTTGGGATATGTTGTCTTTCCTTTATGAATTTTACATTAGGAAGGTAAATCATAGATTTACCTTCCTTAATATTATTTCATTATGATATTACGATATAACACCCAAGACAAAATTGAACTTCACTGTATATATATATATATATATCAGAACGTTGTAGATATTCGCACTTCCTTAACCCTAATTTGAATACCAGATATAACTTTGACCTTGACTCAGTGCTGGTCTGAAGTGTTACATTATCGATCTACGTTGTTATGTCAGAAACATCCATAATATTTTTTTCTCTTATCCGCACTTGAACAGTCTCAGAAATCCACACAGCTTGAGAAGAATCCACACTTATATCCATACTTTTTCAACTTTTGAAATCTACAGCTCCTGTCTTTTGAAATCCACACTTTTGTTCTGAAATCTGTACTTTTGTTACCAAGAACAGTTTGAAAGACTTGATCTCAAATAGGCCACGAAACATGGTATATATAGGGACAATTCCATTTTCTTTAGGCCGACCATTCATTGTTCCTGAAGGCCAAATTTAGGAGCATATTTGAGCTTATCTTTCAGCATAGTTTTGAGGGCTCACATAAGCTATCGCTCCACGATTTCTTTAACATGTTCTTGGAGCGTTTTTTCTAGACTAGATGCTTCATAAATATGACACCTAATTATATTTATACCTAGAAGAAAAAACCCTAATAGAAATCAAGAATAAGTCTATTAACCTATAATAAAATATTTCTCATGAAACCCATGAAGAAATTACAACAAAAATACATTTTATTTTATTTATCTTCTTCTTTACATAAATACATAATTACATAGTCAATATGAAGACTGGTCCTAGTTACACTTTTCAACAAATGGCAATAAATAGTAATAAACTAACAAGGGTCCCACATAGTAATAGACTTTACATATAAGCAAAGGACTTATATTAGCATGAAAAAAGCATTATTCATTTATATATTGTCAATCCAATGAGAATTAAAACATTACAGATCAAGTTACTATGAATCAAGATGGAAAATCATCATTGTACCCATCACAACACTTCCTTCATGCTTATGTATTTATTAAGGGTGGTACTAGGAATTTATAATCGTGTAATAGATGCACACACTTATATGTTTGTCATTCTATATAGCCCGAAAGTTGATAGACAATAAGTGGAAGCAAGGGATGAGGATGCCAACAAAAAATATTAACAATACAAGCAATATATTTAAAAAAATAAAATAGTATAGAAGGATATGAAACAATAAGATCAAGATTCAAACAAAGAACACGAAATTGTAAGGCATGTACTATAATGGGTGAATCAAAAAAAATTCATTAGAAGGGAACCTAAAAAAATTTAGGTCATTTTGGATAGACCTATATAGTTTTGTGATGAGAATTGAACTAAGGTATATGTATTAACATTTGATCTACCTAGCCGGTGAGTTTTTAACCAACACCCTATTAGTAACATATTATAGTTTTCAATTGGTAATCTTGCAGGGGAAAACCAAGGATTTTCCCATGATTAGTGTTACAGCTAGGGTTAAGTTTGCTTTTGGATAAGGAGTTAAAAATTTCTACAATGAAGTATGTAAAGGTTAGATTAATGTGTTATTGACTTATTGTCATTCATGGGATTTTTGTCATTGGCACGATTTTTTTCCATTGTTGTTAAATAGCCCTTTGTTAACTGTTGGCTCTTCCTTTGGCTCAAATGCGATGACCAAGAAGTATCTATTTTGTAAAGTCCACAGAAGGATTGAACCTAACATTATTCATTGATATACTCTACATCCTTCGGCCATCCATGTCATTTTGATTTCTACTGACCATGGATGCGGAAGTCTAACTTTGTGGGCAACATTAGTGTGACAACATGTCGTCCTGGTTTGAGCCCGGTCCTGAGCACAAAAAGTTCTTTAATCACTTGACCATGTGCTCAATAAATTAATATTTGCTTTGTATTGAATATAGCAATTTGTAATCCGCTATTTCAAGGTTTTTTAAAGTGAGAATTAATTAAGTGGATAATAAAGTGGATACTAATATGCACAACAATCAATATGAAGTATTATATGCATATCTATGTCAATCGTGGTTTTCCATGATGTTCAAGCAAGATGGAGGATTGGGCTTGATCATCCTTGGTCTGTCATTTGCTAAGTGGGTAGTTTGATCCCTTTTTAGTGTCGAACTGTGGAAGCAGTTGCCCAAATTAAGAATTTTTCACAACAAACATATTGTGAGAATGAAGGGGCCATTTTAGCTCTGTGGTATGCTTAAATGTCCCTGCAAACCTTGTTTGTGACATGGGCTCACTTCGGCACCACATATATGTTGAATCTTTAATTAAATTGAGAGGGGGGGTGAATCAGTTTAATACATACATAAGCCTTTTAAAATTTTCACCAAACTTATTTACAGCTTAATATACGAACAGTCTTAAAATGTTGCAGCCAATATTAAATTAATGTGACACCATACTTATGTTGAGAGCAACAAACAATTAAGCAGATTGAAAGAATCACATCAACACATAAGAAACACACATAGAGATAGAAAATGTAAGTGGAAACCCATAAAGGGAGAAAACCACATCTTATTATTGCTGTGATGCAAAGGCAAGCTCCAACTCCCTCTCACCACTGTTTTTCTACAGGCACCAACCTACAGGAGGCTCCAACCTCAGTAAGCTACAACTGACAGCTATCAAGCTTCAACTTGATAGGGATATTTTTTCTCTTCCGGAGACTTGCCAATGCATCACAACAATATAAATCAATTAAAAACATTTACATTCAATTACAATGAAAATTCCAGCTCAACTAATTCAGCCTTTTGGATTGTTGCGCATTTGTCTTTTCTTTGACTGTGTCTTTGTCCCTTTCGGATCTGTTTGTTTCCTTATTCTCTGTCGCAGGGTAACGGCCATATGCCATACATTTGTAACTGTGATTTTTATATCAGTGCCTTATATATATATATATATATGCAACTGCTGACTTTAAATCTGGGCACGTTCCAACCCTTTACACACAGTAAGTGTTTTGTTGATGTGGTGAGTTCCGCAAGTGGAACATACATACACCACGAATTTTTTTTTAATGACCCGATGCAATTGCACACATCGCAATCGTTTTACATTAACAATCGCCCTCCACCTTAAGCCGAGGCCCGTGGGTCCACAGACCACGCGGCACATTTCATTACAATCGCAACAATGTTTTATATATATAACAGCGCCTTTTATATATATAACCCAATTTCATTTCTCAGCATAATTCTACAGAGTTTAATCATACAAACTGAATTTTAATACACCTTAAATCAACTCTCGGCGTAAATAATAAAACCTGTTTAAACATACAAAAACCCCTTTCGGGCCCACATGCCACGTTTTCTGATGCGATATACTACTCCTCCAGCGATTTCCAATTGCGATTGATCGCAATCGCAAACTCCATTAACTTGCTCCGTTGTGCTGCCTTGCTCTAATGCGATTGCTTTGATGCGATGTGATTACTCTGATTGCGATCAATCACAATCACAAATTTTAGTTGCAAGTCCCGCTGCCCTGCTTCCGATGCGATTGACCACTATTAAGTTCTTCCAATTGCGATTAATCGCAATCACAACTTGCGTTTGCATGTTCCGATGCCCATACTCCGATACTCTGATGCGATTAGGCTAGAATTAAAATAAATTTGAATCATAGTTCATATATCCGTCGGGTCCGAAACTCAATCGGAAATCTTGTCAATATATTCCGCTGCATAGTTTTTCTCCGATGCGATTGGGAAAGGGTCCCACCATATAAAACTTTTTTTGTTTTAAAACCAAGCGTTAAGACCTTTGGTTCTTTGTCCACAAAGCGCTCCATATAAATATATATATCTATATATATATATATATATAAGCTTTGAGCCGATGCGATTAAGTCAGAACTCAAACCTATCAAGACACAGTTTATATGCCCATCGGGTGCGGGCTTCAATCGCAATCGCAAATTTCTGTTGATAACCTGTTCCGCTACCCTTATATTCTCCGATGCGATTGGTTGAAGGTCCCACCTTATGATACTTTGATTATTTTTTTTTTTCAATGGATGAAGAGAGATTTTTATTTTTAAATGAAAGAAAGAAAAAAAAAAATGTAAGAGCACGCTCCTCCAGAGGGTGGTTTCACCTCCCAAGTAGATTCAAGTGCCACCACATCACAAACTGAGATGACAGGGATTTAATTTATATATATATATATATATATATATATATATATATATATATATATATATACATATATATATACTTGCTGCTTGGGTTATATGATTCCCGGAATTGTCTTTATGTATCCTCCAACTCGTGTAGTGAATCTCGGAATTAAAAAATGGCTCTGCCTCTGCTTGTGATAACGGCTCTACCTCTGCCTCTGATATAACGGCTCTGCCTCTGCCTCTGATATAATGGCTCTGCATCTATATTCATTGCATCTGCCTCTAACTTAGCTACTTCTACTGCTCAACCTTTGCCTCTTCCTTCGCTTTACATATTACCAGCTACTATTCTTTGCCTATCTTTGCATCTGCTGCCTTCTTTGTCTATCTCTGTCTTTGCTGCCACCATTGGCATCAATGACAATATTTCCAATAGTCTCCCCCTTTGGCATTGATGGCAATACACTTTCTTTGTGGCAATACACTTTCTCTGTTTGCCTGCTCTTCCTCCTGTTGCTTGCTCTTCCTCCCCCTTTGAAATAAATGGCAAGGGGTTTGAATTCTTAGTGTAGCTTCTATTTTTTGATCCTGTGATTTTATCTGTTTTCAATATTTTGTGCATTTTCTCTCTCTGGAATTTTCTGATTTTGTACGCTGCTGCTTCAACCTTTGGATTAGTTTCACATCGGGTTCACTACTCTTCCGTGTTCGGTTCACGTCGGATTCACCACTCTTCCGCTGCACCACTGATCCTTTTGCCTTTTTATTGATTCTCTTAAGCTGAATGTATTCTTGCCATAATCCTTTTGATCCTGAGGACCTGTTTTCATGCTTCCCTTGCTGGTTGATCTCCCCCTGGAAATGATATTTTTGTTTGTGTTCTCCCCCTGAAACTGTGCTTTCTCTTCATATTAGAGAGTAGCATCTACAGATACTACCCCTAATCTATCTCTCAAATATTCAAATGGTTCTCTGGGAAGAGGTTTAGTAAATATATCTGTTGTATGTTCTTTTGTTGGTACATACTCTAGTTTTACTATCTTCTGAGCCACTTGTTCTCGGAGAAAATGATACTTCATTGGGATATGTTTGGTTTTTGAGTGAAGCACAGGATTTTTAGATGTACTTATAGCACTTGTATTATCACATTTGATTGAGATAGGTTCATCAATGCTTACCTTCATGTCTTGGAGGGTTTTCTTCATCCACATGACTTGTGTACAACATGCTGCTGCTGCTATATATTATGCTTCTGCTGTAGACAGAGAGATAGATGTTTGTTTCTTGCTTAACCATGCCACCAGACTTTCTCCTAGATAGAAAGCACCTCCACTTGTGCTTTTCCTGTCATCCACACAGCTGGCCCAATCTGCATCTATGTATGCTATCAAAGTGAAGCTTTTTCCTTTAGGATACCAAAGTCCATACTCTGCTGTTCCTTGTAGGTATCTAAATATTCTTTTAACTGCCAGAAGATGGTTTTGTTTAGGAGCTACTTGATATCTAGCCACTAGTCCTACTGCTAGCATGATGTCTGGTCTTGATGCAGTCAAATACAACAGACTTCCTATCATGGATCTGTAGAGTTTTTGATCTATATCAGCAGACCCATCATCAGCACACAGCTTGCATCCCGTGATCATGGGAGTTGACATAGGTTTGCAGTCCTCCATTTTGAACTTTTTCAACATTTCTTTCAAGTATTTTTCCTTTGAGATGAATGTTCCTGTGTTCTTTTGCTGAATTTGAAGTCCTAAGTAGAAATTGAGTTCTCCAATCATGGACATCTCAAACTTTGATTTCATCTCCTCAGCAAACCCTTTTGCTAGTTCATCTCTGTTGCTTCCAAACATAATGTCATCAACATATACTACAACAATCAGGAGTTCATTTTCATGGGCTTTTATGTATATATTGTTGTCTACTCCACCTCTCTTAAATCCTTGTTTTTGCAAATATTTATCCAGTCTTGAGTACCAAGCACGAGGAGCCTGTTTCAGTCCATATAGAGCCTTCTTCAGTCTGCACACATAGTCTTCTTTGTCTGTTAAAGAGAACCCTTCCGGTTGTTCCATGTAGACTTCTTCTTCTAAGTCTCCATTCAAAAATGCAGATTTTCCATCCATTTGATATACCTTGAAGTTTTGGTAGCATGCAAATGCCAGGAACATTCTGATAGCTTCCATTCTGGCTACAGGGGCAAATGTTTCATCGTAATCAAGTCCTTCAATTTGTGAGTATCCTTTGCAGACAAGTCTGGCTTTATTCCTGATTACCTATCCTTCCTCATTCATTTTATTTTTGAATACCCATTTTGAGCCAATGATATTTTTCTCAATTGGTCTAGGAACTAGTTCCCAGGTATTGTTCTTTTCAATTTGTTCCAATTCTTCATTCATTGCTTTTACCCAAGACTTGTCCTTGCTGGCTTCTTCAAATTTCTTTGGCTCTATTTGTGACAGCATGGCTATGTATACCTCTTTAGTTTGTTCTGTTAGCTGCCTTCTTGTTTGGACCCCTACTCTCTTGTCTCCAATGATCTGATCTTCAGGATGGTTCTTCTGAGTATATCTTGAGGGAGCTTTAGAATTCAGCTCTGTATCTTCTGTTGTCTTGCTTGTTTCCTCATCATCTTGGTTTTCTTCTTCATGGTTGTCTGATGGACTGCAGTAGTCTGTATCTCTTATATTGTTTGGAAGTTCTTCATCAAATCTCACATCAATGCTTTCTACTATTTTTCGAAGAGTCTTGTTGTACCCTTTACTTTTGAATGCATATCCTAGAAATATCCCTTCATATGCTCTTGCATCAAATTTTCCAAGATTTTCCTCATTATTCTTTATGTAACACTTGCTTCCAAAGATTCTAAAATGTTTAATTGAAGCTGGTTTCCCATGCCATAGTTCATATGGAGTCTTATCACGGCTTGGCCTTAAGTGGGCTTTATTAAGGATATGCACCGCTGTGTGTACTGCTTTTTCCCTGAAGGTTTGAGGAATATTACTCTCTTGCATCATGGCTCTGGCAATTTGTTGAACAGATCTGTTTTGTCTCTCTGCTACTCCATTCTGCTGAGGTGTCCCTGCAATAGTAAATTGTTGTTTTATGCCATATTCATTGCATAGATCTGCAAAGTCATAATCTATGAATTCACCTCCTCTGTCCGATCTGATGCATTTTAGCTTGCATCCTGTCTGATTTTCTACTAATGCTTTGAATATTTTGAATTTGTCTAGAGCTTCCGATTTATTCTTGAGAAATGCAACCCATGTCATTCTGGAGAAATCATCTATTATCAGCATGAAGTAGGATTCTCCACTTGGTGTTTTAGTTCTTGCAGGTCCACACAAATCCATGTGCACAAGCTGGAGTGGTCTTCTTGTTGATAACTCATCTTTGGCCTTGAAGGATGTGCGAGTCTGTTTGCCTAATTGACATGATTTGCATATGGTATTAGAAGGCTTCTTTATTTCTGGCATGTCTCTGACAGCTTTCTTCTTGCTTAGTCTGATGATGTGATCGAAGTTGATATGTCCCAATCTTTTATGCCATAACCATGACTCCTAAAGTTTTCTAAGATGGCATGCTTCATCTTCCTCTTTCACAATGTAAACATTACTCTCTGTTTGAACTCCTTTGAGCATAGTCTTACCTGTGGTGCTTGATGTGACTTCACAATCTTGTGCTCTAAAAAGAACTTCACAGCCTTTGTCAAAAATCTGACTAACACTTAGTAAATTTGCTTTCAGCCCATCTACAAATAGTACATCTTGGGCCCTTCCTCTACCATTGTCTATGCTGACTGAGCCTTTTCCCTTGATCTTACCTGATTTATCATTGCCAAAAGTAACATTGCCAGATTTCTTTTCATCAAGAGTTATAAACTTGCTTCTATCCCCAGTCATGTGTTTTGAGCAGCCACTATCCAAATACCACTGGCTTTTCAGGTCTTGAGAAGTTAGAGCCAAGTCACATTTATTCACCTTCTTTATCCACTGGAGGCACCCTTTTGTTTGGTATCTTTTGTGAGGTGATGAACTACATCTTCTTAGAGGACATTTGGAAGGTATATGTCCAACTTGATTGCATACACAACATTTGATCATAATTTTTGCAGATTTATTAGTATGAACAAAATTTCTTTGATTCATAAACCTACATGAGGTGTTAAACATCAATCTTTGTCCATACTTTCTACACTCAATGATTTTATGGCCAAATTCCTTACAATAAAAATAGTAACCATAGAAACCGTTTGCATACCTGATGTAAGGTTGTCTTTTCCATTTGTTTGCTTGAGCCAGTCTCTTCACTGTTTGCATCTTTTGCAGGTTTGAATTACTCTTCCTTGTATGACAATATGCAACAATGTGTCCCAGCTTGTGGCAAACATCACAGGTGACATTCTTCATAGGAGGGAAGGCTCTCCTTTGATGGTTTCCAAATTTGACATACTCAGGGGTCTTAGTATTTATCACATGCTTAGCTACTAGTGGGTTCTTCTGATCTCTGTCTTCCTTATTACAGGTTTCTTCTTTTGTAGGAATTGTTTGAGCTGCTTCATCATTCTTCTTTTCTTTTACAAAAATAATCTCTTTGTCAACCTTTTATTTTCTTTTACTTGATTCTCCTTCATAGCCTATTCCAATTTTTATCATAGGGGATCTTTGAGCAACCATAATTTCATTCAACTTACTAGAGCTTGTTGTTTGAGAAGAGTTTATAACCACTTTCCTTTGAGTATTTTCTAGTTTCTTCCTGAGACATACTACTTCTTCTTCGAGTTTCTCTTGTTCTTGGGTTTTATCCTTGATTTGCTAAAGTAACATGTCTTCTATCTTCTTGGCTTCTTCAAGCTCTATCTTCAGCTGCATGAGGAATTCTAAGTTTTATTCTTCTCTTACATACTTGAGAAGAATTTCCTTTTTTTTTCTACACTTCAATTTGAGTCTATCAATCTCCTCCAGAGCACTTCTTAGCTCCCCCTCAAGGTCGACTTCCCCTTCTTCTTCTTCATCTTCTAGCAGGATTCCTTCAAGTTCTTCTATGGCCATCAATAAGAATTCAAAGGTTCCTTCCTCACTTGAGGGTTCATCTGAATCTTCAGATGTACTACTGTTTTGTTGAGCATAGAAGGATTTTCTGCTGAACTTCTTTCCTTTCTGCCAGTTCTTTGATTTATTTTTCTCTGACTCTTGAGCCTGTCTCCTTACATTCTTGTGAGGACACTTAGCAGCATAGTGTCCAAATCTTCCACTGTTAAAGCACTTGAAAGGAAGTTTACCTTTGTATTTACCTGAGCCTCTATCCAATTTCTTGACAAATTTTTCCTCTTCTTCATCCGAGCAAGAGCATATGTATCCCTCTTCTTCTTTCTTCTTTTCTATTTTAAAGGCTCCCTCCCCCGTACTTGGCTTCTTCTGTGGGAGTCTCATCTCATAAGCTGTTAGATTTCCAAGTAGATGGTTCATGCTCAAGGTCTCCCAATCAGTTGTTTCTTCTACACCTTGGGATTAAATCTAGATGGAAGAGATCTTAGAATCTTCTGCACAATTATACTTTTTGGCATGGTTTCTCCAAGAGCTTTCATATTGTTAACAATTTATGCAACTTTTAGGAAGAAACTAACAATGTCTTCATCATCATTCATTCTTAAGTTCTCAAACTGGGCTCTATAGACTTGAAGTTTGGTAGTCTTTACTTTCTTGTCTCCTTCATGGATGTTCTCCAGAGTGTCCCACATTGCTTTGGAAGTGTCTTTGTGCATTAATTTAATAAATTCTGCTTCACACAATCCATTCAAGATGGGATTCATGGCTTTTTCATTAGCCACAAAATCTTATTTTGTTTCTTTCTCTGTGTCTGTTGCCTTTGGGGCATATCCTAATTCCACAGTACCCAAAACTTCTATTCCTAGAGACATTATGTATGTCCTCATTCTGATTTTCCAGAAACCATAATTTTCACCAGTGAAAAAAGCGGCTTTATTGATTGAGCATCCTTCTTTACTAACCATCTTGGGAACCTAGGATCTCCTTTCAGTTGTTAGACTGGTACAAAGGGACCTGCTCTGATACCAATTGTTGACTCTTTAATTAAACTGAGAGGGGGGGGTGAATAAGTTTAATACATACATAAGCCGTTTAAAATTTTCACCAAACTTATTTACAGCTTAATATGTGAACGGTCTTAAAATGTTGCAGCCAATAATAAATTAATGTGACACCATACTTATGTTGAGAGCAGCAGACAATTAAGCAGATTGGAAGAATCACATCAACACATAAGAAACACACATAGAGATAGCAGATGTAAGTGGAAACCCATAAAGGGAGAAAACCAAATCTTATTATTGTTGTGATGCAAAGGCAAGCTCCAACTCCCTCTTAGCATTGTTTTTATGCAGGCACCAACCTACAAGAGGCTGCAACCTCAGTCAGCTACAACTGACAGCTATCAAGCTTCAACTTGATAGGGAAGCTCCAACTTCCTCAAGTTATCAAACTGAATTTTTGTTGATTTACCTCAAAGATCAGCTCTGTTCTGTAACTTCTCTTTCTTCTCTTCTTTTCTTAATATTTTCTACCTCAATCTTCTATACTCTTCCTTCTCTATATTTACTCTCTATAACCTCTCTGATGCATATCCAGTTGATTATTATATATAGAGTTCCTCACATGACTGTTTGTATTTCACTAGGAATTTGGAGTGAACGGTCATGACTCTTTGGCTTATGTCTTCTTATTCCTTTTATCTACTCATTCAGAAAATATACCTGTAGGTATCAATTTAACATTACAGTGGGATATTTGTTCTCTTCCAGAGACTTTCCAATGCATCACAACAATATAAATCAATTAAAAACATTTACATTCAATTACAATGAAAATTCCAACTCAACTCATTCAGCCTTTTGGATTGTTGCGCATTTGTCTTTTCTTTGATTGTATATTTATCCCTTCCGTCTCTATTTGTTTCCTTATTCTCTTTCACAGGGTAATGGCCATATGCCATACATTTGTAGCTGTGCTTTTTATATCAGCGCCTTATATATATATATATATAAATATATATATATATATATATATTCAACTGCTGACTTTAAATCTGGGCATGTTCCGACCCTTTACACACAGTAAGTGTCTTGTTGATGTGGTGAGTTCCACAAGTGGAACATACATACACCACGGCTTTTGTTTTTATGACCCGATGCAATTGCACACATTGCAATCGTTTTACATTAACAATCACCCTCCACCTTAAGCCGAGGCCCGTGGGTCCACAGACCATGCAGCACATTTCAATACAATCGCAACAACATTTTATATATATAACAGCGCCTTTTATATATATAACCCAATTTCATTTCTCAGCATAATTATACAGAGTTTAATCATACAAACTTCCTTTTAATACGCCTTAAATCAACTCTTGGCGTAAATAATAAAACCTGTTTAAACTTACAAAAACCCCTTTCGAGCCCACATGCCACGTTTTCCGATGCGATATACTACTCCAACAATTTCCGATTGTGATTGATCGCAATCACAAACTCCATTAACTTGCGTCGTTATGTTGCCTTGCTCCGATGCGATTTCTTTGATGCGATGTGATTACTCCGATTGCGATCAATCGCAATCGCAACTTTTATTTGCAAGTCTCGCTGCCCTGCTTCCGATGTGATTAACCACTGTTAATTTCTTCCGATTGTGATTAATCGCAATCGAAACTTGCGTTTTCATTTTCCGATTCCCATACTCCGATACTCTGATGTGATTAGGCCAGAATTCAAATACATTTGAATCATAGTTCATATATCCGTCGGGTCTGGAACTCAATCGGAACTCTTGTCAATATGTTCCGCTGCACAGTTTTTCTCCAATGCGATTGGGAAAGGGTCCCACCATATAAAACTTTTTTTGTTTTAAAACCAAGCGTTAAGACCTTTGGTTCTTTGTCCAAAAAGCCCTCCATATATATATATATATATATATATATATATATATATATATATATAATATATATATATATATATATATAT
This sequence comes from Pinus albicaulis, assembly GCA_034641835.2. NCBI lineage: Eukaryota > Viridiplantae > Streptophyta > Pinopsida > Pinales > Pinaceae > Pinus > Pinus albicaulis. The sequence continues at coordinate 815,481,383 of CM076570.1, forward strand.
ATATATATATATATATATATATAAGCTTTGAACCGATGCGATTAAGTCGGAACTCAAACCTATCAAGACACAGTTTATATGCCCATCAGGTTCGAGCTTCAATCACAATCGCAACTTTCTGTTGATAAATTGTTTCACTACCCTTATATTCTCCGATGTGATTGGTTGAGGGTCCCACCTTATGATACTTTGATTCTTTGTTAAAAAGGCGCTCCATATAGATTAATATATATGCTTTGGACCTTTGTGCATAAGGCACAATATATGTGATGCGCTGCATATATACTCCAGCGTGGGTAACGATTCCTGGAATGAGATTTATATATACTTTGCTGCTCCAATCTTTAGTGTATCTTCCAGCGGGGGAGGTGATTCTCGGAATTTGTTTGTATATCCTTTTGCCTGGGGTAATGATTCTCGGAATAAGGTTTGTATATATATATATATATATATATATATACTTGCGCGTTGGGTTATATATTCCCCGAAATTGTGTTTATACATCTTCCACTGGGTAGCAGTCTGAACAAAATGGCTCGCCGTTTACATAACGGCTCTACTCTCTCGCTTGATATAACGGCTCTACATCTATATTCGCTGCCTCTGCCTCTGCCTTAGCTGCTTCTGCTGCTCGACCTCTGCCTCTGCCTTAGCTTTACATATTACCTGCTGCTATTCTTTGCATATCTTTGCATCTACTACCTTCTTTGTCTATCTCTGTCTTTGCTGCCTCCATTGTCATCAATGACAATATTTCCAACAATATATGCATTTTCCTTTGAGATGATGTGTCCAATGAAATTCAAAGCACCAAAAATTCAGCTTCCAGTAATCCAACCTTTAGGCTAAAGAAATGTCACCCATGACCATACCCAACTCTGCAAGAAAAAATTTTCGCACATCCATCCCTAAAAATACCCAGAGTATGGGCTTATCAAAATCCACCAAAGACATTTCCTCGAAAAAAATAATTTTTCCTATGTCGTTTGACACTTTGGTGATAATGTACCACATCCATAGCACAAGGGGAAAACCTACCAATTTCACCCACAAGTAATGGCCATTAGGTTTAGCAGTGATAGGATTGAAGCCAAGTTGCCACTTCTAGAGCAATAAAAATCCTCTATCAATGACCCAAGCCCAAGGAAGCATAAACTACAGGTCCTCTTCATTTATGAAATGTAAATGAATCTAGTTATTCATTAGGAGGGTGAAAGTGGGGCAATCAACTTGTAGAGGTTTCCAATGAAGTTTTGGCTAAGATAGAATTTGGTCCTTCAAGAGCATGATATAGTGAAAATTTCCCATTAGGACATGCACTGAAAGGCTAGCCACCCGGCTCAACTGAATGTCACCACCGAGGCATAGACATGGCTTATCAAAACTAGGTTTGTGAACATAGCTAAAATGCATGGAGCGCCCTTTCCAATAAGAAATTTAAGGAGGGTTCAGGTTTGACACAACCACTTGCACATCAACCAATGGGAAGGAGGCCACTGGCTCACGCATAGGACCAAAACCGCTCCATCTCAGAGAAAAGATAGAAAGGATGAGAACCCAAAAATAAGCTTATTGGCGTCTAAGAGGAAGTAGGTATAAATACAAAAACATGCATGACAAAGGTGATATTCAAGCTCCCACCCTAAAACAAAACAAAAGACCAGCAAAACTTGACCACTATCAATAAAACCATAAGAAAGTCCTTATGTGAGAGAATAGGCTCATCAACACCCACAAAGAAAAACATTCAAGAAAAAATTCTAGTGAGTAAAGCATTAACCATGGCGAAACCCTATTTCCTCCTCAGAATCTGTTATACTCTACGTTGTAGTTTAAGTAATGTATAGTTCAGCCCAATAAGATATTTATATTAAAGATGCACGTCTAGGTGTTCATGCGAAACAATTATTTTAACTTTAATGTGGGAACATGTCAATTGCCAATGCCTTTTCCTCTTTACATAATCAAATAAATAAAATGTGATAAACGTATTTTGATTGTATATTGACCTTTTTCTTTTATTTTTTGATGCAGAAAATTCCAAGATCTTCATTTTCCAAACATCGGAACATCTCAATTGCAAAAGCATTTTCCTTCCTTTATCAAATAAACAAAATGCGATAAACATATTTGACTGTAAAATAATCTTTTTGTTTTAATTTTTTTAATGTAGAAAATGCCAACTCTTAGAGATCGTCATTTTCCATAACTCGATCACATTTTTCCTAAAAACAATTAGAAGATTGGAATAATGTAGGTGAAGCTTTTTTATTTAATTTCTTATGAGTAAAAATGCCAACTAATATTTGTATAGAGATAAGTTTGAGCAAAGTCTTACGAGAAAACATACGGCTGAAAGAGGGAAAATTTGAATGGAACAAAAGTTTGGATTATGAAAACACAACATTTAGATGGTGTACTTGTTTTCAAACATGTCACCTACAATACTCATGTCCAGAGGCCAAAAAACACCCGAAATAGAAAAAGGGGGAAGCTCAAAGAAATAAAGGCTGGCAACAAACTGACTTTATAGAATCAGAGTAGGAAGCAGAGGAAGATATCCCTTTTTATGATACTAAGGATAATCATATCATGAAAATTTCGTACTAGTAAAAAGAAATTGACCATGATGGGGAGAGTACTTAAGAAGGAGTCCCTTCAACGCAAATGGTAATAAAAGAAACTGAGGCTCTAGGAACAAAGACAAATCATAAACTGGGAAATTCAAATTCAAACAAAGACCAATCCCAAGCAGAGTCGGGTTTGCATATGGAAATCATTTTAGTCGAATCTTTGGGATCTTCAAGTGGTAACTCGCAAAAGAGTGCATAGGAATAAAGGGAAAAAATGAATCTTCATGGTTATTAAAAGTGACGCTTTCTTAGTTTTTTCTATTTTATAGTTGTTTTTGTCTCCCAATATTTTTCTCTTGGCTTTTGTTGGAGTGATTTTGACGTCTACAAAATGTATTTTTGTTTCTTTATAATAAAATTATGACTCTCTTTAGGGAAAAAAATAAAACCTCAATCATTATTATTAATCCCCTTTGTATTCTTTTAAATTCTCTTAAATTGTCAGGATAAAGATTATTAATGTATATCCAGTGGAATATTAATTTTCAGGTTTGGATCTGGTAGTCATTTCGGTGGAATCTTTGGGTGGTAACTGGGAAAAAGTGCATAGGAAAAAAGGGAAAAAAGAGAATCTTCATTATTATTAAAAGTGTTTATTTCTTTATGTTTTCTACTTTCTAGTGTTTTTGTCTCTTGAGATTTTGATCTTGGTTATTTTTGGAAGGCTTTTGACTTCTGCAAAATCTAATTTTGTTTATTTAAAATAAAATTACGATTCTCCTTGGAAAAGAAATAACGCCTCAATCATTATTATTAATCCCCTTTTCATTCTCTTAAATTTTTAGGATGGAGATTATTAATGTCTGCCATGGATGCCATGTTAATTATGATGTTTCCTTATCTTTCCTACACTATTAGATTAATTTTGTCTCTTAACTTTTATAGTATGCGAAGCAAGAAAATGAGGCTAAACAATCACAAGGAGCATATGTCCAACAACTAAAGTAAGTAATACATGCCTATGTCTATATTTTAAAGATCTTTAGAGTAACAAAATCATAGTAGGAAGGCAAGGAAGATATCCCTTCTCAAGATAATAAGGATAATCATATCATGGAAAGTACTTGCCAGTCAAAATAAATTGACCATGATGGGGAGAGAACTCAAGAAGGAGTCCCTTCAACACAGATGGCAATACAAGAAAATGGGGGTCTAGGAATAAGGACAACTCATCAATCGGGAAATTCAAATTCAAACGAAGACCAATACCAAGTGGAGTCGAGTTGGGATATGGAAATCATTCTAGTGGAATCTTCGGGATCTTTTCTTTCTAACTGGAAAAAAGTGCATAGGGATAAAGGGAAAAAAATGAATCTTCATTATTATTAAAAGTGACGTTTTTTTTGTTTTTTCTATTTTATAACTGTTGTTGTCTCCCAAGATTTTGGTCTTGGCTTTTTTTGGAAGGATTTTGACCTCTAAAAAATGTAATTTTATTTCTTTATAATAAAATTATGATTCTCTTTATGGAAAAAAATAAAACCTCAATCATTATTATTAATCCCCTTTGTATTCTTTTAAATTCTCTTAAATTGTTAGGATAAATATTATTAATGTCTATTTGATGGAATATTAATTTCTAGGTTTCGATCTGGTAGTCATTATGGCAGAATATTTGGGTGGTAACTCGGAAAATGTGCATAGGAAAAAAAGGAAAAAAGGGAATCTTCATTATTATTAAAAGTGTCTATTACTTTGTTTTTTTTCTACTTTCTAGGTGTTTTTCTCTCTCAAGATTTTGATCTTGGTTTTTTTTGGAAGGCTTTTGACATCTGCAAAATCTAATTTTGTTTATTTATAATAAAATTACAATTCTCTTTGGAAGAAAAATAACACCTCAATCATTATTATTAATCCCCTATGCATTCTCTTAAATTGTTAGGATGAAGATTATTAATGTGTGCCATGGATGCCATATTAATTATGGTGTTTCCTTACCTTTCCTACACTATTAGATTAATTTTTTTCCCTTAAATTTTATAGCCACACTAAGATTATGTGAAGCAATCAAATGAGGCTAAACAATCACAAGGAGCCTATGTCCAACAACTAAAGTAAGTACTACATTCATATTTCTATCTTTTTAAAGTTCTTCATAACAATATAACACATATTAATGAACTATTGTACCAAATTTTATATTTCTTTGATTTGAGCTTTAATTGAAAGAAACATATTCAAAACAGAAATTTCTTGAGAATTTTTATTAAAAAAAATAGAGTTTACTCCAAGTTCATCTACATATCTAAGAACTAATTGCCTGAGAATTTTGATTAACAAAAACAAAGTTTACTCCAAGTTCATCTCCATATCTGAGTGTCTTGCGAGAAATTGTAATCTTGTAATATTGTAACAATTGAATCAAAGTATAATTTTCCTCCAATTAATTAAATGATCCTTTGATTCAATTGCTACAAGATTACAAGATTACAATTTCTCGTAAGACGCTCAAATATGTAAATGAACTTAGACTAAACTCTATTTCTATTAATAAAAATTCTCAGGAAATTAATGCTCATATATGTAGATGAACTTGGAGTAGACTCTATTTTTGTTAATAACAATTCTAAGGAAATTGGTGGTTGGATATGTACATGAACTTGGAGTAAACTCTATTTATGTTAATAAAAATTCTCAGGAAATTTCTGTTTTGAATATGTTTCCTTTAATTAAAGCTCAAATCAAAGTTCCTTTTACAATTCGTTGAAATTTCAAACTAAATAGGAAGATTTATGTATCATCATAGCAATAAAACGTACCATCATAGGAATACAACTTGATGTTGGTTGTGTACAAATTAATGGGCCACCATTGATATTCACACCCATCCCATAATTATAAAATTTATGATGGAATTTTTTGAATCTCAAGGCTAGAAATGTGTATTGGAAATGATTTGGATTGAATACTCAATCTTGTGTGACACTATCCCAAACCATCATAGGAATACAATTTGAGTTTGGTTTTGTATCAATTAATGGGCCAACATTGATATTCATACCCATCCCATAAATATAGAATTTATAATGGAAATTTTTGAATCTCAACGATACAAATGTGCCTTGGAAATGATTTGGATTCAATACTCAATCCTATCTTACACCATCCCAAACCATCATAGGAATACAACTTGAGATACTCAATCCCATGTTACACCATCCCAAACCATCATAGGAATACAACTTGAGGTTATTTTTGTATAAATTAATTGGTCGACATTGATATTCACACCCATCCCATAATTTTAGAATTTATGATGGAAATTTTTGAATCTCAAGGCCACAAATGTTTCTTCGAAATTATTTGGACTGAATACTCAATCCTATGTTACACCATCCAAACCATCATAGGAATACAACTTGAATTCGGCTTTGTATAAATTAATGGGCTAGCTTTAATATTCACAACCATGCCATAGTAATACAATTTATGATGGAAATTTTTGAATCTCAAGGCTACAAATGTGGCTTGGAAATGATTTGGATTGAATACTCAATCCTATGTTACACCATCACCATCGCATTTCCTCTTAAAGGTGTGATATGAAGAACAATAGTCTTGGTATACAAGAAAGTGAATTTCATTTTAATATGGAGAGATTTTTGGAAGGAGATATTATTTTTTATGTTATGGTTTATTATCTTAACTCCAAGCTTGGTTTCCTCTTAAGGGTGTGATATGAAGAACATTAGTCTTGGTATACAAAAAATTGAATGTCATCTTAATATGGAGACATTTTTGGAAGGATATATTGTTTTTTATGCTATGGTTTATTTTCTTAAGTCCAAGCTTGGTTTAGCCTTCTCTATATGCATAAGAAAAAAATGCAAAGTATAATCACAAATTTAAGTTATAGTTTTATATTTTATAATTATAAATTTAGTTTTTTGTTAAAATATTTGACACACATTTATTTATTCAAAAAAACTCTATTGTGAATATTTTTTCTCCTTTTATCTCATTACAATTTTTTTAGTTTACTCCCTACTAAATAAAGAAAGTTTATTAATAAAGAATATAATTTCAAATTGAAATATTACTCAAGTGAGAACTACTATAATATATCAAAGTGATTTTTTTTTTCTAAAAAAAAAATTATACAAATTCACTTTAGTTTAAAATTGAAACATTTAAAAAAAAAAATTAATGTATAAATTATTTGTTTCATATGCGGTTCAATTTTCATTACCTATTATGTTCAAACCTCATGGGGAGGTATTGAACATTCTAGCCAAGTTTAGGTAAATCAACATTCACATAAGATAAGTTGGACAAACAAAAATTTATAATACTAAAATTCTCTTACCCAATCTTCTTTTTAAATTTGTATTGGATTTCCATTTATTGAAAAAAAGAAGAAGAAGAAGGAAATATTAAGAACCTCCTAAAGTTATAAAAGGTAACTAACATGAAAAATATAAAAAAAATCCTCATGACAACATGAAATGTTAATCTTAGTTGAATCATTAAAAAAATAAAAAGAGACAATAATTCTACCAGCTATATCATTAGAAAAAATCATTTTCACAATCAAGTTTTTACAAATTTGCTATTTTTCACAATCAAATTTAGACAAACTTATAATTTTTATAATTTTTATATACATACATTAGACCATAAACAAAATATAAAACCACAAATATAAAATATAATACTTTAAAAAATAGATAATTAAAAATATTCTTCACAATTTTTGAACAATTTACATAAAACTTCATTAAAATATTTTAATTTCAAAATATTATTATTTTAATTAAATCATTATTATTTTTATTTTTTTAAACATAACATTTAAATTTTGTATTTAATAATTATTTTTACTCAAATAATATTTATTACTTTTAAACAATAAAATGTCATTTCTATTAATAAAACATTATATAACCATTACTAAATAAACAAAATGTTCTAATGAAATCAAACAATAGTCAAAATAACTATTCAAGAATGAACATGAGGATTTACTATAAAATGTCCCATCTTTATTTATATATACATTTGATTCTGTTCGGGCTTTATTTATGTATACATTTGATTCTGTTTCGGAAAGAGTTTAGGTGGGTCGCCAACTGTTTTGCATGCGTGTAGGATTTAGGCGTAGTAATACTCATGGTTAATAACTCCACAATATCTGTAAACTGATATGGTACAAAAGTTTTAGAAATGTTGATATAATCGGGATAGAAAAATTATAATCGCATCCACTTAAACTGTATTTTAAAACTAATTTGAACTTCCAATACAATATAAAGGAGGATTCCATTTCATTATTACTTTCATAAATAAGAGAGTTAAAAAAACAATGAAAAAAAAATATCATAAGAATTCATCAAAACACTGATACTAAAATGTAAAAAATTAACTACAGTGGACTTTGAATGTGGAGAGCTCTTGACGAGTTTCTGTCCATATTTTAAGATGAAGCTTCATAAAAAAACTGATACTAAAATGTAAAAATTTAACAACAGTGGACCTTGGATGCGGAGAGACCTTGATGGATTTCTACTCATATTTTAAGATGAGGTAAACAATGTGTTGCCATAAACCTTAAATCAAGAACTTATCAATTTTGTAATTCATTCTTTGGGCTATCACTTTCACCACAAGAAGTGTCGAACACGCAATTAAAACATTTAATCCCAAAATAATTTATATTAGTAAAGTTTAAACTTCAGTTTTGGAGATAAAGTACATTGAAGATATTGATATGGAAGAATGTAAAAGTGCGAAAAGAAACGAGAGGAGAAATGTATGTTTGATATCATCTCCAAAAAGAAACGAGAGATCAGTCAATCGGAAACAACTCTGATCATCTAAAAAATTGCTATAACATCATCACCGAAATCATGTGTATTTCATAACATCGTCACAGAGATTGAATGTCTCACTCCTCCTAGAACGATATCATGTGTAGTGTTTGGACCTGCTGGTGGAAGGATATCCAAGGTTCCTAGCGGCTCGATGTCTTCCCATCCTGGGTTCTAGGCGGCTCGACAGCACAGTTAGGTCGGTGTACGGAAATGTCTTCTACTATGGTTGGTAATGCTGCTGCAGGTTCGGCTGGCGGATTTCAAACGGAAAGATCGGTTAACGCCTCTAACACATTATTTGTTTGATCCAGTACTGCATTCTTCGTGACCGGTGTCTTCCTGCCATTCTCATTCTCGCGTTTTTCACGAGCTGCTTGAAGTTTTTCAGTTTACTTCAATAACCTTCGGTGGCTTTCGGTGAAGATCGATGACTAGTGCTGCTGCAACAAGCTTTTTCTTTTTTTTCCCGCGACTCTCCATTGATCTCGAACTTAGAGGGTCATATCTTATTTTATATTTAGGTGGAAGAGAGATTAATAGTGTTTGGTGAGTTAGTTAAGTAATATTCAGAGCATAAATGAAGGAGGCATGCATCTAATAGCTTAAAACATTTCAATCGTCTAACATTTGGTTTAATGGTGCACAGAGACACAGAGTGGCAGCTAGAAGAGTTGTTTTCAAAGAAAGACTTCTTACGACGTAATTAAGGTTTTAATCAAATTAAAAAAGGGAATACTTGTATATTTAAAGATGTAAAATTTATATAATATAAATAGTACTGGTAAGAATCAACATAGATTCACCTTAACTAAGGATCCAAGCGATGACAACAAAGAAAGTGACTAGGAGAGAGGGAGGTGAGAGAGAGGAGAGAGGGAGAGATAGAGAGATGATTTTGGAGGGGGAATGAGAGGGAGGAAAGAACCAAGACATAGAGAGATAGAGATGGAGAGAGACTAAGGGAGATAAGAGGAGGGGAGAGAGATAGGGAGAGAAGGGGAAGAGAGAGAGACACATACAGATGGAGGGGAAAGAGAGAAGGGGAGAGAGAGGGAGATAGTGATGGAGTTTGAGGGAAGAGAGAGAGACTGAGAGAGATGGGGGCAGAGATATGGGGAGGTAGGAGAAAAACGGAGAGAGACGACTCAAGAGAGAGATGGAGTTTGAGGGGGATAGAGGGAAGAAAGAAGAAAGAATAGAGGGAGAAAGGTGGAGAGAAAGAGGAGTGACAAGGGAGCGATGGGGAGAGAGCAGAGTGGGAGGGAAGAGAGAGAGAAGTGGAGAAGAGGAAGAGAGAGAGATAGAGAAGGGGAAGAAAGAGCGGCAGAGAGGAAGAGGGAGGGAGAGAGAGAGATTGTGTGTATGTTTGGGGGTTGAGATAAAGAGAGGGAAAAAGAAAGAGATACATAGATACAAATATAGATATTATATAGTGAGTGTGTATGTTTGGGGGTTGAGATAAAGAGAGGTAATAAGTTAGAGACACATAGATAGAAAAATAGATATTATATAGTATTATATAACAAAGCTAGATCTATTTTAACACCTGATTTATCAAGCTCATGAGGAATAAAATCTCTCAAAGTACAAACTGTTTCTCAAATTTTACACTAAAAAAAAAAGCTTTGCACAACAAGATAATAAATTCCTCTCTAAATTAATAGAAAATGAATCTAAACGAATATATATGGTGTATATATATATATATATATATATATTTTATTAGTTTTAAAACCACATGCAATTTCCCTAGTGCATCACATATATAATACTATAATTATTATAATAATACCGTTGTTATTATTAACCAACGACCATTTCCAAATTATTTCTGAATTGTATAATTGGGAAATTGACTTGTACCCACACGGAATATATGCTTCTTTATTATTGCTGATTTATTGTAATAACAATTCGATAACAGTGGTACTAAAAAGGACGACCAAATTATTCCCATGAAATCAAAAAATTACGCCAGTTTCGGGAGAATCACATAGTCTATTATGTGGCCCGAAATTCGGAGGACACGCATCTTCATCGAAATTTCTGAGAAATTACGTACACAGGACTTTAAACTTTGAAGTGTCAACTACGCTGACGACCCGTAGGTCAGCAGGAATACAGACTTTGAACGATCCCGTCTGTAGATTCTTCACGACTCGCCAGCGTGGAGCGTTTACCTAAAGTCCTCCAGACAATTCCCGTAAGAAGTCCATCTATCTTTGGCGTATGCGGGACATATAACTTAATTACAGGCACCGCCATTGATGATAACACTTTATCGAGAGAGAACATTGTGAGGATACTCGTATAAACGCTTTTATCCCCAGTCGGGACTGTGTAGGGAGAGTTTTTAATGGATCTTCCGGGCTTCAGATTTCATCCCACGGAAGAGGAACTGGTTGGCTTCTATCTGAAGAAGAGGATCCAGGGCGGCCACCCAATGAGTTTCGATATAATCATACCAACATTGGACTTGTACAGATACGATCCCTGCGAGTTACCAGGTATGTTTATCTGCTACTTCTCAGGATAGAATTATTGAAAAAAAATTCACAGAATAGTAATTTATATGTTCGGGTGCTTTCAGGTTTGGCTTATGATGTTGGGGAGAGACAGTGGTTCTTTTTCGTTCCAAGAGATCACAAGAATTCAAGCGCTCGGCCTAACAGATTGACCAAATCGGGTTTCTGGAAGGCCACGGGTTCAGACAGGGCAATTCGCAACGAGCAGCTTCAGTGCTTCGGGCTCAAGAAAACTCTCGTGTTTTATAAGGGAAAAGCCCCGTACGGGCAGAGAACGGACTGGATTATGAACGAGTACAGGATGCCAGATGTCAAATCCTCCGCAGCCAAGGTAATTAATTTTACTTTCATAATCATTTTATCCAGATCTTCCGTACATAGTGTGTAGTGATAATTTTTTAGCAGTGTAATTATGAGAGGTCTTTGCCTTTTCAGAAATTTAAGTTATCTAAATTTTAAAATGTATTTTTGAATGATTCACTTATAAATATTTTGTATAATGGCTTTTTAGTATGCTTTAGAATTATTTCTGTTTTTCTAAGATTCTAAGAGATCGTCCCATGTAGGAAATGGGATAACCCATCAAGATTTATAGGCCTTTTGAGAGTAGTTAAAGTATTTTTTTTAATTGATAATTAATTGGTAATTTCAGCTGAGGTAGTTTTCTTTGAATAACAATAATAACTTAACTTCTACCAGCAACAACTTAATTTCTAATAGCAACAGTAATAACTGTCCCACTATATATTTGACAATTAAATTAAAATAAACTTTTTTATTTTATAAATAAAAAATAAGAATTAATAATCAGTTTTTTAATCCTTCGAGTAATAAGGTATGAGATCTCTAGTTGCCGTTGTTATATTCCTCTAAGCATGCAGGAGGTTTGAACATTAGAGATTTTTTTTTTTTAAATTGTGGTTGGAGTTGCAATTTTTTGTGAAGCTATGCAGTTAGGATTTGAAGCTTTTCTATACCTCTCAGTAGTTAATAGGCCGAAAGTGATGTAGCTGCAGTTTCTTCAAACCCTTCCAAACACAAAACAGCCCAAAGAGGTTTACACATTAATGTTTTGACCTGTATACTTAATGGTACCATATATTTACATCTATAATGCTATAATGCTTTTTAGCATTCTTATTGGTTGAACTTGAAAATGGCTTCCGATTTCAACCTGAACGTTTCCCATCAAACTCAGGGCTTCATGAGAACGCAGAGATCTACACTTTAAATTCCTCATCGAGCTTTTATATGAATCTAAGTGTTTAATATGTGAGAATAATCTAGATCATGCAGAAATAGATTTAGTTTTGGTTTGTTGAGCGAGAATGTGTATTTAGAAATCGGTTCCATCTATTTAGGTTTGTTTCCTTTTCTTAAGGAAGATTAGGTGAGTGCAATTTGCTATATAAGTGTGATGTAATCGTGCAATTGAATTCAATGATTTCAGTGAGCTTTGTCTCACGTTTCTTTGTTGTGTTGGGTGTGAATTTGTTTTATTTTGGTATCGGAGCAAGTGTTTGGGTATTGGAGTGAGAGCTCCGCTTTCGAAACCCATCAAATCTTGTTCGCCGAGTTGCAGTCGCTATTGGTAACTGTTGATTTGGCTGATTTTTTTTTTGGTGGTGATCTGCTGTGGTACGCATCCAGCAATTCGTTCGTTGTGTCCAGCAATTCATTTGTTTTGTGGTACGCATCCAGCAATTCGTTTGTTTTAATTTGGCATCGGATTGCTGCTCCAAACTCTCCATTCAAGGCAAAGCGTGTTGTGTTGGCTGAGTGTGTTGTGTTGGCTATGAAGTTTCCAGCGTTTTAATTACTGAACTCGACCTGCGTCCAAGGAGCGTTGTCTACGCCTAAACAGCGAGTGTTTCTGTCACGATTGACCAGCGAGTGAAGTCACGCTTTTTGTCTATGCCTGTATGAAATCATCACCGCCTGAAGTGTTGTCTTCAAGTGCACGGTGTCACTGGTAATCGTTGTCTTCATTGGAGCATTGTCTTCAAGTGCGCGAGGTCACTGTCCACCAGTGCAGCAAGGGTATAAATCAGTTTTTTTTATTACTATTTCAACAAAATTCCATGTTTGTTATGGGAGGTGATTGATATAAGGAGTGATCAGTTTTAATACAAAAGTGAAAGCTATTTTTTTTTTTTTTTAAATACCTTTTAAAGTTTTTTTTGGACTTTATTATATGAAGCTTGTGGCTTCAGTGGCACTTTATTGAAAATTAATTTGTCCTCGTGAGCTTTAGGACCAGGGTGTGCATAAAATTCATTGAGCTTTAGCAGCTGGTCATTACTGTTGAAATGGCTAATCCTCTTGTCGATTCCTATTTAAATGAATCCACCAAACTTGATGGTGAAAATTATGTAAATTGGAAATTTAAGCTGATCACAGTTCTGGAGGCATACAATCTCTGGACAATTGTTAAAGGTGACGAGCCCAAGCCTACACCTCCTGCTGCCACTCAAGATTGGGATAAGCGTGAAATGAAAGCAAAGGTGCTGCTACGCATGTCAGTGAAGGACAATATTATTCCTCACATTCGGGACTGTGAAACTTCCAAGGTGACATGGGACACTCTCAAAGATTTGTATGAAACTACTAATGCAAACCGTATTTTATTTTTAAAAACAAAGTTGCTATCTATCAAAATGGAAGTCAATGAAAGCATTAGCAACTTTGTTTCCCGAATTAAAGACTTGAGTGATAAGCTTGGTGATATTGGTGAAAAAGTGTCTAGTACCGACTTGGTAACTCTTGCTTTGAAGGGGTTAGTCCCAGACTATAAAGTCTTTATTTTAGCACTCTCAGCTAGACCAACACCTCCTACATTTGAAGAATTGGCTAGAATTCTTCTTCAAGAAGAAGAGCGAATGAAAAATTTTGAACTCGAGTCAAATGGTTCTGATTTGGCTTTAATTGCAAGAGGTAAAAGATCATTCCGAGGGAGACCATGGGACAGGAACAGAGGCCGTTTTCAAGCAAAGCAGAAAGGTATGTCACCTCCTGATTCTTATGTTAAGAAGAACATTGAATGTGATTATTGTGGAAAACCTGGACATCTGGCTAAAGATTGCTATAGAAGAAAGAATAATGAATCAAATCAAAGACATAGAAGGCATAATGGAAATTTCATAAATAGAGACACCTCAGTGACTGATGGATTTAAAAATCTTAAGTTGTTTCTTTCTGATGTTGCATTGTCTGCTGAAACTGATGATGAGAATGCTTGGTTCATAGATTCTGGTGCATCAGCGCATATGACTTGTAATAAAGAATGTTATGATAAATATTATGAGAAATCCGATGGCACACACATTTACCTAGGAGATGACAGGTCACTTAAAGTCCAAGGCTATGGCACAATAAATGTGTACTTACCTAATGGACAAATGCGACAGATTCATAATGTGATGTATGTACCTGCTCTCAAAAAGAATTTGATATTTGTTTCCACTATCACTGATAATCATTTAATAGTGGAATTTGGTAAAATGGGGTGTATTGTGAAAGATGTTCAGGACCACTACAGGGCTGTTTCTACAGGTACTAGGGTTGGAGGATTATATAGATTGGATGTGACAGTGAAGCGTCATGTTGCATTGACATCCAAAGAGACATCGACAGCAGAATTATGGCATCACAGGTATGGGCACCTAAATTACAATGATTTATCGTTGTTGCAAAGGAAATCAATGGTTGAAGGTCTTCCTGTTATGAAGTATGAACATTTACTATGTGAAGCTTGTGCACTTGGTAAGCAGCATAGAGAAGAGTTTCCTGTTCATACCGAGAAACGACAGTATGATATACTTGAATTAATTCACACTGATGTATGTGGACCTATGCAAACTAGGTCTCTTGGTGGTGCTTCATACTTTGTAATTTTTATTGATGATAGATCTAGGTATACCTAGGTCTATTTCATTCGAAGGAAGAGTGATATATTTGAGTATTTTAAAGAGTTTCGAACTATGGTTGAAAAACAAACATGTAAGTACATTAAAATACTCAGATCTGATCAAGGGGGTGAATATAAGTCAAATGCATTTAACAGCTATTGTAAATCTAATGGGATTCAACAACAGTTCACAGTACCACATACCCCTCAGCAAAATGGTGTTGCTGAGCGATGGAATAGAACCTTGGTGGAATCTGCTCGTAGTATGCTGCAAGGTAAGAACATCTCTAATGGTTTCTGGGCAGAAGCCATTAACACTGTTGTTTATTTGAAGAATCGATGTCCCACTAAGCAATTAGTTTTTCAAACTCCTTTTGAGGTTCTTCATGGTTATAAACCTGATGTGAGTCATTTAAGAGTCTTTGGATGTACTGCCTTTGCACATATTCCTAAGGCTAACAGAAGAAATCTTGATGCCAAGTCAATCAAGTGTGTTTTTATTGGGTATTGTGCGGATCAGAAAGCCTATAAATTGTTTGATCCAAGTTCCCATAAACTATTTGCAAGTCGAGATGTGTTGTTTCATGAGCAGGCTGATAAAAGTGATACAAAGAATGATGCATGGCATATATCTAATGATGCTCATGTCAAACTTGATACTTTGGTTAAACAGGAACAGGAACATGTACAGGTACAGGTTCAAGATCAGGATGAGAGCAGTATGAGCACATCCAGCAGCAGTGAGTCATCACGAGAGGGAGATTCGCCTCAAAGTCGAAGAATCATGGATGGAACTCCAACAGGTATTGTAGCACCAAGAAGGTCAACCCGACAAACCCAGCTTCCTGCAAGGTATAGAGATTATGCCTTAATGTCTAATATTATGAATGTTGTAGAACCAGTTGATTATGAACAAGCTAAACAACATGAACAATGGAGAAATGCTATGAATGATGAATATGCTTCTCTGATGAAAAATCAAACATGGGAATTAGTGGAACTTCCTAAAAATAAAGTTCCAATTGGAAGCAAATGGTTGTACAAATCGAAATTTAAAGAAGATGGTAGCATTGATAAATTTAAGGCAAGATTAGTTGCAAAAGGATATGCTCAACAGGAGGGAATTGATTATGAAGATACTTTTGCACCAGTAGCTAAATTGAATACAATTAGATTACTGATTGCCTTAGCCACAAAACATAATTGGAATATACATCAATTGGATGTCAAATCTGCTTTTCTAAATGGTGATTTAAAGGAAGAATTTTATTTGGTTCAACCTGAAGGGTTTGTCAAACAGGGACAGGAGCATCTAGTCTGCAGGTTAAGAAAAGCCTTATATGGTTTGAAACAGGCGCCGATATCATGGTATGTAAAGATTGATACCTTCTTTCTTCAGAATGGATTTGTGAAAAGAAAAAATGATCCTAACTTGTATGTTAAGAAAGATGAAAAAGGAAATGTTGCTTTAATATCTTTGTATGTGGATGATCTCATTATCACAGGCAATGCTCACAAGTTAATTGAAGAAATTAAAGTTTAGTTGTCACAGGATTTTGAAATGAAAGATTTGGGTGAATTGCATTACTGTTTAGGAATTGAGGTATGGAGAGAGCCTGGTAAAACATTGATCACTCAAAGCAAATATACAAAGGAAATTCTTAAAAAGTTCAATATGAGTGATTGCAAAGCTATGTCAACTCCCTTAGAACAGAATGCAAAGTTGTACAAAGAAGATGGAACGAAAGAGGCAGATGGAACATTATATCGTCAGTTAGTGGGAAGTTTGAACTATCTCACCACTACCAGACCAGACATTGCATATTCAGTCAGTATCCTTAGTCAATTCATGGCTAAGCCTTCAGGAAATCACTGGAATGCCGCAAAGAAAGTTCTCCGATACTTAAAGGGAACAGTGAATTTAGGTATTATGTATACTGATGAATCTGATGTTGCACTGACAGGTTTTTTTGATTCAGATTGGGCAGGAAATCCAGATGACAGACGATCTACCTCTGGCTATGCATTTCATATTGGATCAGGGGTCGTATCTTGGAGTAGTAAGAAACAGTCAACTGTTTCTTTATCATCAACAGAATCAGAGTACAAAGCTTTGACCAATGCCACTTGTGAAGCTATTTGGTTGCGGAGAATTCTTGCAGATCTTGAAGAGGCGCAAAGTGGTTCAACATGCATCAATTGTGATAATCAAAGTCTATCAAATTAGCACATAATCCAATATACCACGCCAGAACAAAACACGTTGAGTTACAGTACCACTTTGTACGTGAGAAAATTGAGTCGAATGAAATTGAATTAATATTTTGTAATACCAAGGATAATATGGCTGATATATTTACTAAGCCCCTTGGTAAAATCAAATTTGAAGTTTTTAGAAGTCAATTAGGTATTGTAGAAAATCCATTTCTCCATTAAGGGAGGATGTGAGAATAATCTAGATCATGCAGAAATAGATTTAGTTTTGGTTTGTTGAGCGAGAATGTGTATTTAGAAATTGGTTCCATCTATTTAGGTTTGTTTCCTCTTCTTAAGAAAGATTAGATGAGTGCAATTTGCTATATAAGTGTGATGTAATCGTGCAATTGAATTCAATGATTTCAGTGAGCTTTGTCTCACGTTTCTCTGTTGTGTTGGGTGTGAATTTGTTTTATTTTAATACATACTCTGTTAAAGTTGGTTACGATAGTATATAATCTTTCATATTTTTACTGAGGAAAGTAAATTGCGTTGTTCAGGGGAAGGATATTGTTTTATGCCGAATATACAAAAAAGCCGCTTCTCAGAAGTCGATGGAACATCAGTCAATAACTGATCACGTTGCGAAAGAAGAAACGGTGGTTTCAAGTGATGAATACGAAGATACGTTTCAGTCAACCACCCTTAATGGTGGCCACCAATTTTCGAATGCAATGATAGAGATCGAAGTTTCTTCGTTATATTATCAGAAGCGGGAAAGAGTGTGTTCTTCTGATAAATGTAAAACCAACCATGAAGCTCGTGTGTTTGAGTGCCTGGAACCGATCATGTTCGCTGAAGAGAGAAGGGTCTTAAGGAACCCTGAAGCCTGCAAGACAGAGCAGTTAGTGTTGCCGAACATGTCGCCGGAATGCCTATTGATCCAGGCCATAGCAACTCCTGCTTTTCTCTGTACATCACCATCCAACATTCCTTACTTTGAATAGCTTTACACGTTCTTTCGAATCTGGGGAACAGTTCACATTCAATTCTCACTGAATTCATAGAACTCTGGTTTATGAAAAATTATCGAGAGCTGCAATTTCCTAAGTACTAGTATGTATGTGCCCGACGTCTAGGCTTTTTTCTTCTCGAATATTCTGTTACTTTGCATGCTTTATCCTGTTCATAAAAACAATAGTTTGTAGGTAAATGGCTTTTATTAAATGTCATTTTGGTGGCTTCTGTTCATAAAGCTATAGTTTGTAGGTAAATGGATTTTTCTAAATGCCCTTTTTAATTTTGCACTAATAATTTGGCTGTGTGAAACTAGCCTTCATGTTCTGATGATGATTAATCTTAAATTTTCTTTCATACTATTTTTTTTATGAAATTGATTATTCTATTTTTTAAATAATTTTATTTAAAACTGATATTTATTAATTTTTATTTTTCATTATTATGAATAATAAGTTGTAAAGTTTTGTATTATAAAAAATGAGAAGATTTTTTTTTCCATGCAACTAATTTTTAACTAGTATGTTTAAAAGTTTTATTGTTTTGTAAGAAGTATTTTATTTAGTATAGGTTACAGAGAGTATTTGACATTTAAAATATAGAGCTAAGCATGAAGTAAATGTTGTAGTGTTGTAAATGAGTGTAAATAATCAAATCTTTGCTCAATTAATAAAATTGTTAAAAGCAATAAAATAAGTGAAATTCAATTTGTTATATTATAATTGAAATATGTTATTTACTTGAGTATAAGTTATTTGTGGTAATCATATTTATTTAGATCTTATTTCCATCCATTTCTTATGCAAAGACTTGCTTAAATTATTATGGGATGTAATTGACTATAAATATGTTATTTACTTTAGTATGAGATTTTCTCAATTATATCAATTATGAAATAATTATTATCTCATAATTAAAATATTTTGGCAAAATAATTATGAGATTTTTTCCAATTATTTAATTTCACCCTTTTATTATGGGATAAATCTCATATAAGTAAAAGAAAAGGTAAGTTAATATTAGGTTTCTCTCGCTATAATGGAGTGGAAAATAGGGTTATAACAGATGCCCCGTAATGTATGAGGTCAAAATGAGAAGCTGATGGTCGAAATACATTATGATCAAAATCAGAGAGGTCAGAATGAGAAGCTGATGGTCGAAATACATTATGATCAAAATCAGAGAGGTCAGAATGAGAAGTTGATGGCCGAAATACATTATGATCAAAATCGGAAGTCCAAGTGGCAACAAGGAAACAGAGACAAGAACACAAGTCAGCAAACACTGAAGTTGAAGTTCAATTATGTTGATAACGTCCCTGAGGCGGGCATACCCATGCTCGATCATAGTAAAATACTGATCATGGACACCAAAACATACACTGCAGATCCATGACATAAAGTGCTAGAACAAGGCCACGACATACATACACAGTGGATCAATGTGACTCAATGAAAGAGCATAGTAATTAAGAAATACAATCATGGATCTATGTCACAACATACATCGGTAGGACTATGGAGACATGAAAGATGGAGAAGTGTCCCAGATATCCCTCTAAACTACATAAATGATACATAACTCCAACGCAGCCTCATAAGGGTGGCATATAAGAGTGAGATGTCCCTAACCCATGGATTTCGACATAACCCTGATGGTATGAACCTACACATGTGAATAGATGAGCTAAAGTCGAGAAATGTTAAAGACCGCCTGATTACTAACCAATGAGGTAAACCAGTGAAAAATGATAGGGAATCCACCAATGAGGTAAATGTACCCCAAGGTACCTAGTAAATTTCATTAAGTGTGAATATATGAGCTGATGTCGACCACTAGTGAACTGGACCAATTAGGATCCAATGATGTAAACCCACTCTCAATCGCAAGGAAGCTTGCCACCAAGGGATGCAAGCTCCAAGTTGCTACTAGTTCCTAGGTCAAGCTCCTGGATAATGGACTGGAGTCGATAAGAGAAGATCCGTCAAAGTAGGGCCTTGATGTAACCCCCATCAATCAACATGGAAAAAACTAGGATGATGTGATGTATGGATGAACTCATGAAGCAATAAGGTATAACTAACATAGGGATGGTTGACTCAAAAAGGTCAACCAGCTATTGTAGATGACCGACACAGGCTGAGACCTCCCTTGAATACATAGCAGCAGGACACAAGGGTGACCTGCCAGCATGACTAGTGAGCACCATGTGATATAATGCAATGATGCAAGAGGCATCAAGGCATGCTCGATATAACTGGAAGAGTAACTAGACGGAGGAGTAAAGAGACTCATATGAGTGGTACAACTCCTAAGCAAGGTAAAACCCAAGTGTAAGATAATGAGACAAATAAGTGTTGTGTTCAAGGGCGAAGTAATTGACACTACCAATGGGTGAAAAATGAAGATAGATGTTCCTTCCCTTCTCTTTTTATAAATTACTTTTTCGTAAAGTTGTCCCCCAAGCCAAAAAAAGAGATAAAAGTATAAAAGGGGGAACCTCCTAGCCACAATTGACTAGGGTATTCATTTTTCGTAACTAGTCTATCTTAGTCCATAAAATGGTTTAACTTATACTAGGTAGACGACAATTCAAGTACTCTTACAAGCGTGAAGTAGACAAGTTAACTTGGCAATCTTTTCTATGTTAAGGAAAATGAAAATAGCAAAAAGACAACTCCTCATCGACGAATGTGTGGTATAAAGGGTAGAAACTTGTTTTGGTAATGTTGGAACTTCTCATGACATAAAGTGGACACAAGGCTAGCTAATAGTACCACTCATCGTAGTGGTTACTCCAAGGAAGGGTAGAACACTAAGTGAAGGTGGGTGATAGCCTAGGCAGATGACAATAGTGGAAAAGGAAAACCAAGGCTCAAACTATAGAACCAAGCTAATAAAAGTGGCAATCATTGGGGATAGAGTGTGGAATCCTTCGAGGGTATGTCTAGAAAAGAGACAAAGAAGAGGACATGAGGCTCAAATTCAAAGTCATGGCAGGTCAAAAGGAGGGATTCCAAGAGATAATTAGAAAAGACTCCATGGACACTAATACAACAACAGGGTGCTAACTAGGGTATCCATGATCAGGTAAGATTTATTGCCAAGCTACGACATGCATATAAGAAGTGGAAAAAATCTCAATTTTACGAGGTCAGACCTAAGGCATATATAGTGTTGACTGTCAAAATGCAAACTCGACAAAAGTGACCTACTCCTATATTCAAGTAAAAGAAACGTACCCAAGGTAAAATGGATGTCGCAATAGAAACACCACCCTATCATGTAAAAACCATCTAAAAATACTAGACCCATGGTTAAATCACATAATGAAATAAATAGTCATGGATGAGGGAAAAACAAGACCTATATTTTGGTTTTATTGAATTTTATGAATTTTTTAGGGGATTTTATAATTTTTTCTATGTTTGGCATAAATAAGGCATGATAAATGTTCACATCACACACCAAAGCAAGAAAGGGGATAAAGCATCACACTCTTATATACAGTATGTACAAGCGCAACTACGTCTGGTAGGTCACGCTAATGTGTGCCCACAACAAGGCACATGCCAAAGGCTTTTATATGCAAACTCATGGAGGGCAAGGGAACCATATGTATCACTAAAATGGGGCCATGCAAAAGGATGTCAAACTTCCCAATTCGGAAAGGTTGACCATGCTAGGGACAATCTAACATAGTCATACTTTCAAAAAATCCCTATGGACATAAATGACGATTACGACATAATGGAGATACAAGATGCTCATCGACAAGTGGTGAGGATTTGGACAATTCATTGGCAAGTTCATTATTCGAAGCCCAAGACTTGACTCAGACCATGGGTGGAATTTCCAAGGAAAACCAAGGAGATGCCTCATGGGTTGATTTAAGATTTAATATGTCGAGCTCTATATGTTCTAATTTAGGGAGATTAGAGTCATAAAGAGGCATAACCTCTATATGATAATCATTGGATGTATCCATGACGTCCAAGTTGACTAACCAGGGAGGCTCTTCATTAGGGAAATCATGTGGAACAAGGGGAGGGGCGGCCCTTGTGGGTGAAATAACCTGATCATATTCCATATTTGGATTGATTTTCTAGCCAAAGTAAGGAGGTATTAACGGGATTGTCGGAGAGAAAATCTATTCCATAATAGGTGGCGTAGGGTGGTCACTAGATTGATCATCCTCTATAAGGACAGGTGACACCAACCACAGATCAAGAGTGTTATGGGGTCCACAAGTGGCATAAGAGATCAGGTACATAGGAAAAGTGGTATGATATGAGGGAGTGTTGGGCAGAGGGAGTTGAGGAAAAAACGCTATGAGGGCGAAAATTTTGAAAAGTGTTGTACCAACACTTTGAAACTGACAAGGATAGTCCCCCACAAGTGGTACAGTAGTTCTAGTAGTAGTAGAAAATTGGGTCGATGGAATACAATATTCAAGTTGGTCAATAGTAACGGTATTTCCTTCATGGGGCAAGAAAAGTAGATAACACATGGATAAGGCCAAAACGGTGATGGCATAAAATTAGTGATGACCAAGGTGCATGTTATTATCTAAAGGAGAGTCAACAACTTCAATGTTGACATGTTCCCTTTTACCTCATAACTAGATGGAAAAATGTGGGAGGACCCCCTTATGAATGAAATTATGATTGTCAAATGTTTGGAGAGTGGTATTATAATTGGCGAGAGTCGGAAAGCGAATAGTTTTATAACAAGATATGGACATGACACTGGTGGAAGAGCCCTCATTTATAAGAGTGTGATGGATATTATTTTGGGAAACCCACACTATTATCTAAAATAAATTGATGGGAAAGGCGAGGAGTGGCTTTCTCGACATTAAAATAAATGACACCAATATCAGATGGGTGAACTCCAATGATGGCAGATAACAAGGCTTTGCACTGATGAGGAAAAATTTGCAAGTCCTCCAAAGAAGACATGGAAAAAGGCAGTTGGGCTAAATCTTCAACAATACTATAGTGTTGAGTGGCCCTGGCAGAAGGGTTTTGTGTTGTCTTACATAAAACACCCTTGGTGGGGCAATAAACAAGTTCCATGGGCTTATCCAGAGTGAGACGTCCAATGGAACTAGGTGGAGTTGGTGACTCTTTGGAAGGAGGACTTGACTCAGGTACATCATAAGACTTAGATCACGTTAACATATTATTTTCACATAAATATGGTTGAATTGTGAGGGCGATGGGAGGCTTGACACCTCGTTTCCCCCTTGAAGAGGTCCAGAAGGTTGATAAATCATTTGTTGTTGGGGTTGTGTATGGAATGGATGAGTTAAAACAACAATTTGTTGAGATGATGGTGGTGAAATCAGCCTATGAACTTCATCCATTTTAGGACATTCATGAGTAAGGTGATCACCCTCACAAATTTTACAAGGGAGCTTGACTTTCCAGCAACGCTCATTGGTGCCCCCTCCCTGACTCTCATGGTTGGGTTTAGAATCCTCAGAAGTTTGATTTTGTTGTTTATTTGTTCTATTGTTATTGTTATTTTTACCAATAGTTTGAGAGTTGTTTTTTGGTTGAGTGGAATTTACCGTGAGAACATGGACTTCTCAGGAGGGGGTGCTTTAGCAGAGCCATACACACTTTTTGGGGATTAAGATGCAAAAATAAGTTGCCCAAGGTGGGAAGAAAGTTGGCTCATGAGATTGGAAATAGACCCAATCACGCCATCAGGATGTGGGTCAGGAACATGTTTAGTTTTGTCAATGGAAGGCCTAGGGGCATTAGGAAAAACTTCATACAATATCATAACCGACTGTGAATATATGAGATCCAACTGTTGGGCAACTAGAATGACTTTCTCTTAGGTAATAACTTGAAACATAAACAAAAAATTATTGATTTGAGGTCGGAGTGATATAATGAACCATTTACGGAGAATATTGTCATGTAATTTTGTTCTTACTAACCCCTTGCAACGACACCACTCGTGAATGTGATCAGAGATAAGTGTGGGATCATTTTGTTTGAAGTTAGCCAAAATGTCAGAGTCAAGATCATATCGGATGGGTAACTAAAAATTTGTCTGGAAATTTTGCACTAATGATGCAAAATCACCATAAGATGCAGTATTTAACTTGATATATCATTTGGCAGCATCGACAGGTAACATTCTTTGGCACAAGTGAAGTTTGAAAAAATCTTCCTTTGACGAATTGGATGAATGCCATAGATCGTAAGTGGTGATATGTGTGGATTGATTCTCCCCATGCTTCCCTTAAAAGTTGGGAATATCATATGGTAATTTGGCAGTCATCGATGGCCACCAGAGATCGTGATAAATGGGGTCATCACTCAATTTGGCAAGATCTGGTAAATAAAGAGAGTATAGAAATAGATTTTGAATTTGACTAAATGGGTCAGATGCATGAGAAGAACTTGACCAACCTTTCAGTTCCCTCACAAATGGATTTGACAGATGAGTTTATTGGTGGTGAAAATGGTTTGCCCCAGCAAAAGGCTACTCTGGGCCGGGGTGACTGGTAGAACCTATGTTCCCCCCCAAGGTAAGAACCTCTAGAGAGAAATGGACCCCTGAAAGTGTGACTATTATTCGAGTTTTACCCAGGGTTAAAATAAGGACTAGACTGTGAAGTAGGACCAACATAAGGGGAATGACCTAGATAATACAGGGTACTGGAAGTGGGGTTACCCCTAGGTAAACTAGCCCCTCCAGTAAAATCCCTGGTTAGCGGCGTCCCTCCAAAGAGTGAACTATACCAAGCTTATGCCAACTAGTGATCACCCCCATGGACTCCCAGAAGTAATCATGCCTAACTCAGGAAAAAGAATAGTCAGTTGGGAAAATAACAGTGTATAAATTCTTGGAATTACTGGCTGACTAGGCTAGGGTACCACAACTGACATAGAGGATGGTGTGGGCACAGTAACATTCTGGAAACTAGTGGGATTCATATATGATAGAGGTATAATTCTCTAGGAAGAAGTAATCGGTGTAGACAGAGGAGTAGGGATAGATATGCTAAGAAATGACAACATTTTCATGGTAACCGAGACTATTGATGTAGATGGTAGTGAAATCTCAGACTTCGCCATAGGGTAAATGGTCGATAATGACACATAAGTGTGAGTCAATATAGAACCATATGGATTCAGCCACAGTAAATTAGGCCCTAGAGGATCATTGAAAGGTGGATTGGCAAGAGCATCAGAGTAATCTGCTAAAGTATCAATACAAACCATATTGCTATTAGTGGGGCCAGACATAAATTCCAACACTATACGGTGGTCTAAGTCACAAGCACTAAGAGGCAATCTCCGTGTAGTAGAAATAATTTCACTTCATTTAGGAAGTAGTCCTTGAAGACAATGTAAACGTCGAAGTGAAAATTCATCCAGGGTGATAGTAAATAAAATGCAGTTAAGTTACTTCAAACACCCTAAGGCAAAAACTATTTACTCAGACCAAAGAGCACATTCTAGAAATTTTCTAAAAGGTAGCACACATAAACATGATACAAAGAAGTTGGAGGTGGAATAATTATACTATTGACCTCCTTCCCAGGAATTTTAGCTGTGAACTTGGCACAAGTGCCCCCACAAGTGGAACACCCCTCGAGAAAATTGAGAGAGTATGACTAATATTACTCCCAGGTACAAAGAAGATGAGCCTGACCATGCACCTATGTAGGAGCCCTAGAAATAAAGGCCACTATGGTCACCATGTACAATAACACGACTTAGGGGGACAATCACAAGATAAACCAACATGCAAGGGTAGGAAAATTAACCCTGAAATGAGCCAAGACTGAAACCCCCTTGAGAGATACCTCCCAAGTTGTCCCCAAGTGATAAAAACCATTTGTATGCATGCCAATTCCATTATATCGCGCCACCCAAAACTAAGAGAAATGGGTTGGGTCACCACACTTAGCCCAAGTGTGACCTCATGCATAACCCTTTTGTGAGGAGTGACTCCTAGACCACGCTACTGATAATGGATTTTCACTCCCTACCGCAAGATTTTGAGTTGATTTTGTTGTGTTGGAGTGGTTAACTCACAGTCCTACCTCCAAGACCCTAGCATAAGCTAATATTGGTGTACTACCAATAAAAATAAAATATGAATCAAGTTTATTTTATTATCATGTTAATTTTAATGATTGTTGTTTACGCAAGCGGGAAGCGGCATGAAACTGAAATGGTGTGTAGGACTCTTAATTAGTCACCCTAATGTAGCTATATGCAATTCTTTTAATTTTCAATTCAATGAACGGTAGCTATGACATGGAAATACATTATCTAACACACCAATGCCTACTCAAATGCACTTTTGAATAACTCTTCCTGAATGCAAAATAACCCAATGATTTTAATTACTTCCCTGAATACACACCAAAAATGAAACCGAGAAAACAGACCAAAGAAAGTATCTCAAGAAATAACACAAAAAAATCCAAAATTCAAATAGGTAGGGAAACAAATCCCAATCAAAGCACTCAAAGAAATAAAAAAAAATCCAAAGTGAAAGCAAAAGATGGAGATCCTAATCAAGCTAGGGCTATAGCACATTGTCTCCACAAGGGGAAATGTACTGCAAGGGACTAAATTTCACCCTAGAGGAAGAGAGGCCTAAAAATGATCTCAAAGAGGGTGATATAATGTAACAAATCACTTCCAAAAAAACTTGATCAGATGGAAGCCTCACAACTTGTCAGAACACCACCGTTTGTGACAGTAATGCTCAAAAATCAAAGAGATCACTCAACAAGAAGGCATGAAAATGAGAAACAATCCCAGAATATGAATGTAAAGTGTAGATAATATATAAAAAAAATCTGAATATATCCAATCAAAATTGATAATGAGGTTAAGAGACAAAACTCAAAACTCAATCCAAGTCACTCAATCAAAACTCAAGAAGAAAATGACACAACAATGAGTATAGGAAGACCTTGAACATACTGACCAAAATAGATAAATAATAAATATATGATAGCTAATAAAGTAAATAAAATCACAGATCTAATACATCTCCAATAGATCAGCAAGAAAAAACCTAAAAAATTAAGTAGACAAGCTCAAAAATACCCGAAAATTCGGAAAACGGATAAACAATAGGTTGAATTTCAATCAGCCATATCTTCCTCATATGGACTCTGTTTCTAGGGTTTCTTTTTGTTTAGAGGTAAAATTTAAAGAAGAAGATAAAATGTGATTATTTTGACTAAGATATATATAGAAAATAGCATAATCGAACTGAAAAATTAGTCGTGTAAGAGGGCGGAATAAAAAAATTGGCCAATTTTAATTGGCCATAAATCCTTCATACAGAGTTTATTTTCAGTAAAAAAATAAATGTTTTTTGGTAAAATTCCGGGAGGATTATATATCTATGATAATTTCAATCAAAGTATGTACATAAATTTCCACAATTTTTTTAGAGTGCGCGAGATGTTATTCTCTCGTATAAAAAACAAAAAGAAAAACTCTATATCTAACATCAATTCAAATATGATGCAAAGAGATAATAGCCCTGAACTGTAAAACCCCTAGTTTATGTTTTCTTTCAAAGTAGACATTGGAACTTTAATCCTAAGGGGAGTGGACCCCAATGGACAAGAATTTTGTGGATGTAATTAAATATTTAATAATGAAAAATAAATAAAATAATTATGTGCAGATTGACCAAAATGAGAATTATGAGATCACTTGTTGAATCCATGAGGATGGAGGTAGGCAATTACTTTGCCCAAAAATATTTCAAAAATCCTTGAAAGAATTTATTTCCAAATTAGATTTTGAGGAAAATCTAGTTTCCCCAACGATGTGGAGAGTAGTTGGGAAGAGGTAAAAAGCTGGGAAAAGTAGAAAGCAGCTTTAAAATTCCCTAAATAAGGGAAGCCTAGGAAAAAAGGAAGAAAAGCATCCTGATATTCTGGACGCAGAATTAGAAACAGGCTTTGGGGAGCAAAGGCTTAAATGAGCTATTCCTGAACAGATTAGAGGTTGGTCTGTTCCAGGAGATGATCTCAGCTCGGGGGTGAGTTCTGTGGATAAAAGAACTCTAAGGTTGGGAGGACTGGTCAATAGCAGAAGTGGTATGTTTTAATATGCTTATGGACGGTTGAATTTCGTTGTTGTTGTATAGTGTGATTAGAGGCACTAGATGGTATTTTATTAAATGTTGAAACTGGTAGCCATACATTTACAGAATTGTTTATATGAAATTAATCCTCTCCATTCTGTGTAGTTGTATGGACAGGAGTTAAAGGGAAAAATCAACCAGAAGTTCTAAACCTGCTAAAGGTTTAAATCTGGAGATTTATTTTACTCCCTTAACTTTATTATTTTATAGCTGTACTAAAATTTTGTAAAACAAGAAATCAAACTCTGCCTTGAAATAAGAAATATGAGGCTGAAAAACTCGTTATTAACATAAAATAGACAGAAATCAATTATTATTATTATTACACTAGGAAATGCATAATTCTGGTTGCATGAGTCCACAGATGATATAGAATTGCACAACAGTGAAGAAAGAAGAAAGTAAAAATGAAAGATTGGTTTAATACATGTTCATATCATGAGACTATCTAGGATATATATATATGTATATCCATATAGAACTAAATTATTGTGTTAGAAAGGTTATGTAGCACAAATTAAATTAACAAAATGGAAATGACAGGTTAAATTACCTACAGGACTGATATGAACCTGTATGTTGCAGAATTATAAACTATGTGAACTAAATTCCGTTTAGTGACTTGATTCTGGAATTTAAATAAAAGGAAATTTCTATGTAAATAGGTCCATTTCTGTGCTATTGTGCATGATTAAATTTTTATAAGAGAAATATATATGTCATTTATATGTCTATACTGGAAAAATTCATTATTATATTCTGCAAAAATATGATAACCAAAGACCATACATAAACTTCTGTTATCTGAAGTAAAATGATAATTACAGTTTTATAACATGTTATCTGGATGTGCCCTGATGGGTGAACATTAATATGGGTGGAATACTTAATTAAACTCTAGCCTTCATTAATAAGGAACGAAATCAGAGATGCAATTCTATATACAGTACGAAAAGTATTAATAATTATTTTTTGTGTGTATATACATGTTAACTGGAACTTGAAACTCATGCTAGTATAAAGTATTCAAGAATTTTGTGGATAACCGAGAGAGTATCCAGAGATAGAAACAGAAATATAATGAATAATAGGCCGACGCATTGAAAAAAATTCTACCTCCATATCAAACTTCATTTTAATAGTTTCAAACTCACATCTATTGAAACCCTCTCTACGTTATTGAGTATACGCAGACCATAGAAATTTTTAAAATTAGTATAGAACTATTCATGAGAAACTAAACGAATAGGTGTTGATAATAGATAGTCCAGGAAGTTAAAATAAATCTATAATATCATACTGGGAAAAAAATTTAAACCATGGGAAAACTATATCAGGGTCGAATAAAATCGACCATAAAATACTCAAAAATGAAAATACATTTAAAAAACTGAATTAAAAAAATCCAAATGGGGAAGAATCTCCCAGCACTGTTGCGCTAACCGCAAGATTAACCATGAAATCGTTCAACGAAATAAATAGAAACGTCTCCGATTTTCATAAACACCATCACAGTGATACCACGAATCTCAGGTAGATAAACAAAAATCGTGGAACGTTACCGACCTGGAAACATATGTGCATGTTAACATATGGGTATTGCAGGTGGTTAATCCATATCAAAGATCAAACGTATCGAACGAAAACTTACATGTAGACAACAAGGGTATACACGATTAAAATTGAGTAGAATAACCAAACAAGAACGAATTTAATTTTGTTCTAAACCATTGAGAATTTCTGAATGGAAATTATATATATCGACCTTCCTACATGACAGATTTGGGAAGATCGATTCAACCAGGTCATACTTCAGTAACGAAGAATGAAATTAGTAGTATATA
Source organism: Pinus albicaulis (assembly GCA_034641835.2). NCBI lineage: Eukaryota > Viridiplantae > Streptophyta > Pinopsida > Pinales > Pinaceae > Pinus > Pinus albicaulis. Next base: position 815,511,467 of record CM076570.1, read on the forward strand.
ATGAATTAGTAAACAAATAAACGGAAAATTGTGATAGAGAAGTATGGATACCTTTGGGGAACGATACACCACCATGAAAAATATTCCTCGCTGTGGAAACACCGAAGCCTGTAAAATGTATTTCAAAACCAAACTATATAAATACAAGAATTGCTCTCTCAGTCTCTGAATTCAACAATTTACACACATATGAAAATAGAAAAAAAAAAACGATGTAGGATGAATGAATATCCCCGAGGGAATTGTGGGAAAATACCTCCGAGGCGAACGCAAGGCCGAGTCGAGTAAAGTCTGCTTACGGCGATCACCCAAGAGGGCGTCAAACGATCTCTCGATGCTATGAGAGCACAGAGAGGGATAAACATTTCAATGCAAAAATGACGAAGAGGGGAGCAATAATGCTCCAGAAGACTCCACGGTTAAAAACTCAGAAATTTCAAAACCCTAACAAGGTATAACCCTATACTTGTCCATATCGTGAGTAATCTGTTGGGGATCGAGGCACAAGGCAGAGCCTGAGACATTAGGTTAACCCTCACCACAGCTGAAACGTACTGAGGGTCAAATCATTTAATTGTTTTAAACATTCTAGTATGAGAATTTAATAATTCGGATCTCAGATAATCTACTCTCACATCAACAACGATAAACAACAAAAATGAATCACACACAACGCTACGAATTCAACGCTAAGCATTCAATGGCATGGTACCCATTGCTACAAGCCAATCGAGAGTATTAAATGGAAGACTCATGGTACCACGTAACCATTTCAGTGTTGGCCACGCAACCAGTAGAGGACTAGAGAGAATGTCAAGGCAACGTTTCCATGGCGTGAAATAGGACTATCATTAAATTAGACATAATAACTTGGATGTTACATTGGGTATGATGAACGATTTTTATAAAGGTTATACAATTGAAATAAGGGTATTAGCATAGTACCCAAAATGACAACCGAAGATATAATTTATAATCTATCGAAGAAAATATATATATATTGTATAGAGGAAGGAAATAAAAGTTAAGTATATATATATTTGAATAGAGCAAGAAAATAAAAGTTCATGTATCTCAATGCCAAGAAAAACAAAAATCTGAGATGCTCTTACTAAAGGTAGTATTTATTAAGTGTGGAACAATAGTTATCAGAAATTTCTGATAGAAAAAAAATAAAAAAATAAAAAAATTAGGTATGGAGAGACATTACAAATGGTATCAGAGCTCATGTTACATAAAACTGGGCTGTTGTTGTGTGCTCACTGTGTAAATTATTTATGGTTGATTTTTTTTTTTTTTTTAATTATTACTGATCTATAATGTTTAGTGTACAGTGTGGTGCTAAAACGGACAATTCCAATGGCTGGAAGTGATGAAATTTATGTTGATTTACGTGAAGAAGATAATACACCAGATCCTAACGCTCCGGTGATGGCTATGTTGCACAGTTTACAACGAGAAATGGCTAAGATAAGAAGCCAGAATGATAGATTGTCATTAGCCAGTGAGGAGCAGGAAAAGCTCATGAGAGAATTAACTTCACGGAACAGCCAAGAAGGTGAAGGTTTCGGAAAGAGGAAGAATGATCAGTCTGAGGATGATGATGCTGTTAGGCATAAGTATAAGCAGAAAAAGGAATTACAGGGGGAATTCTGAAAGATCAAACCTCCCTCTTAATATGGGGAGAAGGAGGAAGATGCTGAAGCCTGGTTGTTGAACATGATTAAGTATTTTCAGGTCTATGAATACGAAAGCAATCTGAAGGCCAGATTAGCTGTCTACCAGCTATAAGGTAAGGCTACCTTGTGGTGGGAGGAGACGAAAATGGTTCATGCCATTGATGAAAAGACAGTTACTTGGTAAGATTTCCAAGTTAAGTTCAAAAACCGCTACTTAAATGAACGTTATTATGATGATAAAGCAAAGGAATTTCATGAGCTTAGACTGGGACAACTTACTATTGATGAGTTTGTCACTAAGTTTACAAATCTGTTGAGATATTTTCCCTACATTAGGGAAGAGAAGTACAAGGTACAAAGGTTTTTGAACGGTTTTCCTGCTGTATACAAAGAGAAAATTGAGTTTGATAACCCAAAAACTATGGACGAAGCAATGGGAAAAGCTAGATTATGCTACCAGTAGTTTAAGGGAAAGGGTGAGCATGGAAAAATCTGGGTAGATAAGAGTGAATTCAAGGGGAAGAAACAGAAACCAGCCTATTTGAAGAACTTTGACAAGGATCATCAGCGGAAGAAATTTAATAAACCCAAAGAAATTCAAACTGCTCAGTCCCAAGTGGGTTCAAAACAAATAGATGGAGACAATAAGAAAGAAGGCACAATTAAAATGAGGGAACCTTTAAAATGCTGGGGATGTGGAGAACCTCATCTCTTGAGGGATTGTCCCCATCGAAACATTCAGTTGATTATGAGAGATCGAGAAGCTACCACAGTAAATGACATAGCAAGAAATATACCCACCATCAGCGCAACCTTGGAGAACCGGCAAGCAGAACATCAAGCTACCATGGTTGAGATGGAAGGTAAGATTGCTGACCAGTCTGTTACAGTTTTAATTGATCCGGGTGCTTCTTTGAGTTACATTAGTCCAAAAATTGTAGAAAAATGCAATCTCAAAACTGAAAAATTTCAGCAGTCTTGGTTGGTCCAGTTAGCCACTGGAACAAAGAGGAAGGTAACACATAAATTACCCCAAACAACAATTAAATTAAATGATTTTTAGACAGAAGTGAATTTGAACATTCTTCCCTTAGGTTCATATGACTTGCTGATAGGAATGGACTGGCTGGAAAAGAGAAAGGCTGTGATGAATTGCTGGGATAAAACTCTACATTGCATTGATGAAGAAGGGAAACCTTTTATTCTAAAGTGAAAACCAAAACCCATCTCTGTAAGGCAAATATCAACCCTGCAATTAAAAAGAATAGCTAGGAAAGAATATCAAGTTTATGCAGTACATGTAGAGGAAATAGAACAAAAACCTAAAGGAAACCTGTTGGATACTTTGCCAGTGGTGAGAGAGTTTAAGGAAGTTTTTCCAGATGAGATTCCTCATCTTCCCCCCAAAAGAGAGATTGATTTTTCAATTGATTTGGTGCTGGGAGCAACACCGATTTCCCGAGCCCCTTATCGAATGAGTCCTCCTGAACTCATGGGGCTGAAAATGCAACTCCAAGAATTGTTAGAAAAGGGTTATATCAGACCGAGTGTGTCTCCTTGGGGAGCACCGGTGCCGTTCGTGAAAAAGAAGGATGGAACCTTTAGAATGTGCATTGATTATCGTCAACTGAATAAGTTGAAAATAAAAAATAGATACCCTTTGCCTCGAGTTGATGATATTTTTGATCAGGTAAGAGGAGCGTCATTATTTTCTAAGATTGATCTAAGGACTAGTTACCACCAGCTCAGAATTAAGGAGGAAGACATTAGCAAAATAGCTTTTCAAACCCGGTATGGACACTACGAATTTGTAGTCCTACCCTTCGATTTGACAAATGCCCCTGCCACCTTTATGTGCTTAATGAACAGTGTGTTAAACAAGTATTTGGATAAATTTGTACTAGTGTTCATAGATGATATTTTAGTCTACTAAAAAAGTGAGAAGGAGCAGAAAGAACACTTGAGGATTTTGCTGCAAACGCTGAAAGAAAACCAGTTATATGCCAAATTCAGTAAATGTGAATTCTATAAGGAAAAGATCCAGTACATGGGTCATATTATTTTTGAACAAGGGTTGGTTGTTGAGCCTTAAAAGATAAAGGCTATTAGAGAATGGCCGGTGCCAAATGATGTTTCAGCAGTGAGATCGTTTATGGGGATTGCAGGTTACTATCGCAGATTTTTGGAAAGATTTTTTGCCATAGCATACCCCATAACCTCACTACAAAGAAAAGGTGTCAAATTTGAGTGGACTGAAAAATGCCAAAACAGTTTCGAACAATTAAAATTAAAACTCATTACAGCCCATATACTGAAAATTGCAGATCCTGATAAAGAATTTGTTGTATGTACGGATCCCTGTAGAGAGGGGTTGGGAGGAGTCTTGTTGCAGGAAAATTCAATTATTGCATATGAGTCTAGGAAATTGAAAACACATGAACAAAATTATAGTGCATATGATTTGGAGTTGGCTGCTGTAATTCATGCCTTGAAAATGTGGCGACACTATCTCCTTGGAAAAAAAATTACATTGATGACTGATCATATTAGTCTTAAATATTTCTTTTCCCAAACTGATTTGAATGCTCGACAAGCCATATGGCTATCTTTTCTGAGTTAATTTGATATGGATATAAAACATATCAGAGGGAAAGAAAATAAAATTGCTGATGCCTTGAGTAGAAATGCTTGTCAAAATATAAACAGTATTGGAAGTAGTGCCCAGTTTGATCTAGAAGATTTAGTGAAAAAGGTAGCAGACCAGGATTCAAATTATGAGAACCTACAGGTGAAAATACTAAAGAAGGAGATGGCTGACTACACTCAAAACCAAAAAGGGCTGATCTGCTACAAAAACAGATTATATGTTCCCAATTGGGAGTCTCTGAAAAGAGAGATTCTAGATGAATATCACAAACAGCCGTATGCAGGGCATCCTGGATATCAGGAAATGTTAATAGATTTGAAAAAGAAGTTGTTTTGGCCAGGAATGAAAAGAGATGTAGCAGAATATTTAGCTAGATGCATGGAGTGTCAACTAGTTAAAGTCGAACATCAGCATCCTGTTGGCTTTCTAAATCCTTTGTCGATTGCAGAATGGAAATGGGATACCATTTCTATAGATTTCATCACAGGATTACCCAGAACCCAGTACCAGCATGACTTAGTTATGGTAGTAGTAGACACTTTAACAAAAGCTGCAAACTTTATACCTATAAAGTCTACTTTTGGGACAACCCAAGTAGCAGATGTGTTCCTAAAAGAGATAGTAAGGTTACATGGGGTCCCAAAGATGATTGTTTCAGATAGGGATGCTAAGTTCATATCAGCCTTTTGGAGAGGTTTGTTTGGGGGCATGGGCACTAAGTTGAATTTTAGTACTGCCTATCACCCTCAGACCAACGGTCAGACAGAGAGAACTAATCAGATTTTGGAGGATATGCTGAGAATGTATGTGATGGATAGGCAATCAAAATGGGAAGACTACTTTCATTTAGTTGAATTTGCCTATAATAACAACTACCAATCCTCTATTAAAATGAGTCCGTTTGAGGCACTCTATGGAAGGAAATGTCGTACTCCCTTGAGTTGGAGCCAACCTGAGGATAAGCTAATGTTGGGACCAGATGCATCTCAAGCGATGGAAAGAATTGTTAAAAAAATAAAAAGAAATATCAAGACAGCACAAGATCGACAGAAAAACTATGCTGATAAGAAAATGATACATCGAAAATTCAAAGTGGGGGAGCATGTGTACTTGCGTATTAAACCCAAAAAGAGCACACTTTATGCTGGAAGTTGTGCAAAATTGGCTCCTAGATATTGTGGTCCTTTTGAAGTATTAGAAAGGGTGGGACCAGTGGCTTACAAGCTGGCCTTACCGCCCCATGTTAAAGTTCATGATGTGTTTCATGATTTATTATTAAAAAGATATGTACATGATGCTTCTCACATAGTTGATTGGAATGTGATACAGGTGGAACCAGAAGGGGAGTTCCTTCCAGAACCGCTTCAAATATTGGAGCGGGAAGAAATTGAATTGAGGAATCGGACGGTAGCAAGAGTAAAGGTGCAGTGGAAGCACTTTACTGCTGAAGAAGCTACCTAGGAAAGAGAAGCTAAAATGATGGAAAAATATCCATTTTTGTTTGAAAAAACAATGAACTCTAGTAGTTAGATATCAACACCGAGGATGGTGTTTGCTTTCAGAGGAGGAATATGTAACACCCCTAGTTTATGTTTTCTTTCAAAGCTATACATTGGAACTTTAATCCTAAGGGGAGTGGACCCCAATGGAAAATTATTTTGTGGATGTAATTAAATATTTAATTATGATAAATAAATAAAATAATTCTGTGCAGATTGACCAAAATGAGAATTATGAGATCACTTGCTAAATCCGTGAGGGTCGAAAGAGGCAATTACTTTCCCCAAAAATCTTTCAAAAATCCTTGAAAGAATTTATTTCCAAATTAGATTTTGAGGAAAATCTAGTTTCCCCAATGATGTGGAGAGTATTTGGGAAAAGGTAAAAAGCTGGGAAAAGCAGAAAGCAGCTCTAAAAATCCATAAATAAGGGAAGCCTAGGCAAACATGAAGAAAAACATCCTGATATTCTGGACGTAGAATTAGAAACAGACTTTGGGGAGCAAAGGCTTAAATGAGCTATTCCTGAACAGATTAGAGGTTGGTATGTTCCAGAGATGATCTTAGCTTGGGGGTGAGTTCTGTGGATAAAAGAACTCGAAGGTTGGGAGGGTTGGTCAATAGAAGAAGTGATATGTTTTAATATGCTTATGGACAGTTGAATTTGGTTGTTGTTGTATAGTGTGATTAGAGGCACTAGATGGTATTTTATTAAATGTTGAAACTGGTAGCCATACATTTAGAGAATTGTTTATAGGAAATTAATCCTCTCCATTTTGTGTAGTTGTATGGACAGGAGTTAAAGGGAAAAATCAACCAGAAGTTCTAAACCTGCTAAAGGTTTAAATCTGAAGAATTATTTTACTCCCTTAACTTTATTATTTTATAGCTATACTAAAATTCTGTAAAACAAGAAATCAAACTCTGCCTTGAAATAAGAAATCTGAGGCTGAAAAACCCGTTATTAACATAAAATAGACAGAAATCAATTATTATTATTATTACACTAGGAAATGCATAATTCTGGTTGCATGAGTCCACAGATGATATAGAATTGCATAGCCGTGAAGAAAGAAGAAAGTAAAAATGAAATATTGGTTTAATACATGTTCATATCATGAGACTATCTAGGATATATATATGTATATCCATATAGAACTAAATTATTGTGTTAGAAAGGTTATGTAGCACAAATTAAATTAACAAAATAGAAATGACAGGTTAAATTACCTACAGGATTGATATGAACCTGTATGTTGCAGAATTATAAACTATGTGAACTAAATTCCATTTAGTGACTTGATTCTAGAATTTAAATAAAAGTTAAATTAACAAAATAGAAATGACAGGTTAAATTACCTACAGGACTGATATGAACCTGTATGTTGCAGAATTATAAACTATGTGAACTAAATTCCATTTAGTGACTTGATTCTAGAATTTAAATAAAAAGAAATTTCTATGTAAATAGGTCCATTTCTGTGCTATTGTGCATGATTAAAGTTTTATAAGAGAAATATAGATGTCATTGATATGTCTATACTGGAAAAATTCATTATTATATTCTACAAAAATATGATAACCAAAGACCATACATAAACTTCTGTTATCTGAAGTAAAATGATAATTACAATTTTATAACATGTTATCTGGATGTGCCCTGTTGGGTGAACATTAATATTGGTGGAATACTTAATTAAACTCTAACCTTCATTAAGAAGGAATGAAATCAGAGATGCAATTCTATATACAGTACGAAAAGTATTAATAATTATTTTCTATGTGTATATACATGTTAACTGGAACCTGAAACTCATGCTAGTATAAAGTATTCAAGAATTTTGTGGATAACGGAGAGAGTATCCAGAGATAGAAACATAAATATAATGAAGAATAGGCCGACGCATTGAAAAAAATTCTACCTCCATATCAAACTTCATTTTAATAGTTGCAAACTCACGTCTATTGAAACCCTCTCTACGTTATTGAGTATACGCAGACCATAGAAATTTTTAAAATTAGTATAGAACTATTCATGAGAAACTAAATGAATAGGTGCTGATAATAGATAGTCCAGGAAGTTAAAATAAATCTATAATATCATACTGGGAAAAAAATTTAAACCATGGGCAAACTATATCAGGGTTGAATAAAATCGACCATAAAATGGTCAGGGCCGCGAAGGCCATTCAAAAAAAAAACTTGAATTAACAAATCCAGTCAGGGAAGAATCTCCCAAGTACCAAGTGCCAACTGTTACAAGATTAACCATGAAATCGTTCAATGAAATAAATAGAAACGTCTCCAATTTTCATAAACACCATCGCAGTGATACCACGAATCTCTGGTAGATAAACAAAAATCATGGACCGTTACCGACCTGGAAACATATGTGCATGTTAACATATGGGTATTGTAGGTGGTTAATCCATATCAAAGATCAAACGTATCGAACGAAAACTTACATGTATACAACAAGGGTATACACGATTAAAATTGAGTAGAGTAACCAAACAAGAACGAATTTAATTTTGTTCTAAACCATCGAGAATTTCTGAAGGGAAATTATATATATTGACCTTCCTACATGAAAGAGTTGGGAAGATCGATTCAACCAGGTCATAACTCAGTAACGAAGAATGAAATTAGTAGTATATAATGATTTAGTAAACAAATAAACGGAAAATTGGGACAGAGAAGTATGGATACCATTGGGGAACGATACACCACCATGAAAAATCTTCCTCGTTGTGGAAACACTGAAGCCTGTAAAATGTATTTCAAAACCAAACTATATAAATACAAGAATCGATCGCTCAGTCTTTGAATTCAACAATTTACACACATATGAAAATAGAAAAAAAAAACAATGTAGGACGAATGAATATCCCCGAGGGAATTTTGGGAAAATAGCTCAGAGGCGAACGCAAGGCCAAGCCGAGTAAAGTCTGCTTACGGCGATCACCCATGAGGGCATCAAAATATCTCTCGACGCTATGAGAGCGTAGAGAGGGATAAAGATTTCAGTGCAAAAATAACGAAGAGGGGAGCAATAATGCTCCAGAAGACTCCACGGTTAAAAACTCAGAAATTTCAAAACCCTAACAAGGTATAACCCTACACTTGTCCATATCGTGAGTAATATATTGGGGATCGAGGCCTAAGGCAGAGCCTGAGACGTTAGGTTAACCCTCACCACAGCTGAAACGTACTGAGGGTCAAATCATTTAATTGTTTTAAACATTCTAGTATGAGAATTTAATAATTCGGATATCAGATAATCTACTCTCACATCAACAACGATAAACAACAAAACTGAATCACACACAATGCTACGAATTCAACGCTAAGCATTCAATGACATGGTACCCATTGCTACGAGCCAATCGCGAGTATTAAATGGAAGACTCATGGTACCACGTAAACATTTCAGTGTTGGCCACGCAACCAGTAGAGGACTAGAGAGAAATTCGAGGCAACGTTTCCATGGCGTGAAATAGGACTATCATTAAATTAGACATAATAACTTGGATGTTACGTTGGGTATGATGAACGATTTTTATAAAGGTTATACAATTGAAATAAGGGTATTAGCATAGTACCCAAAATGACAACCGAAGATATAATTTATAATCTATCGAAGAAAATATATATATATATATATATATATATATTGTATAGAGGAAGGAAATAAAAGATAAGTATATATATATTTGAATAGAGCAAGAAAATAAAAGTTCATGTATCTCAATGCCAAGAAAAAAAAATCTGAGATGCTCTTACTAAAGGTAGTATTTATTAAGTGTGGAACAATATTTATGAGAAATTTCTGATAGAAAATATATATATATATATATATATATATATATATATATATATATATATATATATATATATATATATATATATATATATATATATATGGAGAGACATTACATGAACAATAGTTGAAAATAGTCAGAAAATTTTGAGGAAATCCAGAAAATGGAAAACAAGAGGATCCAATGAGGATGTAAGGCAAAGCAGACACAAAATCGAGTATGCTCTCACTAAAAGCACTAGTTCTGTTGCATACAAAACTGCAAGTTATTGCTCCGTGATCTAGTATCCCATAGACCACTGGACAACTAAAGCACATTAAAAAATACATCTTATATTTCCAATCCTTAATGATTCACAAGTAGCAATGCAATCACTTAATTTTATGAGGTAGAAGAGACTACCTTGCCTCCTTGCAGGTGGGGGATGGATCTTGAGTTAGATGCAGACCTCTTGCACTTCCACATGAGTGATCTATCTGATCTGCTTCTGATCTAAATACCTGCACACAATCATGAACATAGAAATAAGATAAAGGATCTTCCTTGGAAGATCATTAGATAAACAATAGCATAAAGCAATTACAAGATCTTAAACACAATCATATATGGGAGGAAACATAGATCTTCATTGACATAATATAATGCTCCAATACCTTAGTTCCATATTCTCCTCTCCGCGATCCAGTAGATTTTCCCCACTAAATGTGATCGATGAGTAGGAAGAGCACACAACAACAACATGGATCTCCAAAATTCACTCTCTTTGGAGCTAGCATGATCCTCTCAAATGATATAGTATAAATAGGTAAATGATAGGTACAGGGAGGATGAATTTGGATGCCCAGGATGATGAGAAGTTATAGAAACTACTAATGGGTGAGTCCTCGAAAACTCAAATCAATGAGTAATCGAGGTCATCTCCTAGGGAATGAGAAATTCTAGAAACCTTTTTGAAATTTATGATATTTTTCTCAATTATATCCATTATGAAATAATTATTATCTCATAATTATAACATTTTCCAAAATAATTATGAAAAAATTCGCAATTATGTAATTTCACCCTTTTTTCATGGGATAAATCTCACATAAGTAAAATAAAAGGTGAAAAGGGATGCATTTTAGCAAAACTAGTGAGGTAAGTTAATATTGGGTTTCTCTCATTATAATGGAGTGGAAAATATGGTTATAACAGTAGGGACTAATAATTATTCCATAAACATATTTAAAGTTAATTAATAAACATATTAAATTTTAATATATCTAAAAAAATTACAATATAACAAAAAAATTTAATCATGGATATTCACCCCGACTTTACCATGGATATTATTAACGTGTAAATAGGTTTTGTTATAATAACTTGAGTCAATACCATGGATTATCAATACCACATGCCTGCAATCCATAAATCATTTCACAATAAAGAAATTAAGTGTAAAATATATTTGGACCTCGCATTGATCATTGATTGAGAATTCTCAATCATATGGATGGAAGGGGGAGAGAGAGGGAAGAAGTGAGAGGCAAATAGAAAGAGATAAAGGGGGGAAAGAAGATTATAGAGGGAGATATATAGTCACAAAGTTGGACGGTAGAGAGAGGGAGGGATGTGAGAGAGAGCGAGAGAGAGGAATGAAGAGAGAGAGGAGAGAGGGAGAGAGGGAGGAAGGGAGATATGGAGTTGGAGGGGAAGAGATAGGAAGTGAAGCAAAAATAAATGGAGAGATATAGGTAGTGATAGAGGAAATGAAAAGGGAGATATGGAGAGAGATTAAGGTAGATAGGAGAGGAGGGAGGACAAAGAGAAGGAAAGAAAGGGAAGATAGAGAGGGAGACATAAATATGGAGGAAGGAGAGAGGGGCAGAGAGAGAAGATAGGGAGGGATAAGTGAGAAATTTTGACGGTAAATAGAGAGAGAGGGAGAGAGAGAGAGGGGGGGGGGAGTGGGAGAGGAAGGGAGACAGAGGATGGAAGAGAGAGTACTTCAGAGAGAGATGGAGTTGGAGGGGGAAGAAAGAAGTGGAAGAAAAAATATGGAGATAGATGTAAAGAGAGAGAGAGAGAGAGGGAATGACAAGGGATAGATGCAAAGAGAGTTAGCAAGAGAGGAGATGATGGAAGAGAGAGATAAGGAGAGGAGTTAGGGATAAGGAGATCTTTGTATGTTCTAGTGATGTCTAAATTCAATTTTTCCATGACAGCTTTTGGCATTAAGTTGTGGGATTCTCTCGAATCTAATATTGCATTGTGTAATAGTTTCTCATGAATGTTCAAGCTAATGTAAAATCGAGGGACACCTCCTTTTTGATGTTTACAATTAACTTCAGGGCTAAACAATAGTTCTGGTTGGTCATCATTTATATTAACAAAGTCTTATCCTTCACCTATGTTTCGTGTTTTAGTGATTTGGGATTTGTATGAATCATTCTTTACTAGTTCTGTTAAGGGAACTGGTATTTTCAATTTGGCTAACTCAACTTGAATATTGAATGGTACTTGAGTTTTTCCTAATTGAATTATTTCTTCTTTACCAATTTCAGCTTATGTACCTTGGTCTTTTTTATCTACAGTTGGTATTTCAATTTGTGTTTCCACTATTTTACTTTCAACTTTCTTATCAGGAACACTTTGAGTAGTAGTCATGGTTTTAGCAGCAGTTGTAGTTTGAGTAGCAATATCTGTTATGTCTACAATTTTTGGACTTGAAGGTTTCTGGGTTTCCCTAGGGAGGATTTGTAAAACATTACTCATAGGATCTTCTACTATCTTCTTAGTTTGAGTTTGTACAGTTTTCTTAGTAGGGGCTTCTATGTTTTTATTACTTCTAAGACTATATTGTTTGTGGACCTCATATATTGCAGACTCATAGCCTTGTCTATAATCAAAAGACTCTCCAGATTCTAAATATAATTGTTGCAGCATGTATAATTCATGTTCTTCTTGGGTGAGAAAAATAGTATTCTCATCATTAATGCCCATTAAGTTAATCTGGGTGTCCTGGAATTCATCATTGTGTTGAGAAATCTCAGCACAATTCTCTTGGAAAGGTGGTCTTATTTGTTGATCAAGGGTTATTCCTCTAGATTTACTAGTATTGGGATTCTTCCTAAAGTTAGGATTTCTGATTTGAGGATTTTGTTGATAATCCCATTGCGGTTTTCTTTCCATATTTTCTAATCTGTCCATTATTCTTTCCATGCTTTTAGCTAAAATATCTATTTTAGTATCTGATGGGGATAATTCATCCTTAATGGTTACTCTTCTTTAAATTTTTATGACATATCAATATCAAAAGCATCAGGAAATTTGATTAGGGCCAAGTCTGGTGGAGGTTTGATATTGGCAGGAATTGCATTATAAATACTGTTAAACCTAGTACAATAATCTTGAACAGTTTCGTTAGGAGCTCTTCTGATGTTTTCATATTTAGAAATTTTTTTTAAAAGGTTCTTCTTTATTTCCCATATATTGATAAAAAATGTATGGAAAGCTTCTAAATCAACAACACAACCAGCAAGTAAACCTTTAAAACATTTCTTTACTTCTCTTGCTAATGTTTGTGCAAATAGTCTCATTTGAACATTAGCTTCATCAATTTCATGTAATTCAAAGTAATCAGTCATTTTTTTTACAATTTTTTGGGCAGTATATTGGCCACTACCATCAAAATGAAAGATTTTACTCTGATAATCTTGTGGCATGGCATGTAATTGACCTGGTAAGACCAAAGGGGCATATCTGGCTGCCATGGCTAATATTCTAGTTTGGACAAGAGGTCGAGTGGTAGTACTTGGATATGAGCTTGAAGTACTTGTAAAGGAGGTTAAAGTGATTGTAGATGAACTTGGAACACTCGAGGATGTAGTTGGTATGTTGGAAGATGTGATTTGAGCACTAGAAGTTGGGAATATAACTTCGGGTTGAAGAGGAAGCTAGGGGATGAATGGTTCTGTGGACTGAACTATAGTGAAGATTATGGGCAATGTGAAACTAAATGGATCTATTTTTACAGTTTCTGAAGGAATGGTAGAATGCTTAGGGGTAGCAGAAAATAGGGTAGCTAACTCAACTGATTGTTGGAAAAAGGCTTCACCAATATCTTTAATTAAATTTGAAGTCAAAGCATCAAGTTCATCAAAAGTCTTTAGAGCCTATTGATCTGAATCAAGTGAAATAGTCTCCTTCCTTGTTTCAATAAATTGAATGAAATCAATACCTATTACAATATCAGAGATGAAATTTTCAGATTTGGTTATAAACAATGAATGCTCAAATGATAATTCGAATGCAATATCTTGTAAGCTTGACAATTCTTTAGGGAGTGAATTATATTTGACTAATTGATTGTTACTTCCTAGGCTTTCTACTTTTTTATTTTCTCTTAAAATTCTATCAGGATCATCCATAGCTATAGCAGGTTGTGGATCAGGATGATACCTAGTATAGTATATTATTTTGGAAGCTAGAATTTTAACTTTTAATGAAAATTTCTAACAACCCTAAATAAAACTTAAGGTGAAAAGATGAGGAAAAGTGTTTCCTTTAAGATTTATTTAAAACCGAGGACTGATTTTTCCCTAGTGGAGTCGCCAATATGATATCACTCCAATAATTTCCCAGGGTTTTTATGTGTGTTCAATAAATATTAGAGGTAACCAAAAACCTACTTTTGAGATTAGGATCTAGCCTTCATAATGCCCAGAGAGGCATCTCTCTTTATGATTTAATTTTTTTGTTTTCAATTTATTTTTGTATAGTTATCTAAGATTGATTGGGTTTGATTTTTTATTTGGTTTTGGTGGTATTACGTATTTAGATGGATAATTGTATTCTCTAATTTTCCATTGGCCTATGGAGTCAAAATATCAAGAAAACAGGATAAGAATCAAGTTCTAAAGGAAGTGTTCACAGGGAAGGGTAGCTAAGAAAAATCATATCTTTTTAAGGCTAAATAATGAAGTGGTTTTCAATCAAGATCAAGGAGCAGTTAAGGATTCCTTAAACCAAAATTATTAATGAAAGAGGAAGAGGTCAATTGAGATAGGAGAGAAATTAATGATTCTCATATCTCGATATCAGAAGAAAACATTAAAATGAATAATTGTTCAGAGCAGAGTGTACTTAAACAATTTCTGTAATAATATTCCCATTATAACATTTAAATTTGGAAAAACATACAAGTTTATGGAATAATTAAGAGAAATAACAATGAGCAATTGAAATGTACTTCACTGAAGTAGCTCAACACATGAATTCTTTAATGCAATGCCTTTACTACTTGTCCAGTCTACTGACTTGAAAATTGTACAATGAACCCTCAAATATTTTTATCAATTACAACTATAGAAATGTTTAGGAATTCACACTAACACTTCGAATTTCCGAAGTATTTATATAAAAACTAATGCAAAATATCCTAATTTTTTTTTAGGATTTATTGAAGGGAAATAAAATATCTTCATCCAAGAAGATAGAGACACCTAGGTAACAAAATGAAAGTTGTCCCTACTTATTTGGATTTTTTGTTTGCTCTTTTATATTTTGCTGCTTTATCTCTCTAACTGTTGCTTTACGCTGGCTAATATTTTCTTTTAACTCTTTTTTTGACCTTTAAACTTCGTGTTTCACTTTGAACTATATGATCTATTCACTCTTTAACTTGTCTGCTCTGTTACCTGCTTTTAGTTTTCACCATCACAGTAAATCATACAATTTCTCCCAAGTCTCTTCATCTGGGATTTTAACCTTCCCCATATTTCTGTAAATTTCATCAGCTTGAGTGTAATTGTTGAAATTAGGCTTGTTTATAAATATATTATTTACCTCATGCTAGAGGTAAAATATATTTTAAAAAATATGATATAGTACCTTTCCTGTTGGAATTCCTTTCAAAGAGGAATTGTTGGACTGTTCTTTGGCCACTTCAATGATCTTCTTGTCATAGTCTTCCTGCCTCATCAATCTGTCATTAATCACCAATGGATTAGGAAAACCTTTCTACCTTAGAACATCAAACTTATTCATAAATCTGTTTTTTTCAAGCTCCATGGCTTGAAATTTATCTTCAAGTTGTACCATATGTTTTCTTTTTGAAATTACCTTTTTAACCTCTAAAATTGTTCCAGTACTATCACTTACTCCAGTTTATTCTAACTCATGCTTATTCTTTGAATTTAGAAACTTAATTATCTCTGTGGCCTATTTTGGTTTCTTCTCAAGTTCTTCTTTGACTTTTTGAATGGCTTCACTTGCTTCTTTGATCAAATATTTTTGCTCAATGATAAATTGAATAGATGGAAAAATACAATTAATACAGTTAATGATATTGGCCCATAATTTTTGCTTTTCTTGAGCCATAGGTTTTGCCAATGTCAACTCTCTTTCTAATTTCTGAACTCTCTCATTCAATCTACATGACTTATGTGCTTCAGCTGTATGCCTCATTTGTGTCAATTTCTTTTCATCTTCAAGATTATTTACTTTTTCTTTCAGTCTATTAATTTCATATATTTGAATTGACATTTCTTACATATATTTAATCAATTTATTTGCTTCCTCACTGAGATGAGCTGCTGCTATAACTGATGTAGTAGCTGTTGTTGCTAGAACTTATGTTATTACTGGAATTTTTGTAGTAGTGGGGACTTTTATAGCCACTAAAGTTGATCTTGAAGCTATGAGAATGGAAGCAACATTAACTGCTTCCATGCTTGTCTTCTTTTCCTGCACTAACTTATCCATCTCATTCTCTATATCTTTAACTTTAGCTATCAACTGAATGATGAGATTCATCATTTCATCTTTTTGGCCTTCATTCTCTAAAATTTATTTTTCTTGTGGATGTTCAGTGGCAGGTAATTTCAACTGTTTCTTGAATGTAGAAATGCCTACATTCTTCTTTTTTATTAGTTCCTCAGTTTCTTTGGTATTCATGGGATCATATCTAACCTCTATGACCAATTCTTCAAGTGTTTTAATTATGTTACCCTTGGCTTGTGAGGAAGCCTTCTCTACTGTTAATTGTGCTTTGATGTTTTCTAGAGAATTTTGCAGTTTTTGTACACCCATAGCTTTGTTTATCATAGTAGAATATAGCATTTCTCCATCTTGCTTATGAAATTCAATCTGGTTTATAGGATGAAAGTATTTTTCCATGACTTCAAATGTTGTTTTCCTGTAGCTAGCTAATGACTTTGGATACTGCAATGTGGGCTACAAAAAGGTCGTCTGCATTTTCCTAGTTTTATATTCAAATGCAAAAAGTAACATGTTATAGTCACTAGGTGTATGTTTCTAATATTGGACATAAGTCACTGCTTTCAATGCCTCATTCTTCAATTTGATCTCTTTATACCTATCCATTATATTTTGTTCTTTCTCTACTGGTTTGCTTGATGAAGAGACTTCAACACTATGTCTTTTCTGAATGATCTGAGCACTAGATGTTGAAGGCTGATGAGTTTCCTCTGAAACAATAGGAGGTGAATTGTCCCTAACAATCATATATGTGTCAATAATCTCAACTGTGTCCACTATCTCCTCTTGTTCAATTATAGGATTCAGCTTGGGATTCTTCCTGTACATTAGTTTGAATTTAGTTTCAATAGTGGTTTGAGTTGAATATGAACCTTCTTCTCTTGCTCTCTTGGAGTCCCTATCTTGTAGGGATGGAGTATTTAGGAAAAAACTAGTCTCAACCTGCTTCTCTACCTATTTCAAAGTGTTCTCCAACGAGTCTGACTGGTTGGAGTACTTCTCAATTTCTAGTTTGGATTCATGGACAAAAGGAGTTAATTTAAATTTGACTCTTAGTTTGCTGATAACTCCCAAAGGATCATAGTATTGTTTGAAACTATCACTGAACTTGAATTCATGTAAACACTTTTCTGCTTGTTGACTAGCATTCCTATTATTTCAAATGAAAGTACCAAGATGGTTTTGATTTTAAACTGAGTTTTCTTCTTGGCTGGTAGGAAATTAACCTCATCTGAGTTTAGGATCTATCTGATGTATTCTAGTGAAAATAACCTCATCGAGAGGTATTTAGGAAACTTGTATGGAGTGAGTTGGCATCCATAGTCCCTAATTTCAGTGTGGTTCTGGTATAAATACCAGTCTCCTATCTTACTATTTTCAGACAATTGCAATACTTTCTTTATTTCTTCATTGATCTTATGTTGACTACTACTGCTTAGGATGTTGACAACTGGATGAAAAAATGAATCAATGAAGTCTTTGTAGGTGAACTCTATGGAATTTTTTCTGATTAAGGAAGTCCAGAAGACTACCAATTTGGGGTTACCCTCTATGTCCAGTTTTTTAAGGCTAACTACAAAACTTTCAGTTTGGAAGTACAAGAATAAATGAAACAAAACTAATGAATACATAAGCACTCCTTCTTCTAGTAATTTAACTAATTTCTCATGGATGACATCTGATAAGTATTGAGAAAAGTTAAATGTAAAATTTGGAGGCTGTCCTCAGCATAAAATTGACAGAAAACCTAAGATAGAAGCATCTACATACTCATTTGTAAAGTACCCTAGAATTCAACACAACATTGTGACAATATGTCTTGTTCTCTTTGAAAAAATTGAAGCTCAGTATGGAGGATTATTAATTGGGGTTTCCACTAATGGAGGAAGAAAGGTTTGGAAGATTTGAAACCTCTTGGGAAAGTCCAGCTTCAAATATAATTCAGTGAGGATTTTAATAGATAATGGGGCTTCATAGGGCTTGGGTTGGATTTGCAACATCTAGTTTATTGATTCTACAGTAATTGTGAACAAAATAACTTCGCAATGGGTTACTAGGGCTCTTTCATTGGGAAAATAATTAATTTGACAGAGTCTAATGATTTCTGGAAATTGGAAGGTATGTGGGAAGATATACCTGGGTAGGTTTGAATCCTAGAGGAGGATATCTTCAGCTTGGTCTATATATTTATCATGGCTCCAACAGTGGAGCTCAAGGAGGTTGAAATCAGCGACTGTGTCACTGATTTTGAAGTACTTGTCTACAAGGGGGGTATGTTCAATATCAACTACAGGAGGTTGCAAGGGATTAACAGTCACGATTCCTTGAGAAGCCCTAGATTTGTTTATTTTAATAAATTTATTAATTTATTAATTTCTATGTTTAAGTAATGGCTTCAACACTTAGGAATACCTGTCAAATGGTGATTTCAGTCTGCAGAAAGGGTTTTGGTCGCAGCAGAGACTTTCTTGGTCTTATAAAGCTTCAGACTTAGTGAGCTATGATTCTGGTAACAAAAGGACGAGTTTTAATGTTTTGAACAAACGGTAGTTAAAATTATTGGCGCAGAGGTTTTAAATTTCAAACAATAATTGGTTTTGAAAATAATGGGGCAGAAACATTTTATTAGTTATCGCATGCAAAAAGGCAGGTTGGTGGATTTCTGCTGGGAAGTGCGATACAACGTGGGGCTGCCACGTAGTAGGGGAGTGGCGATGCGAAACCACTCATTTCGCAACCCCCCCATGGCTTTAAAGTTTGGACATTTAGGGGTGTGATAGCTATTATTGGTCGCAAGATCTAATGAATTATGATCAGATGGATGGAAAAGTAGGGGAGTGTTTTGATAGGTGGGGCCTGGGGATGAATCACGTGAAGGGTTTATTTGATGTGGGTCGGGATTATGTAGTGGAGTGGTTTAAATATATATTAAATGGGGTTTGATATATGTGGGTTAATATGAAGGGTTGGGTTAATTAAAGTGGGACCGGGAACATATATAAACTATTGAGTTAAAATGAATGGGGTATAATGAAATATGTATGCAGGAAATCAATAAAACATTAGAATAAGTGTTAAAATGACATCGGGAATGGATTTACAGTGGGGCTTGACATTACTTTAACCTTTTAAAACTATGCAAAGTGGGTTTTTACATGTTTTAATTGAAAAGGGGGAATTAGTAAGGGAAGTTACTTTTCAAATGAAAATGTGTATTTGAACTAGGGAAGGGGGTTTTCGGGAAGGGAAAATGGGTGAAATATTGGGAAAAAGATTAGTATGAAGGGAAAGGGATATTTTACAAGGGAAAATGCCTTCTAAGAGTCGCATTAGGGTTTTAAGCAAGGGGAAGGGGATTTCGGGGGATATTAGTGATATGAAATGACCAATTCATGCTTTCCATGCCTGGTAAAAGTAATATACCTACCGATCATTTACCCTAACATTTTTTCTTCATTTATTGGGTGCATTTGAGCATGCTAACCCTTTTATTTTTATTTTATAAGAAAAATAGTCTAATTCTAACCTTATAACTTCCAATGGCTCAGATTAAACTGATAAGATCATTTTTATTCTCTACCGAACTACTGATCTACCAAGATTAAATGGTTTGGCTAGATCTTTATTCACTAACTATCAATACTTGAAATTTAAAAGCATGAATGAGTCAAGATTAAGTTGTTTGACAATCATGAATTGTGGCATTTTGGACAAGTTGCACACAATCTTATTTGCATAAAGTAAACTAAACTAAGAGTAGTGGCATTTGAATGTGCAACACTTTCATGATTTGCTTTTATCTCTTCTAGTGGGGTTCATAATTTATCTTCTTTTTTTATCTTTTTCTTTTAGTCCTATGATTTTTCTGTTAGGACTTGCCCTATTTACATTTTTTAATATGGGAAAAAATTTTGCAGAAAGCAAAAGTATGTATAATATTACAAGACTTTAACATAGTCAGTTCAAAATTATGATCCCTATTATTATAGGACCCTAACAGAACCTATTCTTGGTGTATGCATTTGCATCTAGTGACTTATATTATTATCATGAGGATGACTTGATATTATTTCGGAATGAAAACTTGTTGGCATAAATAAATTCATAAATTGACATTTGGATGAGGTTTGGTTTGATATTTCTTATGAAAAATTGTTGACACGACAATAGAATAATTCATGACTTGATGAGAGCTCTACCTATCACATGGTATAAATAATATGATAGTGTGATATTGAGGATTTTGATATTAGTTTTGATATGGATTTTTTGATAAGATGACATAGCTTATTTGATTGCAGAATATTGATTTATGAAATACTGAACATATTGGTTTGATAAAGTGTTATAATGGTATAGAGCATTGTATATGTTTGCATTGATAGGATGATGTGTCAACCCATAACTCTACTTCATAAGGGTTTTAAGGTATGATTTCGATTTTGGTTTTGGTTCTCTATGTTGATGGTATAATATTGACATGTAATGAACCTCATATGATATAAGTAAGAGGGAAATATCTTCTGAAGCTCGAAATAATGAATAATGGCATGATTTCTAAAGATGGGAAAAGAATATATATGTTGCAAATATATTAAGGAGGTGTTGGAAAGTGGAAATGCAAATCCTTGGAAACATCGACTGAATTTCAAAAGGTTGAAAAGAGATATTGTTGAGCTCAATCTGGAAACTGAAAGTTGATTGAAGCATTGATGTTTTATTTTGAACACCCGTATATATATATATATATATATATATATATATATATATATATATATATATATATATATATATATATATATATATATATATATATATATATATTAGTTTATACTCATTTCATTACTTTCATCAGTAATCATTATAAATGACTAATTTAGTCATGTACTCATTTTATTTATGTCATCATTAATCAATATAAAGTACTAATTTAGTAGTTTTAGATTGTTTCTATGTGTTCATTATTAATCAACATAAATTAATTAGTATTATTTTGCAACTAAATTTAAAAAATGTCATACAATTTGTATCTTCATTTAATATGAAACACAAAGTTACATATGTTAATTACAATACTAAACAATATCAAGTACAACTATAAATAATTTCAACCATATAAATTATAGTATATGAAATTTTAATGTATTACAATATGAGTTTCCAACTCAATATTGGTTGGACTACAATTTACACCTGAAATGATGTTTCAACTCTTGAAAAAATTATCATTGTGTTGCCAAGGCATTGCAGGTGAATTCTCAAAATTTGAAAATTTTACCATCATTCTTTATATGTGTGTCTTATGCGGGATATTGGATCTAAGGGTATCACTAGACTGGTTGTCTTCTCTCACTATTTTTGCATTTGTCGCTCCCGTGTTATTTCTCTCCTCCTTCTTCAATTCCTGCTTCTTACCATCAATATTGGGCTCCTTTTCTGAAAACAAAAGAAGATACAATGCTGAGTGTAAGATATGAAATACAATGAACACTATAATATAAAATAAAGTAGACTATAAATATTTTATATGACATATACCTCAAAATCAACAATGTCAAAGCCATTTTTCCCCATACGAACAAGAAACTCGGACAAGTTTTATTCAGTTGAGGATTAGTGGCCACTACGTGGCCACATGACATGTATAAAAAAAAAAAAATGTCACCATAGAAAAGAACACCTTGGTAAATTAGTATTCAACCTTCAGGGAAATCTTAGGCACAATCATGTGAACCTATAGGTTACATGCTAAAAAGCTCAATTTGTAGATGACTTGTGAAAAAAAATAATATGAGGTTTGATGTTTAATCCTTGTCGTCTTATTCGAAAAGAACATTTCATTTTATAACACATGAACTTGGTCAACTACATAAACAACATGTACTCAAATAACAACATGAAAGTAAATTTTTCTGATAGTCATGAAAATATTTTAACACAAAATAGTTATAAGGATTCCAATAAATATCATGCAATACTAATTTCATCTTCAAGCTTTGGTTGTTTTTTAAATGGACATTATACCAATTGTTTTCAATTTCATTGTTAAAATTAAAAAATAAATAAAATTAAACGTTCAAAATACAATCAAACAATAAAGAGAGGATATCATGGAATGGACATTGCAATTATAAAAAATCTCTTTACCTATCCACCGATGTCTTGTCTAGAATTCTTAAAACATTTCCTTGCCCAAAATAACCCTAAGGTGAAAGAATCGCAACACTAAAACCCATAGTAATCCCTACCAGAAACATTTCCAAAGTCGATGGTTCAGGTTCCTGAAGGATCGCTAACGAAAAATTAAACATATCCAAGACATGATCTGCATTGTCTCCCCATCCTTTTTCCAATCTCATTTCTTGTAACCTGGCCACAACAGAGTCAACTAACAATCAAACAAAGGCATTAACATTTGTTTTTACCTTTTATATCTATAAAATTTGAATTTTATTTGTTTCAAGAACATATTATTTCATATTTAGAGCCTTCCTGACATATGACAAGGTATCAATCAAGCAGGGCATCAGAAAAATCAACCTCAATAAGGTCCTCAAATAATTTCTATATATCAATCTTTTACTTGTTGTGATATCTTGGGTAGAAAAAGTAACATACTTACGAAAGAAAAATCCATATATTACTTATGTTCAAATTCTGTATATGGTTTATTCTTAGGCACCTTTTTAATATGTTCCTTTTCCTTTACCAAAGCAAATAGTACCTTGAATAAACTCTATATCCTTCCATTCAACATCAATTTCTACAATATAAATGTCACACATTATTCTTTCCCTTTTCTCAACATGCTACATATGATAAATTGAAAGTCACATAAAACCAAGAGCAAACCCTTTTCTAGCCAAAATAAACAAACAAACAATGTCTCTAAATTAACTTCATTCTAATATCAGCAGATGAAAATAGATTAGAGGACCATTTTTGTTGTTGCTTGAATTTTCCTTTTTTTGTTATGAAAGTGCTCCAACTTCTCAAACCAACAAATGTGAAGGATGTTGTAAATGTGAAAAAAATTATGTTGACCTTTGTAGACTTCTTCAAAATTATGTGAATTATTCCATTTTCAGATGTGGTAGATCTTATAATAAGAAATGGCCACATTGGATGCAGAGATTAAATATAAAAACTTGTGGACATGGCATGTATTCTAATAAAATCCATTGCAATGACTACCATGGCCCCTACCATGGGCCTCCATGGGTTATGAGTCCTCAGTATGTTAGTCTTGATGATGAAATAGAGATATCAACGATAAGTATGGGTGGTCCTAGTTTGTATGGTGGATATCTTCAAACCAAGGTTGTCATCTTGATAAACCTAGGTTCTGACATGGTCAACCTGGATTTGGTCCTCACCCAGTTTCATTCCATCATAATTTTTCAAGACTCAAGAGGACATAATGGGCTTCAACTTATAATAGGGTTGATTTTGAGGTTATAGATAAAGCTTATCCAAGCAATTTTATTTTTGGGCTCCAAGAGATATGGATAATTTAAATGATAACAATCATATTTTTTTTTTCCAAAGTTTCAAATATAGGGATACATTTTGCAGATTTTAATAATAGATATCATGAGAGAAATAATACATGAGGAACATCTACTAGTTACTATGATTAGGGAAATACTCAGAGATAATAAGACTATTTAGGTTGAAATCAAATATGGCGTTGATTCTTGTAGCTCCTCAGTTGAAATCATATGTGACTGAGGAAATACGTTTATCTTGCAAACATCATAATATCCTCACTGTAAAGTATCAAAAAGAGATCAAGTATAATAACCTTGAATATTTTCTTTAAAATTTTACTATGGAATTTTTCGAACTTTTGTAATTTTCTACGTAATAAATTTGCAAACTTTTGGTCCTTTTGTAATTTCAAATTTCACACATAGAGATACTATGGATTAAATATTCCTGAAACGAAAATGCTTGTTTTGATTCTTTAATTTGGAAAAGTTTAGATTTATTCAAGCATCGGTATTTTAATGCATGTTATGTAGCATACTAGTATACTATATGAAAGTAAACATTTAGTTTCTTCAAGGCAATAAAAATGTAATCTCAATAAAATAAGTTATCTTTCTCTACTACAGAATATTCATAAAATATATGTCAACAAACAACTTTAATTCTCTATCTAAAGGTACAAAAAAAATGCATGTTCTCTCGGAGGGGGGATTTTTACGTTGGTTGTGTAGTCAAAGCTATTGGTACAACATCTCCTGACACATGTCGCACAAAGGTGGCTACAGGTTGGATATATGAAGTATCACTCACTCTAGATGCAGCCACACCATTATTGTACTTAGAGAACTTGGTAGGTTGAGAAACTTGTTGTGTAAAGGAGCTTACTCCAAGCCCTACTGGTACACTTTGTATGGGTTTCATAAGAGGAATACTGCCTGCAACATAAAAACGACCTTGAACCACTGTAGATGTTACTGGTCTATGTGTAGAGAAACATGGGGTATAGAATTTTGCATTCAGAATAAGCTTGAATTCCTAAAAAACAAGGCCAATAATTTCACAGCGCAAATGAAAAGAATCCATGACTTGGGTTTTCTTTAGCAATGTTCCAGAAAGATAGATAACAAATGCATCTTATATAAATAAAAAACATAATCACAACTTGTGTTCTTAGCTTTGCATTTGGATTTAGTGTTGACTTCCTTAGTGAATATACTTTAGATGAATCTCTGGATGACAACAATACACATGATGATGTAGAATAAGAGGTTGGCAACTCAAAAGCTAGGGAGCTGGAATTTCATGTCCTACTTGTCAATGTTAATTGTTCTTGTGGGGAAACAAATTGAGTATATAATGCACCTTTCTTGGAGGAGGAAGGACTTGAAGATTAAAAAACTTCAATTGGATCACACAACAATGCACTTAAAGCACCCATAGTAGTGGCAGGTAAAGTTGATGTACGAGAAGCAACTGTAGAATGCAAAAAAGAAACTGAGATGAGAGATTGAGCCATTTTTTATAGAAGCATTGTATTATTTCCATCATTGACAAACAATGGAAGACCTAAGTATTGCTAAACAGGTTTTCTTAAAAGAAAAGATAGTTCTTAAATTTCTTCCAAGGAACAAAGACAACCTATTTAGTATTGGCCTAAAACCCTACCAAAAATGTTGAAGGAAAACACTTAGACCATAAGAAGCACACATCAATCAGGAGCAGTTTCTCATATGCACTTGATACATCTAAAGGGAAAATTTCTAGTTCCTTCTGCACATAAAAAATATTATTACAACATGAATGAATCTCAACATAGATAAAATAAGATAATTTTATTAACATTCAAAATTACTAACTCAATTAAGTCACAACTCTATGTATTTGAACCTAAACTAATCCTACAAATATTATTAAATACGTAAAAAAACTAGGTATGATTGACCTCAATGGTGTTGAGAATTTAGAGGGCTGGTGATTAATTCAAATTCTCTTCTTGATAATTACTTGTGAGCTTACTTGAGATACTTATGTATTTTCTTCTTTAGCTTATTTAATATTTCATCAAGTCAATTATAAAAATACACGAGACACACAAATTAGTTTCCTAGAGCCAGGGAAAAACCTCTCCCTCTTGGAGAGGAAAACCCACGAGAAATTATTCTTATAGATTCTCAAATGAAAATTACATGACCAAGACTCAGACCCTTGACCTATGGATAATTCCAAGACCTTATTACTTTTTCTTTGTCGATCTCCAATGCCGACCTTTCTTTTCTGCACCAACCTGTACTACCTTAAGAGAACTCGACTTATATCTTGCATCGATTCATATATTAGGCCAAGTCACTCGGGACTTATTTATTTCTTATTACCTTGAAGTTACTTCACTTGGGATATGTTGTCTTTCCTTTATGAATTTTACATTAGGAAGGTAAATCATAGATTTACCTTCCTTAATATTATTTCACTATGATATTATGATATAACACCTAAGAAAAAATTGAACTTCACTGTATATCTATATATATATATATATATATATATATATATATATATATATATATATATATATATATATATATATATATATATATATATATATATATATATATATATATATATATATATATATATATCAGAACGTTGTAGATATTCGCACTTCCTTAACCCTAATTTGAATATCAGATATAACTTTGACCTTGACTCAGTGCTGGTCTGAAGTGTTACATTATCGATCTACGTTGTTATGTCAGAAACATCCACAATATTTTGTTCTCTTATCCGCACTTGAACAGTCTCAGAAATCCACACAGCTTGAGAAGAATCCACACTTATATCCATACTTTTTCAACTTTTGAAATCTGCAGCTCTTGTCTTTTGAAATCCACACTTTTGTTCTGAAATCCGTACTTTTGTTACTGAGAACAGTTTGAAAGACTTGATCTCAAATAGGACATGGAACATGGTATATATAGGGAAAATTCCATTGTCTTTAGGCCAACCATTCATTGTGCCTGAAGGCCAACTTTAGGAGCATATTTGAGCTTATCTTTCAGCGTAGTTTTGAGGGCTCACATAAGCTATCACTCCACAATTTCTTTAACATGTTCTTGGAGAATTTTTTTTAGACTAGATTCTTCATAAATATGACACCTAATTATATTTATACCTAGAAGAAAAAACCCTAATAGAAATCAAGAAGAAGTCTATTAACCTATAATAAAATATTTCTCATGAAACCCATGAAGAAATTGCAACAAAAATACATTTTATTTTCTTTATCTTCTTCTTTACATAAATACATAATTACATAGTCAATATGAAGACCGATCCTAGTTACACTTTTCAACAAATGGCAGTAAATAGTAATAAACTAACAATTGTCCCACATAGTAATAGACTTTACATATAAGCAAAGGACTTATATTAGCATGAAAAAAGCATTATTCATTTAGAACTTGTCAATCCAATGAGAATTAAAACATTACAGATCAAGTTATTATGAATCAAGATGGAAAATCATCATTGTACCCATCACAACACTTCCTTCATGCTTATGTATTTATTAAGGGCAGTACTATGAATTTATAATCGTGTAATAGATGCACACACTTATATGTCTGTCATTCTATATAGCTCGAAAGTTCATAGACAATAAGTGGAAGCAGGGGATGAGGATGCCAACAAAAAATATTAACAATACAAGAAATATATTTAAAGAAATAAAATAGTATAGAAGGATCTGAAACAATACGATCAAGATTCAAACAAATAAGACGAAATTGTAAGGCATGTACTATAATGGGTGAATCAAAAAAATTTCATTAGAAGGGAACCTAAAAAAATTTAGGTCATTTTGGATAGACCTATATAGTTTTGTGATGAGAATTGAACTAAGGTATATGTATTAACATTTGATCTACCTAGCCAGTGAGTTTTTAACCAACACCCTATTAGTAACATATTATAGTTTTCAATTGGTAATCTTGCAGGGGAAAACCAAGGATTTTCCCATGATTAGTGTTACAGCTAAGGTTAGGTTTGGTTTTGGATAAGGAGTTAAAAATTTCTACAATGAAGTATGTAAAGGTTATATTAATGTGTTATTAACTTATTGTCATTCATGGGATTTTTGTCATATGCACGATTTTTTTCCATTGTTGTTAAATAGCCCTTTGTTAACTGTTGGCTCTTCCTTTGGCTCAAATGCGATGACCAAGAAGTATCTATTTTGTAAAGTCCACAGAAGGATTGAACCTAACATCATTCATTGATATACTCTACATCCTCCGGCCATCCATGTCACTTTGATTTTTATTGACCATGGATGCAGAAGTTAACTTTGTGGGCAACATTAGTGTGACAACATGTCGTCCTGGTTTGAGCCTGGTTCTAAGCACAAAAAGTTCTTTAATCACTTGACCATGTGCTCAATAAATTAATATTTGTTTGGTATTGAATATAGCAATTTGTAATCCGCTATTTCAAGGTTTTTTAAAGAGAGAATTAATTAAAATTTGACAGAATCCTGCATTTTTTTAGATGCATCATATGTTACTTCAAGGGACAATTATATCATGGATCAAAGAGAGGTACAAAAATATGATGAAAAAAATACAAGGGAATTACCATCCTCATTAAGCGAGAAATGCTAGTATATGAGTTTGTGCACCTGTAGGAAGGGACTGGAATGGAAAAAGTTGAATTTTGCTTGAACAAGTAAAACTAGTTCTTGTTTAAAAATTTGCAATTCCCTAAAGCTACGAGGGGATGGTTCTTCATAAAAAGTAGCCTTACACTGATAATTCTAATTTTCCACTAAAATTATAAAATATGGGGATGCATGAGCTGGGAAACACACTTGAGGGTCATATGGAGACATCCCCTCAAATTTTAGGAGACCTCATGGGGACAGGGGGGTGTTGGTGTCCCTATCATAGGAGACTGCCTCTCTAAATGACTATAACTAGGAAGGGGCACAAAAGGAAAAAATTGAATTTTTCTTTAACATGTAAAACCAAGTACACCCAAAAATAAGGTGGATATTAATGTGCACAATAATAAATATGAATTACTCAATGCAAACAAGCCAGCTAAACACCTTAGAAATGGCAGTTCAAGGAGCTCCATTCACCAGACCTTAGAAAATTATTTAAAGGTAGGGTGATTGACTTTAGACTGATCCCCTAAATTCAAAATAAAGTGGATACTAATATGCACAACAATCAATATGAAGTATTATATGCATATCTATGTCAATCGTGGTTTTCCATGATGTTCAAGCAAGATGGAGGATTGGGCTTGATCATCCTTGGTCTACAGCGTATAATCTCATTTGCTAAGTGGGTAGTTTGATCCCTTTTTAGTGTCGAACTGTGGAAGCAGTTGCCTAGATTCATAATTTTTCACAAAAAACATATTGTGAGAATGAAGGGGCCATTTTAGCTCTGTGGTATGCTTAAATGTCCCTAAAAACCTTGTTTGTGACATGGGCTCGCTTCGGCACCACATATATTTTGAATATTTAATTAAACTGAGATGGGGGGGTGAATCAGTTTAATACATACATAAGCCTTTTAAAATTTTCACCAAACTTATTTACAGCTTAATATGTGAACAGTCTTAAAATGTTGCAGCCAATATTAATATGTTGTGACAGCATACTTATGTTGAGAGTAGCAGACAATTAAGCAGATTGAAAGAATCACATCAACACATCAGAAACACACATAGAGACAGCAGATGTAAGTGGAAACCCATAAAGGGAGAAAACCACATCTTATTATTGTTGTGATGCAAAGGCAAGCTCCAACTCCCTCTCACCACTGTTTTTCTGCAGGCACCAACCTACAGGAGGCTCCAACCTCAGTTAGCTACAACTGACAACTATCAAGCTTCAACTTGATAGGGAAGCTCCAACTTCCTCAATTTATCAAACTGAATGTTTGCTGATTTACCTCAGATATCAGCTCTGTTCTGTAACTTCTCTTTCTGCTCTTCTTTTCTTAATCTTTTCTTCCTCACTCTTCTATACTCTGCCTTCTCTATATTTACTCTCTCTAACCTCTCTGATGCATATCCAGTTGATTATTATATATAGAGTTCCTCACATGACTATTTGTATTTCCCTACGAATTTGGAGTGAACGGTCATGACTCTTTGGCTTCTATATTCTTATTCCTTTTATCTTCTCATTCAGAAAATATACCTGTAGGTATCAATTTAACATTACAGTGGGATATTTGTTCCCTTCCGGAGACTTTCCAATGCATCACAACAATATAAATCAATTGAAAACATTTACATTCAATTACAATGAAAATTCCAGCTCAACTCAATTAGCCTTTTGGATTGTTGCGCATTTGTCTTTTCTTTGACTGTGTCTTTGTCCCTTTCGGCTCTGTTTGTTTCCTTATTCTCTGTCACAGGGTAACGGCCATATGCCATACATTTTTAACTATGCTTTTTATATCAGCGCCTTATATATATATATATATATATATATATATATATATATATATATATATGTGTATATATATATATATATATATATATATATATATATATATATGCAACTTTTGACTTTAAATCTGGGCACGTTCCAACCCTTTACACATAGTAAGTGCCTTGTTGATGTGGTGAGTTCCACAAGCGGAACATACATACACCACGTCTTTTGTTTTTATGACCCGATGAAATTGCACATATCGCAATCGTCTTACATTAACAATCACCCTCCACCTTAAGCCGAGCCCTGTGGCTGCCGCACTACTGTTTCATTACTCTCAATACAATCACAACGACGTTTGTATATAACAACGCTTTTATATATATAACCTAATTTCATTTCTCACATAATTATACGTAGTTTAATCATACAAATTGCCTTTTAATATGCCTTAAATCAACTCTCGCGAAATAATAAAACCCGTTTAAAAATACAAAACTCTTCGTGCCCACATGCCACGTTTTCCGATGCGATATACTACTCCTCCAACATTTCCCATTGCGGGATGATCGGAATCTGCAAACTCCATTAACTTGCTCCGCGCGTGGTTGCCTTGCTCCGATGTGATTGCTTGATGCAATGCGACATTTCGACATGTATCAATCAGAATCGCAACTTTTAGCCGCAGTCCCTCCGCCTACTTCCGATGCGGGTCAATTCCTCACCGCAGTTCTTCCGATTAATCGCAATCGCAACTTGCGTTTTCATGTTTCGATGCCCATACTCCGATACTCTAATGCGATTAGGCCGGAATTCAAATACATTTTAATCATAGTTCATATATCCATCGGGTCCGGAACTCAATCATAACTCTTGTCAATATGTTTCATTGCACATTTTTTCTCCGATGCGATTGGGAAAGGGTCCCACCATATAAAACTTTGTTTGTTTTAAAACCAAGCGTTAAGACCTTTGGTTCTTTGTCCACAAAGTGCTCCATATAAATATATATATATATATATATATATATATATATATATATATATATATATATAAAAGCTTTGAGCCGATGCGATTAAGTCGGAACTCAAACCTATCAAGACAGTTTATATGCCCATCGGGTCCAGGCTTCAATCGCAATCGCAAATTTTTGTTGATAACCTGTTCTGCTACCCTTATATTCTCTGATGCGATTGGTTGAGGGTCCCACCTTATGATACTTTGATTCTTTGTTAAAAAGGTGCTCCATATAGATTAATATATATGCTTTGGACCTTTGTGCATAAGGCGCAATATATGTAATGCGCTGCATATATACTCCAGCGTGGGTAACGATTCCCGGAATGAGATTTATATATACTTTGCTGCTCCAATATTTAGTGTATCTTCTAGTGGGGGAGGTGATTCTCGAAATTTGTTTGTATATATATATATATATATATACTTTCCGCTTGGGTTATATGATTCCCAGAATTGTGTTTATGTATCCTCCAACTGGGGTAGCGAATCTTGGAATTAAAAAATGGCTCTGCCTCTGCTTGTGATAATGGCTCTACCTCTGCCTCTGATATAACGGCTCTGCCTCTGCCTCTGATATAACAGCTCTGCATCTATATTCGCTGCCTCTGCCTCTGCCTTAGCTGCTTCTGCTGCTCTACCTTTGCCTCTGCCTTCGCTTTACATATTACCCGCTGTTGTTATTTTCCTATATTTGCATCTGTTGCCTTCTTTGTCTATCTCTGTCTTTGCTGCCTCCATTGCCATCAATGACAATATTTCGAACAATCTCCCCCTTTGGCATTGATGGCAATACACTTTCTCTGCGGCAATACACTTTCTCTGTTTGCCTGCTCTTCCTCCTGTTGCTTTCTCTTCCTCCCCCTTTGACATCAATGGCAAGGGGTTTGAATTCTTAGTGTAGCTTCTATTCTTTTATGCTGTGATTTTATCCTTTTTCAATATTTCGTGCATTTTCTCTCTTTAGAATTTTCTGATTTTTTACGCTGCTGCTTCAACCTTTGGATTAGTTTCACATCGGGTTCACTACTCTTCTGTGTTCGGTTCACCTCAGATTCACCACTCTTCCACTGCACCACTGATCTGTTTGCCTTTTTATTGATTCTCTTAAGCTGAATGTATTCTTGACATAATCCTTTTGATCCTGAGGACCTGTTTTCATGCTTCCCTTGCTGGTTGATCTCCCCTTGGGAATGATATTTTCATTTCTGTTCTCCCCCTGAAACTGTGCTTTCTCTTCATATTAGAGAGTAGCATCTACAGATACTACCCCTAATCTGTCTCTCAAATATTCAAATGGTTCTCTGGGAAGCGGTTTAGTAAATATATCTGTTGTCTGTTCTTTTGTTGGTACATACTCCAGTTTTACTATCTTCTGAGCCACTTGTTCTTGGAGAAAATGATACTCGATTGGGATATGTTTGGTTTTTGAGTGAAGCACAGGATTTTTAGATATACTTATGGCACTTTTATTATCACATTTTATTGAGATATGTTCATCAATGCTTACCTTCATGTCTTGGAGGGTTTGCTTCATCCACATGACTTGTGTACAACATGCTGCTGCTGCTATATATTCTGCTTCTATTGTAGACAGAGAGATAGATGTTTGTTTCTTGCTTAACCATGCCACCAGACTTTCTCCTAGATAGAAATCACCTCCACTTGTGCTTTTCCTGTCATCCACACAGCTAGCCCAATCTGCATCTGTGTATGTTGTCAAAGTGAAGCTTTTGCCTTTAGGATACCAAAGTCCATACTGTGTTGTTCCTTATAGATATCTAAATATTCTTTTGACTGCTAGAAGATGGTTTTGTTTAGGTGCTGCTTGATATCTAGCCACTAGTCCTACTGCTAGCATGATGTCTGGTCTTGATACTGTCAGATACAACAGACTTCCTATCATGGATCTATAGTGTTTTTGATCTACATCAGCAGACCCATCATCAGCACACAGCTTGCATCTTGTGATCATGGGAGTTGCCACAGGTTTGCAGTCCTCCATTTTGAACTTTTTGAACATTTCTTTCAAGTATTTTTCTTGTGAGATGAATGTTCCTGTGTTCTTTTGCTAAATTTGAAGTCCTAAGTAGAAACTGAGTTCTCCAATAATAGACATCTCAAACTCTATTTTCATCTCATCAACAAACCCTTTTTCTAGTTCTTCTCTATTGCTTCCAAACATAATGTCATAAACATATACTACAACAATCATTAATTCATTTTCATGGGCTTTTATGTATAGATTGTTGTCTACTCCACCTCTCTTAAAGCCTTGTTTTTGCAAATATTTATCTAGTCTTGAGTACCAAGCACAAGGAGCCTGTTTCAGTCCATAAAGAGCCTTCTTCAGTCTGCATACATAGTCTTCTTTCTTTGTTAATGAGAAGCCTTCTAGTTGTTCCATGTAGACTTCTTCTTCTAAGTCTCCATTCAGAAATGCAGATTTTACATCCATTTGATATACCTTGAAGTTTTGGTAGCATGCAAATTCCAGGAACATTTTGATAGCTTCCATTCTGGCTACAGGGGCAAATGTTTCATTGTAATAAATTCCTTCAATTTGTGAGTATCCTTTGCAGACAAGTCTGGCTTTATTCCTAATTACCTGTCCTTCTTCATTCATTTTACTTTTGAATGCTCATTTTGAGCCTATGACATTTTTCTCAGTCAGTTTAGGAACTAGTTCCCAGGTATTGTTCTTCTCAATTTGGTCCAATTCTTCATTCATAGAATTCACCCAATACTTGTCTTTGTTGGCTTCCTCAAATCTCTTTGGCTCTATTTGTGATAACATGGCTATGTATACCTCTTCTATCTGTTCAGTGAGTTGCCTTATTGTTTGGACCCCTGCACTCTTGTCTCCAATGATTTGATCTTCAGGATGGTTCTTCTAAGTATATCTTGAGGGAGCTTTAGAACTCAGCTCTGTATTTTCTGTTGTCTTGCTTGTTTCCTCATCATCTTGGTTTTCTTCTTCATGGTTGTCTGATGGACTGTAGTAGTTTGTATCTCTTGTATTGTTTGGAAGTTCTTCATCAAATCTCACGTCAATTCTTTCTACCAATTTCTGAAGAGTATTGTTGTAGCACCTGTACCCTTTACTTTTGGAAGCATATCCTAGAAAAATCCCTTCATCTGCTCTTGCATCAAATTTCCCAAGATTTTCATCATTATTCTTTATGTAACACTTGCTTCCAAAGATTCTAAAATGTTTAATTGAAGCAGGTTTCCCATGCCATAGTTCATAGGGAGTCTTGTCACTGCTTGGCCTTAAGTGGGCTTTGTTCAGAATATGCACTGCTGTGTGTACTGCTTCTGCCTAGAAGGTTTGTGGAATATTATTATCCTGCATCATGGCTCTGGCTATTTGTTGAACAGATCTATTTTGTCTCTCGGCTACTCCATTCTACTGAGGTGTCCCTGCAATAGTAAATTTTTGTTTTATGCCATATTCATTGCACAGATCTGCAAAGTCATAATCTGTGAATTCACCTCCTCTGTCTGATTTGATGCATTTCAGCTTGCATCCTGTCTGATTTTCTGCTAATGCTTTAAATATTTTGAATTTTTCCAGAGCTTCTGATTTACTCTTGAGAAAAGCAACCCATTTCATTCTGGAGAAATCATCTATTATCAGCATGAAGTAGGATTCTCCACTTGGTGTTTTAGTTCTTGCAGGTCCACACAGATCCATGTGCACAAGCTGGAGTGGTCTTCTTGTTGATAACTCCTCTTTGGCTTTGAAGGATGTGCGTGTTTGTTTGCCCAATTGACATGACTTGCACATGGTATTAGAAGGTCACTTTATTTCTGGCATGTCTCTGACAGCTTTCTTCTTGCTTAGTCTCATGATGTGATCGAAGCTGAGATGTCCCAATATTTTATGCCATAACCATGACTCCTCAAGTTTTCTAAGATGGCATGCTTCATCTTCCTCTTTCACAATGTAAACATTGCTCTCTGTTCGAACACCTTTGAGCAGAGTCTTACCTGTGGTGCTTGATCTGACTTCACAATCTTGTGCTCTAAAAATAACTTCACAGCCTTTGTCACACATCTGACTAACACTTAGTAAATTTGCTTTCATCCCATCTACAAATAGTACATCTTGGGCCTTTCCTTTGCCATTTTCTATGCTGACTGAGCCTTTTCCCTTGATCTTACCTGATTTATCATTGCCAAAAGTAACATTGCCAGATTTCTTTTCATCAAGAGTTATAAACTTGCTTCTGTCTCTAGTCATGTGTTTTGAGCAGCCACTATCCAAATACCACTGACTTTTCAGGTCTTGAGTAGTTAGAGCCAAGTCACATTTATTCACCTTCTTTATCCACTGCAGGCACCCTTTTGTTTGGTATCTTTTGTGAGGTGATGAACTACATCTTCTTAGAGGACATTTGGAAGGTATATGTCCAACTTGATTGCATACACAAAATTTGATCATAATTTTTGCAGAGTTATTAGTATGAACAAAATTTATTTGATTCATAAACCTCCATGAGGTGTTAAACATCAATCTTTGTCCATACTTTCTACACTCAATGATTTTATGGCCAAATTCCTTACAATAAAAACAATAACCATAGAAACTATTTGCATACCTGATGTAAGGTTGTCTTTTCCATTTGTTTGCTTGAGGTAGTCTCTTCACTGTTTGCATCTTTTGCAGGTTTGAATTACTCCTCCTTGTATGAAAAAATGCAGCAATTTGTCCCAGCTTGTGGTAGACATAACAGGTGGCATTCTTCATAGGAGGGAAGGCTCTCCTTTGATGGTTTCCAAATTTGACATACTCAGGGGTCTTAGTATTTATCACATGCTTACCTACTAGTGGTTTCTTCTGATCTCTGTCTTCCTTATTACAAGTTTCTTCTTTTGTAGGAATTTTTTGAGCTGCTTCATCATTCTTATTTTCTTTTACAAAAATAATCTCTTTTTCACCCTTTTCTTTGCTTTTACTTGATTCTCCTTCATAGCCTATTCCAGTTTTTATCATAGGGGATCTTTGAGCAACCAGAATTTCATTCAACTTACTAGAGCTTGTTGTTTGAGAAGAGTTTATAACCACTTTCCTTTGAGTATTTTCTAGTTTCTTCCTAAGAAATACTACTTCTTCTTCCAGTTTCTCTTGTTCTCAGGTTTTATCCATGATTTGTTGAAGTAACATGTCTTCTATCTTCTTGGCTTCTTCAAGATCTACCTTCAGCTGCATGAGGACTTCTGAATTTTGTTCTTCTCTTACATACTTGAGAAGAATGTCCTTTTGTTTTCTGCACTTCAGTTTGAGTCTGTCAATCTCCTCCAGAGCACTTCTTAGCTCCCCCTCAAGGTCGACTTCCCCTTCTTCTTCTTCATCTTCTAGCAGGATTCCTTCAAGTTCTTCTATGGCCATCAATAAGAATTCAGAGGTTCCTTCCTCACTTGAGGGTTCATTTGAATCTTCAGATGTACTGATGTCTTATTGAGCATAGAAGGATTTTCTGTTGAACTTCTTTCCTTTCTGCCAGTTCTTTGATTTATTTTTCTCTGACTCTTGAGCCTGATTCCTTACTTTCTTGTGAGGACACTTAGCAACATAGTGTCCAACTCTTCCACAGTTAAAGCACTTGAAAGGAAGTTTACCTTTGTATTTACCTGAGCCTTTATCCAATTTCTTGACAAATTTTGCCTCTTCTTCATCCGAGTAAGAGCATATGTCTCCCTCTTCTTCTTTCTTCTTTTCTGTTTTAAAGGTTGCCTCCCTCGTACTTGGCTTCTTCTGTGGGAGTCTCATCTCATAAGCTGTTAGATTTCCAAGTAGACGGTTCATGGTCAAGGTCTCCCAATCAGATGTTTCTTTTATTGCAGACACCTTGGGATTAAATCTAGATGGAAGAGATCTTAGAATCTTCTGCACAATTATACTTTCTGGCATCGTTTATCCAAGAGCTTTCATATTGTTAACAATTTCTGCAACTTTTAGGAAGAAACTGGCGATGTCTTCATCATCATTCATTCTTAAGTTCTCAAACTGGGCTCTATAGACTTGAAGTTTGGCAGTCTTTACTTTCTTTTCTCCTTCATGGATGTTCTCCAGAGTGTCCCACATTGCTTTGGCAGTGTCTTTGTGCATTACTTTAATAAATTATGCTTCACACAATCCATTCAAGATGGCATTCATGGCTTTTGTGTTAGCCACAAAATCTTGTTTTGTTTCTTTCTCTGTGTCTATTGCCTTTGGGGCATATCCTTATTCCACAGCACCCCAGACTTCTATTCCTAGAGACATTATGTATGTCCTCATTCTGATTTTCCAGAAAGCATAATTTTCACCAGTGAAAAAAGGGGCTTTATTGATTGAGCATCCTTCTTTACTAGCCATCTTGGGAACCTAGGATCTCCTTTCAGTTGTTAGACTGGTACAAAGGGACCTGCTCTGATACCAATTTTTGAATATTTAATTAAACTGAGAGGGGGGGGGGGGGGGTGAATCAGTTTAATACATACATAAGCCTTTTAAAATTTTCACCAAACTTATTTACAGCTTAATATGTGAACAGTCTTAAAATGTCGCAGCCAATATTAAATTAATGTGACACCATACTTATGTTGAGAGCAGCAGACAATTAAGCAAATTGAAAGAATCACATCAACACATAAGAAACACACATAGAGATAGAAGATGTAAGTGGAAACCCATAAAGGGAGAAAACCACATCTTATTATTGTTGTGATGCAAAGGCAAGCTCCAACTCCCTCTCACCACTGTTTTTCTGCAGGCACCAACCTACAGGAGGCTCCAACCTCAGTCAGCTACAACTGACAGCTATCAAGCTTCAACTTGATAGGGAAGCTCCAAATTCCTCAATTTATCAAACTGAATGTTTGCTGATTTACCTCAGATATCAGCTCTGTTCTGTAACTTCTCTTTCTGCTCTTCTTTTCTTAATCTTTTCTACCTCACTCTTCTATACTCTACCTTCTCTATATTTACTCTCTCTAACCTCTCTGATGCATATCTAGTTGATTATTATATATAGAGTTCCTCACATGACTGTTTGTATTTCACTAGGAATTTGGAGTGAACAGTCATGACTCTTTGGCTTCTGTCTTCTTATTCCTTTTATTTTCTCATTCAGAAAATATACCTATAGGTATCAATTTAACATTACAGTGGGATATTTGTTCTCTTCCGAAGACTTACCAATGCATCACAATAATATAAATCAATTAAAAACATTTACATTCAATTAGAATGAAAATTCCAGCTCAACTCATTCAGCCTTTTGGATTGTTGCACATTTATCTTTTCTTTGACTGTGTCTTTGTCCCTTTCGGCTTTGTTTGTTTCCTTATTCTCTTTCGCAGGGTAACGGCCATATGCCATACATTTGTAACTGTGCTTTTTATATCAGCGCCTTTTATATATATATATGCAACTGCTCACTTTAAATTTGGGCATGTTCCAACCCTTTACACACTGTAAGTGTCTTGTTGATGTGGTGAGTTCCGCAAGCGGAACATACATACACCACGGCTTTTGTTTTTACGACCCGATGCAATTGCACACATCGCAATCGTTTTACATTAACAATCACCCTCCACCTTAAGCCAAGGCCCATGGGTCCATAGACCACGCGACACATTTCAATACAATCGCAACAACGTTTTATATATATAACAGTGCCTTTTATATATATAACCCAATTTCATTTCTCAGCATAATTATACAGAGTTTAATCATACAAAATGCCTTTTAATACGGCTTAAATCAACTCTCAGCGTAAATAATAAAACTTGTTTAAACATACAAAACCCCTTTCGGGCCCACATGCCACGTTTTCCAATGCGATATACTACTCCTCCAGCGATTTCCGATTGCGATTGATCGCAATCACAAACTCCATTAACTTGCTCCGTTATGCTACCTTGCTCCGATGCGATTGGTTTGATGCGATGCGATCACTCCAATTGCGATTAATCGCAATTACAACTTTTAGTTGCATGTCTCGCTGCCCTACTTTCGATGCGATTGACCACTGTTAAGTTCTTCCGATTGCGATTAACCACAATCGCAACTTGCGTTTGCATGTTCTGATGCCCATGCTTCGATACTCAAATGTGATTAGGCCGAAATTCAAATACAATTGAATCATAGTTCATATATCCATCGGGTCCGGAACTCAATCGGAACTCTTGTCAATATGTTCCACTGCACAGTTTTTCTCCGATGCGATTGGGAAAGGGTCCCACCATATAAAACTTTGTTTGTTTTAAAACCAAGCGTTAAGACCTTTGGTTCTTTGTCCACAAAGCGCTCCATATATATATATATATATATATATATATATATATATCTATATAATCTTTGAGTCGATGCGATTAAGTCAGAACTCAAACCTATCAAGACACAGTTTATATGCCCATCGGGTCTAGGCTTCAATCACAATTGCAACTTTCTGTTGATAACTTGTTCCGCTACCCTTATATTCTTCGATGTGATTGGTTGAGGGTCCCACCTTATGATACTTTGATTCTTTGTTAAAAAGGCGCTCCATATAGATTAATATATATGCTTTGGACCTTTGTGCATAAGGCGCAATATATGTAATGCGTTGCATATATACTCCAGCGTGGGTAACGATTCTCGGAATGAGATTTATATATACTTTTCTGCTCCAATCTTTAGTGTATCTTCCAGCGGGGGAGGTGATTCTCAGAATTTGATTGTATATATATATATATATATATATATATATATATATATATATATATATATATATATATATATATATATATATACTTGCCGCTTGGGTTATATGATTCCCAGAATTGTGTTTATGTATCCTCCAGCTGGGGTAGCGAATCTCGGAATTAAAAAATGGCTCTACCTCTGCTTGTGATAACGGCTCTGCCTCTGCCTCTGATATAATGGCTCTGCATCTATATTCGTTGCCTCTGCCTCTGCCTTCGCTTTACATATTAACTGTTGTTGTTCTTTGCGTATCTTTGCATCTGCTGCCTTCTTTGTCTATCTCTATCTTTGCTGCCTCCATTGCCATCAATGACAATATTTCCAACACTATATGTAGTTGCCTTTGAGATGATGTGTCCAATGAAAGTCAAAGCACCAAAAATTCAGCTTCCAATAATCCAACCTTTAGGCTAAATAAATGTCACCCATGACCATATCCAGCTCTGCAAGAAAACCTTTTCGCACATCCATCTCTACAAAGACCCAAAGGATGGGCTTATCAAAATCCACCAAAGACATTTTCTCGAAAAAAACAAATTTTCCAATGCAGTTTGACACTTTGGTGATAATGTGCCACATCCATAGCACAAGGGGAAAACCTACCAATTTCACCCACAAGTAATGGGCATTAGGTTTAGAAATGATAGGATTGAAGCCAAGTTGCCACTTCTAGAGCCATAAAAATCCTCTATCAATGACCCAAGCCCAAGGAAGCATAAACTGCAGGTCCTCTTCATTTATGAAATGTAAATGAATCTAGTTATTCATTAGGAGGGTGAAAGTGGGGCAATCAACTTGTAGAGGTTTCCAATGAAGTTTTAGCTAAGATAGAATTTGGTCCTTCGAGAGCATGATATAGTGAAAATTTCCCATTAGGACATGCACTGAAAGGCTAGCCACCCGGCTCAACTGAATGTCACCACCAAGGCATAGACATGGCTTATCAAAACTAGGTTTGTGAACATAGCTAAAATGCGTGGAGTGCCCTTTCCAATAAGAAATTTAAGGAGGGTTTGGGTTTGACACAACCACCTACACATCAACCAATGGGATGGAGGCCACTGGCCCACGCATAGGACCAAAACCGCTCCATCTCATAGAAAAGATAGAAAAGATTAGGGCCCAAAAATAAACTTATTGGCATCTAAGGGGAAGTAGGTATAACTACAAAAACATGCATAACAAAGGTGATATTCAAGGTCCCACCCTAAAACAAAACAAAAGACCAGCAAAACTTGACCACTATCAATAAAAACATAAGAAAGTCCTTATGCGAGAGAGTAGGCTCATCAACACCCACAAAGAAAAACATTCAAGAAAAAATTCTAGTGAGTAAAGCATTAACCATGGCGAAACCATAGTTCCTCCTCGGAATCTGTTATACTCTACGTAGTAGTTTAAGTAATGTATAGTTCAGCCCAATAAGATATTTATATTAAAGATGCACGTCTAGGTGTTCATGCGAAACAATTATTTTAACTTTAATGTGGGAACATATCAATTGCCAATGCCTTTTCCTTCTTTACATAATCAAATAAATAAAATGCGATAAACGTATTTTGATTGTATATTGACCTTTTTCTTTTATTTTTTGATGCAGAAAATTCCAAGATCTTCATTTTCCAAACATCGGAACATCTCAATTGCAAAAGCATTTTCCTTTATCAAATAAACAAATTTGACTGTAAAATAATCTTTTTGTTTTAATTTTTTTAATGTAGAAAATGTTGGAGTTTAACACAGCAGAAAACATTAAACAATTAACGCACAGCAGCAAAACACATCACATAAGAGACACAGGAGTTTTACCGTGGTTCACCCAAACCTCCTAGGCTACGTCCACACAACAGGGCATTGGCAGTCTTTATTAATTCAAACAGGAGATTACAATTCTCACTCACTCTCTCCAAAACATCCGTATGGCTATCTGTTATATAGCAGGAGAATCTAACAGCTCTCAACTCAAATTTAGCTAGCATTAACTCCCTCCCAACAAACTGGAGTTAATCTAGCAACAATTTCCTAATTTTTGTCACCTACTGAGATTTTTCCTATTCTATTCAAAATAGAAAATCTCAACAATCTCCACCTTGACAACAATTAGCCTGATGCCCTGTTCTTTATTATTTATCTTTTCTGCAAGCCAAGAGAAGCCAAACACCAACGCAGCTTCTCTAACAAAACTGGTTTCGTGAACATGTCTGCACAGTTTTCTTTTGTATGCACCTTTTCAAGAGAGACTCCCCTTTCAGTAATAACCTGTCTTACAAAATGGTACTTAATTGGAATATGCTTTGATTTACTATGATAGGCCAGATTCTTAGCCAAATGTATTGCACTTTGACTATCACAAAGTAACCTGATGTTGTCCTATAACCTACCAAACTCACCAAGCAAACCTTTCAACCAAACCGCCTCTTTGCAAGCATGCGAAGCAGCAACGTATTCTGCTTCAGTAGTGGATAAAGCAACAATGTTTTGTAGCTTCAACATCCAGCTAATAGCTCCACCTGCAAGAGTAAAGACATACCCTGAAGTTGACCTTCTCTTATCCAAATCACCTGCAAAATCATAATCAACATATCCACAAACATATTCACTGCTTCTGTTATAAGTGATACAATAATCACTTGTGCCTCTCAGATACCGAAGCACCCATTTCACTGCTGACCAGTGTTCTTTACCCGGATTTGCCATGTACCTGCTGACAACCCCAACTGCATGTGAAATATCTGGTCGAGTACAAACCATCGCATACATCAAACATCCTACTACATTGGCATATGGAATTTGAGACATATAATCCTTTTCTTCATCTCTATTAGGACATAAACCCGAAGAAAGCTTGAAATGGGAAGCGAAAGGGACTGACACAGGCTTCACATTATTCATACCAAATCTCAAAAGTATCTTCTCAACATACTTCTGTTGTGATAGCCATAGCTTACCATTGCTCCTGTCTCTGAAAATCTCCATGCCCAAAATCTGTCTTGCTGCTCCTAGATCTTTCATATCAAATGTCCTTGCCATCTGAGTCTTCAACCTGTTGATTTCATCAATTCTTTTGCTTGCTAAAAGCATATCGTCAACATACAACACTAAGATAATGAACATGCCATTTTTCAATT
This sequence comes from Pinus albicaulis, assembly GCA_034641835.2. Classification (NCBI taxonomy): domain Eukaryota; kingdom Viridiplantae; phylum Streptophyta; class Pinopsida; order Pinales; family Pinaceae; genus Pinus; species Pinus albicaulis. The sequence goes on from CM076570.1 coordinate 815,554,693, forward strand.
GCTTGAAATACACACAATGATCATATTCACTTCTACCATATTTCTGACTCAACATGAAAGAATCAAACTTCTTATACCACTGCCGAGGCGACTGCTTCAGGCCATATAATGACTTCTTGAGCCTGCAGACAAATTTCTTATTGCGATGCTGAACAAACCCTTCTAGTTGTTCCATATAAATTTCCTCATCTAGATCTCCATGTAGAAAAGCAGTCTTAACATCTAGTTGTTGTAACTCTAAATCAAACAAAGCAACTAAAGCTAACACAATTCGAATTGAAACTATTTTAACAACTGGTGAAAAAATCTCATGAAAGTCTATGCCTGCTTTCTGAGAAAACCCTTTTGCAACCAGCCGTGCTTTGTACCTGTCCTCCGTATCATTCACACCCCGTTTCAGCTTGTAAACCCATTTACACCCCACAGTTTTCCTGTCTCTCGGAAGCTCAACTAGATCCCACGTGCCGTTCTTACCCAAGGCCATCATTTCTTCCTTCATGGCTGCTTTCCACTTGTCACTTTTCGAACCTTCTATTGCTTCCTGATAGCACAGAGGTTCATCATCGTTAGCGGTCAAAGCAACTGAAGTAACATAATCATCATACCTTTTCGGAACACATTTTATCCTTGTAGACCTCCTTAAGGATGTTTCTGGCTGACTACCATCTGTAGGAACTTCTTGCCGATCAGTATCTGAGACCTGTTCATGATCTAAACCTGAACCCTATTCATGTTCTGATTCTGAAACCTGTTCATGACTAGTATCTGAACTATGGTCATCATGACTATCATTAGAAATGCTATCAAACTGAATGTGCTGAAAGTCAGATACATCATCCTGTTTCAATCTACTATCTACATCTAACTGTGCAAGAGAGGATTCATTAAACTTTACATCTCTGTTGATGATGATTTTGCGGGTAGTAGGATCCCACAATCTATATCCCTTTGTTCCAACACCATACCCAACAAAAATATACCTTTTAGACTTTGGATCTAACTTAGTTCGCTGATGTTTAGGCACTAGAGCATATGCATCACAACCAAACACTCTGAGTTTAGAATAATCACAAGGGTGTCCTTTCCATACCTCTTGCGGAATCTTGCAGTCTATGGCCGTCGATGGAGATCGGTTTATCACATAACAAGTTGTTGCCACCGCTTCCGTCCACAACTCCTTTTGCAACTCGGCGTTACTCAGCATACTCCTTGCTCTCTCTAGAAGAGTCATGTTCATGCGTTCAGCAACTCCATTTTGCTGAGGAGTATAAATCGTGGTCTTATGTCTCTCGATCCCTGCATCCTTGCAATAGCTGTCAAACTCCTTGGAAGTAAACTCACCACCATTGTCAGTTCTTAAACACTTTATTGTTCTACCAATGCTGTTTTCTACCAATGCTCTAAACTGCTTGAAAACTGAAAAAACATCAGACTTTCTTTTCAACATGTAGACCCACACCTTCCTAGAAAAGTCATCAATGAACGACACAAAATATGACGAGCCACCATATGACGCTGTAGGAGCTGGACCCCAAACATCTGAATGAATATAATCAAGTATGCCTTTACTAGTATGTTTGCCTGTTTTAAATTTTTGTTTACTTTGTTTTCCAAACAAGCAATGCTTACATAAATCTAACTTTCCAGACTTTAGATTAGGAAGTAACTTGCGATCAGCCAAAATCTTTAACCCTCTTTCGCTCATATGGCCCAACCTTTGATGCCATAGACTAATGGAACTACTGTCATGTTCAGACACTGTAGACACATGAACTGACCCTGTTCTTCCTTCTAACTGAAACAGATTTCCTACTTTCTTAGCTTTCATTACTAGTAAAATACCTTTATAGATTTTCATAACTCCACCTTGAATTACAGTTTTATATCCATTCATGTCAAGTGCTCCCAGTGAAATTAGAATTTTTCTTAAGTCTGGAACATGTCTTACATCTGTTAACAATTTAGTTGTGCCATCAAACATTTGCAGTTGTATGCTCCCAATCCCCACAATATTAGATGTGACATCATTACCCATGTACACGACTCCATCATTAACTGATCTATACGTCTTGAACCATTCTCTATGAATACACATGTGGTTTGATGCACCGGAATCTAACAACCAATGTTGATCATGATTTGACATATTAACAGACAACACTTCGTCGCTCATACCTGAACCAGATGCCGAACCTGTATCCGTCGCATTTGCCTCCTTCTTCTCTGTCGAAGAGTCTCCTTTCTTCTCTGTTTGTTGTCTCTTCCAGCAGTCTTTCTTCAAGTGCCCCGATTTGCCACAAAACCAGCACTTCACTTTGCTCTTCTTCCCTTTCGACTTTGAACGCGAATCGCTGCGCTTACCAGAGCGTCTTTCTCTAGAACGACCTCTAGCCATCATTGCCTATGATGTAGAGGTGTCAGCATTCGACTTCTTCCTCGTCTCCTCAGACAACATGGCTCCAACCACATCGTCAAACTCAAGGACAGCTGCATTACTGAAGCTTGTGGAAGTAACAAAGTGATCCCACGATTCAGGCAATGTACACAATAGAGTTATTGCCTTATCCTCTGAATCAAATTTTACATCTAGACTTTGTAATTGTACCAATAGAGTATTGAAAACATTCAGATGGTCAGTAATCGAGGTACCTTCCTTCATCCGCAAACTGTATAGCTGCCGCTTCAGGAGAATCCGATTTGTCAAGGACTTCGTCATGTAGAGCTTCTCGAGCTTTATCCACAAGCCTGCGGCGGTCTTCTCTGACACAATGTTGAACAGAACGTCATCTGCCAGGCATAACCGAATTGCGCTCAGAGCTCTGTCATCCAAATCAACCCATTCATCCTCCGTCATGGAAGAAGGCCTTTTGCTCCTCCCCAACAGCGCTTTTTGCCACGCCTTGTTGAACCAGCATATCGTGCATCTTTACCTTCCAGATCTCGAAGTTGTTCTTGCCATTGAATTTCTCAATTTCAAACCGGGCATTTTGAGTTTTCGCCATCTTGTTTCAGCAGAAAACACAATAATCTCCAGAACCAATTTTCAAATAAAGAATGCCCTTTTATTTAAAAAATGCCTTAAAAAAAAAAAATTGCCCTTCACCTTCTTTTAAAAAATGCCTCTCACTTTCTTAAAAAAAAACTTTCACCTTAATACCATTTGTTTCTATTTTTTTTTATAAATGCACCTTTTATACCATATGCAAATGGTAAAAAAAAAAATTTACAAATCACTTTATAATGGCCACCCTTCACCTTATAATATAATGGCATAAAAATAAACCTTTTTTAAATTCTAAATGTTCTTCACCACTCAAATCGATATTATAAAACCTCACCACTCAAATCGAATTTTACATATCGATTTTGTTTTAAAAAAACATTTGTATAAATCGATTTTTTTTAAATGCCACCCTTTTTTTAATATAATCGATTTCATGTTTTTTTTTTAAAAACACCACTCCCAAAAGCCAATTAAAATCGATTTTTCAAACTTCAAACAAAAAACGTTTTAGTTTAGTTGAAAACGCTGTAATACTTCCCACGCGGATTTATCACCAACTTACGGCTCTGGTCATCAACGCTCCCTGGCAATGGCGCCAAGTCTGTTGGTCAGGATTTGTAATGTTGCTATCAATTGCCGGAAGATCAAGCTGGAACACAACAGTCCCCTTCAACGCTGGAAGACTGTGACACCTCCGCCATTCAACGCACAACAGCGTTTTACCTCCACGCACAGGGCTCAGCAGCACCACGCAGCAATCGTTACGCAGTCCAGTAATACTATGCAGCGCCACGCACCAGCGCTGTTCCGCGCGACTGTTCCTCCACGCAGGTCTACACAGCACGCAGGTATGCTTCACACGCACGAGCACTCCAATATACCAGCATCGATTTTTAATAACTCCACGCAGCCTTCCTCTACTGCGCGCTCCTCCAACACCCTCTGATACCAATTGTTGGAGTTTAACACAGCAGAAAACATTAAACAATTAACGCACAGCAGCAAAACACATCACATAAGAGACACAGGTGTTTTACCGTGGTTCACCCAAACCTCATGGGCTACGTCCACACAACAGGGCATTGGCAGTGTTTATTAATTCAAACAGGAGATTACAATTCTCACTCACTCTCTCCAAAACATCCGTATGGCTATCTGTTATATAGCAGGAGAATCTAACAGCTCTCAACTCAAATTTAGCTAGCATTAACTCCCTCCCAACAAACTGGAGTTAATCTAGCAACAATTTCCTAATTTTTGTCACCTACTGAGATTTTTCCTATTCTATTCAAAACAGAAAATGCCAAACTCTTAGAGATCGTCATTTTCCATAACTCGATCACATTTTTCCTAAAAACGATTAGAAGATTGGAATACTGTAGGTGAAGCATTTTTATTTAATTTCTTATGAGGAAACATGCCAACTAATCTAAATCATCATTTTTCAAACCTCGATTACATTTTTCTTTGAGTGATTGGAAGATTGAAAGAGGCTTGTAACAAAAGAATAATAATTCAATATCTGTAGAAGGCCGTTCATCTCACGTTTAGATTCATTTCGCGTTTACATTCAACGTGTTCTTAGCTAAAAAGAAAATGTAATAATTAGAAATTTATTAATAGTTTATAATAGGTTAGAGAATTGTTTGGAACAAGTAAGTTATGTGGACCAAAATCTAATTGATATAGCAATATTCCTTAGATTATTATTATGTTTATGAGTCTGAAAAAAATTAATTTTTAATGTAGTTATGAATATCAATATTTATTGATAAAGATTATAATTATTATATCAAAAAAATCACTTACCACAATTTTGAATATGAAAAAAACAATATTGCGGATGTGAATTTGTACAAATATATTGTAATAGATATCCATCTGAAGTTTATATAGAATTGTATTATTGATAAAAGGATAAATGGGTCGTGGGAAGCTAATTATGGATTTGAATATAGCTTTAGATTGACATAGCATTATCTATAAGATAAGAAGAGTACTTCTTGAGACTCTTTTCACTCTTTTTATCTTATATCATTGTGAATTGTATGGTTATAACATCTCTAAAGAATAATGGACAAAGATAGAGAAAATAGAATAGTATATATAACTTATAATCCGACATTAAATTTAATAAAACCTACAATATCATTTTTATGAAAGCACTTATTTCCTCTACTCAAAACATGGCTATAATGATACCTAATGTGAAATAATAACGTAACAACATGAAAGAAAATAAGACATCCTAATATTGCTTCAATATCTAGCAAAAATCATTTGACCAAGCAAAATTGAGATAAAATGAAGTGTTACCTAAATCATTAAGAAGAAAAATAAAACGTCATTTTATAGAATAATGATTCCATTAAAAATATGATTACATTAAAGAGAAATTGTGATGTCATAAATAATTGAAATATAAAATAAAATTAAGATACTCTAAGGAGCTCTAAAGAGGTGATTAACTCTAATTTAAAATATCACAAATCTCTTTTTACTTGACTAATATACAATCAATATTATTAAAATAAAATAAAAAATTCATTAATTTCACAATAAAAAATAAAACTAAACAATTCCTAAATTAATATCACTTTAAAAAAAAAAATCATATTTATAACATTAACATTATTTTTTTTAGTGTATTAAACACTTACTGTAGATTTGAAGTGATACAAATCACCCTCATCGAAAATCCTATAAACAATATAATTGAATATCAAAAAAAATTTAATTTATTATTATTTTAAACCTCTTTTTATATTATTAATCTCATTAATTTTTTAATTTATCAAATTTATGATAATATAAAATAATTTAAATAAATTACAATAAACTAAATCTAACTTTAAAAACGATTATCAATCGTCATGAAGAATTGAAAAGAAAAATCCGTGGAATGTTATTCAAAATGCAATGGCTATAATGTATTAGAGAATTTCACTTTTTATTTCCTTCTTTGAAACACCGTTGATACACATTAAATCAAGATTGTCATATCGAAATTGTATTAAATGAAAAAATTGATTTTATTTATATATTAATTTTTAATTTAAATTATTAATACAATCAACAATAATTATCATTTTTAATTGTCAATAAAATTTGAGTATAATAATGCATAAGCCATACCAAATAAGTTAGGTAGGAGTTACCCCTAATGGACTTAACCACGGGGTTTTAACAAGTGACTTTTACATGTGCTTAACATAACACTAAATTACCCACCAACTACATTCCATTAACTTCTATATTATAACGGGAATGAATGAAACATTTAAATGTTCGTTTAATTAATTATAAAATGACAAAGTAATATAAATAGCAAGATTCAATTTGTCATATATTGATTTTGTTATTAACTCGTGGATAGGTTTTGTTATAATATTATGGGTCAATAAAATTATAACTTATTTCACAACAAAAATATTTTATAACAAAATGACAAGATTCTTAACTATGGATATTCACCTCCACATTATCATGGATATTATTAACTTTTAAAAAATATGTTTTGTTACAATACTATGGCCAATGCCATGGCTTATCAATATCACATGCAAAAAAAAAAAGTAATTTAATTCACAATCAAAATATTTTATAACAATATGACAAGATTTTTAACGATGGATATTCACCCCCAATTTACAGTTCGTTTTATTAACTTGTAAAAATTAGGTTTTGTTACAATACCATGGCTTATCAATACCACATGCCCACAAATACATAACTTATTTCACAATCACACTTTGTTACAATACCATGGGCCAATACCATTGCTTATCAATACCACATGCCCAAACACCATAACTTATTTCGCAATAAATTATTTTTTTTTAAATTTAATTAAACATTTTTTTAATTGAAACTATAAGGAAAAAGGTAATAATTACTTTTGAGATATCTCTAAACTCTTTGTCCATCTAAAATGTTTTTCCTCACAACTACTAAAATTAATCTTATAGAAATTAAACTAGGAACTTGCATGAAGAATAAATTTGTGTTTTGCATTCCAGAAAGGGTTTTAATCAGATTGACCATGATGGGGAGAGGATACAGGAAATAATTACTTGAGCACAAATGGTAAGACAAGAAAATGGGGTTGCATGAACAAATATAGATCATGAATAGGGAAATTCATATTGCAACAAAGACCAACCCCAAGTAGAGTTGGGACCATGATGGGGAGAAGACATGGGAAGGAATTCCTTGAGAACAAATGGCAAGACAAGAAAATGGGGTTACATGAACAAAGAGAGCTCATGAATAGGGAAATTAAAATTCAAGCAAAGACCAACCCCAAGTAGAGTTTGGTTTGGATCGAGTAGTAATTCAGGTGGAATCTTTGGGTGGTAACTAGGAAAACTTGCATAGGGAGAAAGGGAAAAAAAGGGAATCTTCATTATTATTAAAAGTGCTCATTTCTTTCTTTTTTTTCTACTTTATAGGTATTTTTGCCTCCCAAGATTTTTTGGTTTTTGTAATTTTGTTTATTTAAAATGTAATTTTGTTTATTTAAAATAAAATCAGGATTCTCTTTGGAAAAAAAATAACACATCAATCGTTATTATTAATCCCCTTTGCATTCTCTTAAATTGTTAGGATGGGTAGTATTAATGTCTGCCATGGATGCCATGTTAATTATTGTGTTTCCTTACTTTTCCTACACTATTAGATTAATTTTTTCTCCTAACTTTTACAGTCACACTAATATTATGTGAAGCAAGAAAATGAGGTTAAAAATCATAAGGAGCCTATTTCCAAAAACTAGGGATTTTTCATTGTACAATTTGCATGAAAATAATATCTTGAAAAATTAATGTAGCAAAGCCCCTGGTTTCGGGGACGTGTTGGAATCTATATGACCCATTGGTTCCATAAATTTGACCCGATAATGATGGTGATGTCAAGAACATTGGTGTGGTGAGGAGACCAAACCTACCACAACCATTTTGGCATCATCAAGTCCTGGAATATCTAGGGAATACTTTGGGGACTTTCAAAAAAATAGATAATGATTGGATACAACAAGGTTTTTTTAACCTTTTTTATATTTGTATAGAGATAAGTTTGAGCAAAGTCTTACGAGAAAACATACGGCTGAAAAATGGAAAATTTGAATGGAACAAAAGTTTGGATTATGAAAACACAACATTTAGATGGTGTACTTGTTTTCAAACATGTCACCTACAATACTCATGTCCAGAGGCCAAAAAAAACCTGAAATAGAAAAAGGGGGAAGCTCAAAGAAATAAAGGTTGGCAACAAACTGACTTTACAGAATCAGAGTAGGAAGCAGAGGAAGATATCCCTTTTTATGATACTAAGGATAATCATATCATGAAAAGTTATTACTAGTAAAAAGAAATTGACCATGATGGGGAGAGTACCTAAGAAGGAGTCCCTTCAATGCAGATGGTAATAAAAGAAAATGAGGCTCTAGGAACAAAGACAACTCATAAACTGGGAAATTCAAATTCAAACAAAGACCAATCCCAAGCAGAGTCGGGTTTGCATATGGAAATCATTTTAGTCAAATCTTTGGGATCTTCGAGTGGTAACTCGCAAAAAGGTGCATAGGAATAAAGGGAAAAAATGAATCTTCATGATTATTAAAAGTGACGCTTTCTTTGTTTTTTCTATTTTATAGTTGTTTTTGTCTCCCAATATTTTCCTCTTGGCTTTTGTTGGAGTGATTTTGACATCTGCAAAATGTATTTTTGTTTCTTTATAATAAAATTATGACTCTCTTTAGGGAAGAAAATAAAACCCTTTGTATTCTTTTAAATTTCTTAAATTGTTAGGATAAATATTATTAATGTATATTCGGTGGAATATTAATTTTAAGGTTTGGATCTGGTAGTCATTTCGGTGGAATCTTTGGGTGGTAACTGGGAAAAAGTGCATAGGAAAAAAGGGAAAAAAGAGAATCTTCATTATTATTAAAAGTGTTTATTTCCTTGTGTTTTCTACTTTCTAGTGTTTTTGTCTCTTGAGATTTTGATCTTGGTTTTTTTTGGAAGGCTTTTGACTTTTGCAAAATCTAATTTTTTTTATTTAAAATAAAATTATGATTCTCCTTGGAAAAGAAATAAAGCCTCAATCATTATTATTAATCCCCTTTGCATTCTCTTAAATTGTTAGGATGAAGATTATTAATGTCTGCCATGGATGCCATGTTAATTATGATGTTTCCTTATCTTTCCTACACTATTAGATTAATTTTGTCTCTTAACTTTTATAGCCACACTAAGATTATGTGAAGCAAGAAAATGAGGCTAAACAATCACAAGGAGCATATGTCCAACAACTAAAGTAAGTAATACATGCCTATGTCTATATTTTAAAGATCTTCAGAGTAACAGAATCATAGTAGGAAGGCAAGGAAGATATCCCTTCTCAAGATAATAAGGATAATCATATCATGGAAAGTACTTGCTAGTCAAAATAAATTGACCATGATGGGGAGAGTACTCAAGAAGGAGTCCCTTCAACACAAATGACAATACAAGAAAATGGGGGTCTAGGAACAAAGACAACTCATCAATTGGGAAATTCAAATTCAAACGAAGACCAATACCAAGTGGAGTCGCATTGGGATATGGAAATCATTCCAGTGGAATCTTCGGGATCTTTTCTTTCTAACTGGAAAAAAGTGAATAGGAATAAAGGGAAAAAAATGAATCTTCATTATTATTAAAAGTGACGATTTTTTTGTTTTTTCTATTTTATAGCTGTTGTTGTCTCCCAAGATTTTGGTCTTGGCTTTTTTTTGGAAGGATTTTGACCTCTAAAAAATGTATTTTCTTTCTTTATAATAAAATTATGATTCTCTTTAGGGAAAAAAATAAAACCTCAATCATTATTATTAATCCCCTTTGTATTCTTTTAAATTCTCTTAAATTGTTAGGATAAATATTATTAATGTCTATCTGATGGAATATTAATTTTTAGGTTTCGATCTGGTAGTCATTATGGCGGAATATTTCGGTGGTAACTGGGAAAATGTGCATAGGAAAAAAAGGAAAAAAGGGAATCTTCATTATTATTAAAAGTGTCTATTACTTTGTTTTTTTTCTACTTTCTAGGTGTTTTTCTCTCTCAAGATTTTGATCTTGGTTTTTGTTGGAAGGCTTTTGACATCTGCAAAATCTAATTTTGTTTATTTATAATAAAATTACAATTCTCTTTGGAAGAAAAATAACACCTCAATCATTATTATTAATCCCCTATGCATTCTCTTAAATTGTTAGGATGAAGATTATTAATGTGTGCCATGGATGCCATATTAATTATGGTGTTTCCTTACCTTTCCTACATTATTATATTAATTTTTTCCCTTAAATTTGATAGCCACACTAAGATTATGTGAAGCAATCAAATGAGGCTAAACAATCACAAGGAGCCTATGTCCAACAACTAAAGTAAGTACTACATTCCTATTTATATCTTTTTAAAGTTCTTCATAACAATATAACGCATATTAATGAACTATTGTACCAAATTTTATATTTCTTTGATTTGAGCTTTAATTGAAAGAAACATATTCAAAACAAAAATTTCTTGAGAATTTTTATTAACAAAAATAGAGTTTACTCCAAGTTCATCTATATATCTGAGAACTAATTGCCTGAGAATTTTGATTAACAAAAACAAAGTTTACTCCAAGTTCATCTCCATATCCGAGTGTCTTGCGAGAAATTGTAATCTTGTAATATTGTAACAATTGAATCAAAGGATAATTTTCCTCCAATTAATTAAATGATCCTTTGATTCAATTGCTACAAGATTACAAGATTACAATTTCTCGCAAGATGCTCAGATATGTAAATAAACTTAGACTAAAGTCTATTTCTATTAATAAAAAATTTCAGGAAATTAATGCTCATATATGTAGATGAACTTGGAGTAGACTCTATTTTTGTTAATAACAATTCTCAGGAAGTTGGTGGTTGGATATGTACATGAACTTGGAGTAAACTCTATTTATGTTAATAAAAATTCTTAGGAAATTTCTATTTTTAATATGTTTCCTTTAATTAAAGCTCAAATAAAAGTTCCTTTTACAATTCATTGAAATTTCAAACTAAATAGGAAGATGTATGTATCATCATAGGAATAAAATGTATCATCATAGGAATACAACTTGATGTTGGTTGTGTATAAATTAATGGGCCAGCATTGATATTCACACCCATCCCATAATTATAAAATTTATGATGGAAGTTTTTGAATCTCAAGGCTAGAAATGTGTATTGGAAATGATTTGGATTGAATACTCAATCTTGTGTGACACTATCCCAAACCATCATAGGAATACAATTTGAGTTTGGTTTTGTATCAATTAATGGGCCAACATTGATATTCATACCCATCCCATAAATATAGAATTTATAATGGAAATTTTTGAATCTCAAGGATACAAATGTGCCTTGGAAATGATTTGGATTCAATACTCAATCCTATCTTACACCATCCCAAGCCATCATATGAATACAACTTGAGATACTCAATCCCATGTTACACCATCCCAAACCATCATAGGAACACAACTTGAGGTTATTTTTGTATAAATTAATTGGTCGACATTGATATTCACACCCATCCCATAATTTTAGAATTTATGATGGAAATTTTTGAATCTCAAGGCCACAAATGTTTCTTCGAAATTATTTGGATTGAATACTCAATCCTATGTTACACCGTCCAAACCATCATAGGAATACAACTTGAATTTGGTTTTGTATAAATTAATGGGCCAACATTAATATTCACGACCATGCCATAGTAATACAATTTATGATGGAAATTTTTGAATCTCAAGGCTACAAATGTGGCTTGGAAATGATTTGGATTGAATACTCAACCCTATGTTACACCATCACCATTGCATTTCCTCTTAAAGGTGTGATATGAAGAACAATAGTCTTGGTATACAAGAAAGTGAATTTCATTTTAATATGGAGACATTTTTGGAAGGAGATATTATTTTTTATGTTATGGTTTATTATCTTAACTCCAAGCTTGGTTTCCTCTTAAGGGTGTGATATGAAGAGCATTAGTATTGGTATACAAAAAAGTGAATGTCATTTTAATATGGAGACATTTTTGGAAGGATATATTGTTTTTTATGTTATGGTTTATTTTCTTAACTCCAAGCTTGGTTTAGCCTTTCTCTATATGCATAAGAAAAAATTGCAAAGTAGAATCACAAATTTAAGTTATAGTTTTATATTTTATAATTATAAATTTAGTTTCTTGTTAAAATATTTGACACACATTTATTTATTCAAAAAAACTCTATTGTGAATATTTTTCTCCTATTATCTGATTACAATTTTTTTAGTTTACTCCCTACTAAATAAAGCAACTTTATTAATAAAGAATATAATTTCAAATTGAAATATTACTCAAGTGAGAACTACTATAATATATCAAAGTGATTTTTTTTTCAAAAAAAAAATTATACAAATTCACTTTAGTTTAAAATTGAAAAATTTTAAAAAAAAATTAATGTATAAATTATTTGTTTCATATGTGGTTCAATTTCCATTACCTATTATGTTCAAACCTCATGGGGAGGTATTGAACATTCTAGCCAAGTTTAGGTAAATCGACATTCACATAAGATAAGTTGGACAAACAAAAAATTTATAATACTAAAATTCTCTTACCTAATCTTCTTTTTAAATTTGTATTGGATTTCCATTTATTAAAAAGAAGAAGAAGAAGAAGGCAATATTAAGAACCTCCTAGAGTTATAAAAGGTAACTAACATGAAAAATAAAAAAAATCCTCATGACAGCATGAAATGTTAATCTTAGTTGAATCATTAAAAAAACAAAAAATGACAATAATTCTACCAGCTGTATCATTAGAAAAAATCATTTTCACAATCAATTTTTTACAAATTTGCTATTTTTCACAATCAAATTTAGACAAACTTATAATTTTTATATACATACATTAGACAATAAACAAAACATAAAACCACAAATGTAAAATATAATACTTTAAAAAATAAATAAACAAAAATATCCTTCACAATCTTTAAACAATTTATATAAAACTTCATTAAAATATTTTAATTTCAAAATATTATTATCTTAATTAAATCATTATTATTTTTATTTTTTTAAACCTAACATTTAAATTTTATATTTAATAATTATTTCTACTAAAATAATATTTATTACTTATAAACAATAAAATGTCATTTCTATTAATAAAACATTATATAACCATTACTAAATAAACAAACAAAATGCTCTAATGAAATCAAACAATACTCAAAATAACTATTCAAGAATTAACATTAGGAGTTACTATAAAATGTCCCATCTTTATTTATGTATACATTTGATTCTGTCTCGGAAAGAGTTTAGGTGGGTCGCCAACTGTTTTGCATGCGTGTAGGATTTAGGCGTAGTAATACCCATGGTTAATAACTCCACAATATCTCTAAACTGATATGGCACAAAAGTTAAAAATGTTGATATAATCGGGATAGAAAAATTATAATCGCATCCACTTAAACTGTATTTTAAAACTAATTTGACCTTCCAATACAATATAAAAGAGGATTTCATTTCATTATTACTTTCATAAGAGAGTTAAAAACATAATTAAAAAGAGTTAAAAACATAATTAAAAAAAATTAAAAAATTGTATGGTAAAAATTCATCAAAACACTGATACTAAAATGTAAAAAATTAACAACAGTGAACTTTGAATATAGAGAGCTTTTGATGAGTTTCTGCCCATATTTTAAGATAAAGTTTCATAAAAAAAACTGATACTAAAATATAAAAATTTAACAACAATGAACCTTGGATGTAGAGAGACTTTGACAGATTTCTACCCATATTTTAAGATGAAGTAAACACTGTGTTGCCATAAACCTTAAATCAAGAAATTATCAATTTTGTAAATCCTTCTTTGGGCCATCTCTTTCACCACCAGAAGTGTAGAACACGCAATTAAAACATTTAAACCCAAAATAACTTATATTTTTAAAGTTTAAACTTCAGTTTTGGAGATAAAGTATATTGAAGATATTGATATGGAAGCATGTAAAAGTGCAAAAAGAAACGAGATGAGAAATGTATGTTTGATATCATCTCCAAAAAGAAACGAGAGATCAGTCACTCGGAAACAACTTTGATCATCTAAAAAATTGATATAACATCGTCACCGAAATCATGTGTATTTCATAACATCGTCACAGAGATTGAATGTCTCACTCGTCCCTAGAATGATATCATGTGTAGTGTTTGGACCTGCTGGTGGAAGGATAGCCAAGGTTCCTAGCGGCTCGATGTCTTCCCATCCTGGGTTCTAGGCGGCTCGACAACACAGTTAGGTCGGTGCACGGAAATGTCTTCTACTATGGTTAGTAATGCTACTGCAGGGTCGGCTGGTGGATTTCGAATAGAAAGAACGGTTAAGGCCTCTAACTCATTATTTGTTTGATCCAGTACTGCATTCTTGGTGACCGGTGTCTTCTTGCCATTCTCATTAACGCGTTTGTTGTTATCATTCTTGCATGTGAGATTTTTCACGAGCTGCTTTAAGTTTTTCATTTCTACTTCAATAACATTCGGTGGCTTTCGGTGAAGATCGATGACTAGTGCTGCTGCAACAAGCTTCTTCTTTTTTCTTGGGACTCTCCATTGATCTAGAACTTAGAGGGTCATATCTTATTTCATATTTAGGTGGAAGAGACATTAATAGTGTTTGGGGAGTTAGCTAAGTAGTTAGCAGAGCGTAAATGAAGGAGGCATGGATCTAATAGCTTAAAACAATTCAGTTGTCTAACATTTGATCCAATGGTGCAAAGAGAGACAGAGTGGCAGCTAAAAGAGTTGTTTTCAAAGAAAGACTTCTTACGACGTAATTAAGGTTTTAATAAAATTAAAAAAGGGAATACTTGTATATTTAAAGATGTAAAATTTATATAACTTAAATAGTACTAGTAAGAACCAACATAGATTCACCTTCACTAAGGATCCAAGGGATGACAACAAGCAAAGTAACTAGGAGAGAGGGAGGTGAGAGAGAGGAGAGAGGGAAAGAGAGAGATGCATTTGGAGGGGGAATGAGAGGGAGGAAAGAACCAAGACATAGAGAGATAGAGATGGAGAGAGAGAGAGAAGGGAGAGATGGAGAGAGACCAAGGGAGATAAGAGGAGGGGAGAGAGTTAGGGAGAGAAGGGGAAGAAAGAGAGACATAGAGATGGAGGGGAAAGAGAGAAGGGGAGAGAGAGGGAGATAGTGATGGAGTTTGAGGGAAGAGAGAGAGACTGAGAGAGATGGGGGCAGAGATAGAGGGAGGTAGGAGAAAAATGGAGAGAGACGACTCAAGAGAGAGATGGAGTTGGAGGGGGACAGAGGGAAGGAAGAAAAAAGAATAGAGGAAGAAAAGTGGAGAGAAAGAGGGAGTGACAAGGGAGCGATGGGGAGAGAGTGAGGGAGAGAGGAGAGTGGGAGGGAAGAGAGAGAGAAGTGGAGAAGAGGAAGAGAGAGATATAGAGAAGGGGAAGAGAGAGGGAGAGAGAGTGTGTGTGTGTGTATGTTTGGGGGTTGAGATAAAGAGAGGGAATCAGAAAGAGATACATAGATACAAATATAGATACTATATAGTGAGTGTGTATGTTTGGGGGCTAAGATAAAGAGACGTAATAAGCTAGAGACACAGAGATAGAAAAATAGATATTATATAGTATTATATAACAAGGCTAGATCTATTTTAACACCCGATTTATCAAGTTCATGAGGGATAAAATCTCTCAAAGTGCAAACTGTTTCTCAAATTTTACACTGGAAAAAGAGCTTTGCACAATAAGATATTAAATTCCTCTTTGAACTTAATAGAAAATGAATCTAAACTCATTCATATATATATATATATATATTAGTTTTAAAACCACATATATAGTACTAAAATTATTATAATAATACCGTTGTTATTGTTAACCAACGACCATTTCCGAATTATTTTCTGAATTGTATAATTGGGAAATTGACTTGTCCCCACACGGAATATATGCTCCTTTATTATTGCTGATTTATTGTAATAACAATTCGATAACAGTGGTGCTAAAAAGCATAGTTACCAAATTCGTCCGAATTGGTATAAAAAATTCGGAAATTCGCGAGTTCGATTCGAATGGCGAAGTGTTCAGTGAAATTCGATACGGTTCGATTCAATTCTTCGAGGTTTAGGGTTTTTCCTATTACGGAACCTCTTCAATCAAAGTAATACTCGGAACTTGAGTGTTCTGCATAATATTGTACTCGTAAATTAAAGGAACACTGGCTACTCGTCCGAACGTTAAACGTTAAGACTGCTTGAGAGCCCGTTTGAAACGATAAGGTACTCTTTAGCTTTGGGAAAGGAATGGCTTTATTCGAGATTCGTGGGTATAAATTGTTTTAGGATGGAATATATAGATATTTGTGTATATTTAAAAATTAAAAATTAAAGAAATGAAATATAAACATTTGTCAAATTGGAAAATTTCTAATTTTAAATTTTATTATTGTTTTTATTTTTGTTTTTGTTTACACATATTTTTAAAAGAAACAGAAACAATTGGAAAATTGGAAAATTCTTATATTTCAATTGTATTTTTATTTTTTTGACAAATTTTAAATTAATAAGTTTAGAACCATGATTTTCGTATTTATTTATTAGATAAGAATTTTGAAAAAATAAGTTTTGAAACCAAAAAACTATGTAAGATTTAAGTTTTGGAAGGAAAAAGAAATGTAGTTTTTTAAAATTTTAGTTGAATGTGTTTCTAATATTGTTATATTTTCGAGAGTTATTAGAAATTATTCAAAATTGAAAATGAAATTGAATGAAAATGGTCAGAATATCTCATATTAAAAGAAAATATATATATATATATAGCTAAATATTAAAGATGTATACTATCGAATTTTTTCCGAATTGAAAAAATCTTATCCGAATTTTTATCGTATCGTATCGAATTCGAATCCGAATTCGAATTCGAATTCGGTAACTATGCTAAAAAGGACGACCAAATTATTCCCATCAAATCAAAAAATTACGCCACTTTCGGGAGAATCACCTAGTCTATTATGTGGCCCGAAATTCGGATGACACGCATCTTCATCGACATTTCTGAGAAATTACATACACAGGACTTTAAACTTTGAAGTGTCAACTACGCTGACGACCCGTACGTCAGGAGGAATACAGACTTTGAACGATCCCGTCTGTAGATTCTTCACGACTCGCCAGCGTGGAGCGTTTACCTAAAGTCCTCCAGACAATTCCCGTAAGGGGTCCATCCATCTTTGGCGTATGCGGGACATATGACTTAATTACAGGCACTGCCAGTGATGATAACACTTTAACGAGAGAGAACATTGTGGGGATACTCGTATAAACGCTTTTATCCCCAGTCGGGACTGTGTAGGGAGAGTTTTTAATGGATCTTCCGGGCTTCAGATTTCATCCCACAGAAGAGGAACTGGTTGGCTTCTATCTGAAGAAGAGGATCCAGGGCGGCCACCCAATGAGTTTCGATATAATCATACCAACATTGGACTTGTACAGATACGATCCCTGCGAGTTACCAGGTATGTTTATCTTCTCTGAGCTACTTCTCCGGTTAGAATTATTTTAAAAAAATTCACAGAATAGTAATTTATATGTTCGAGTGCTTTCAGGTTTGGCTTATGATGTTGGGGAGAGACAGTGGTTCTTTTTCGTTCCTAGAGATCACAAGAATTCAAGCGCTCGGCCTAACAGATTGACCAAGTCGGGTTACTGGAAAGCCACGGGTTCAGACAGAGCAATTCGCAACGAGCAGCTTCAGTGCATCGGGCTCAAGAAAATTCTTGTGTTTTATAAGGGAAAAGCACCGTACGGGCAGAGGACGGATTGGATTATGAATGAGTACAGGATGCCAGATGTCAGATCCTCCACAGTCAAGGTTATTAATTTTACTTTCAGAATCATTTTATTAGTGTGTAGTGATATTTTTTTAGCAGTGTAATTATGAGAGGTTTTTGCCTTTTCAGAAATTTAAGTTATCTAAATATTAAAATGTATTTTTGAATTATTCACTTATAAATATATTGTATAAGGCTTTGCAGTTTGCTTTAGAATTGTTTCTGTTTTTCTAAAAGATCGTCTATTTTAGAAATAAGGAAATAGGATAACTGCTCAGTCTTGACATCTTGGCAAGAGCTAAAACATTTTTTTTATTAACTAATAGTTGGTAATTCTATGTGAAATGGTTTTCTAATAACAACCAGCAAGGACTATCTCACTCTGACTATCTCAATCTTAATTGACAATAGAGTCAAGAAAAATTTTCAGATTGTGTAAATAAAAAAAATTTGATGATCCGTTTTTTAATCCTTTGGACTTGGTAATAAGGCGTGAGATGTCTAGTTGCAATTCTTATATCCCTCTAAGCATGCAGGAGGTTTGAAATTTAGAGATTTTTTAATTTTTTTAATATTATGGTTGAAGTTTCAATTTCCTTTAAGCTATGAAGTTAGAATTTGA
The DNA here is from genome assembly GCA_034641835.2 of Pinus albicaulis. Lineage (NCBI taxonomy): Eukaryota > Viridiplantae > Streptophyta > Pinopsida > Pinales > Pinaceae > Pinus > Pinus albicaulis. The sequence continues at coordinate 815,573,247 of CM076570.1, forward strand.
AGTTTTTCTATCCCTCTCAGTAGTTCATAGGCCGAAAGTCATGTAGCTGCAATTTTTTCAAACCCTTCTAAACCCAAAACAGTACGAAAAGTTTTCCACCTTAAAGTTTTGACCTCTATAATCAATGGTACCCTATATTTACATCTATAATGCTTTTTAGCATTCTCATTTGTTGAACTTGAAAAGGGCTTCCGATTTCAACCTGAACGTTTCCCATCCGTCTGAGGGCTTAATGAGAACGCAGAGATCTACACCTTAAATTCTTCATCGAGCTTCTATATGAATCCAAGTGTTTAAAACATATTCTGTTAAAATTTGTACGCTAGTAGATAAGGTTTCGTATTTTTACTGAGGAAACTAAATTGGTTTGTTCAGGTGAAGGATATTGTTTTATGCCGAATATACAAAAAGGCTGCTTCTCAGAAGTCGATGGAACAATCGTCAATAACGGATGACGTTGTGAAAGAAGTAACGGTGGTTTCAGGTGATGAATACGAAGGTACGTCTCAGTCAAGCTCCCTTAATGGTGGTGGCCAATTATCAAATGCAATGACAGAGGTCGAAGTTTCTTCGTTATATTATCAGAAACGGGAAAGAGCGTGTTCTTCTGATCAATGTAAAACCAACCATGAAGCTAGTGTGTTTGAGTGCCTGGAACCGATCATCCTCTCTGAAGGGACAAGGGTTTTGAGGAACCCTAAAGCCTGCAAGACAGAGCAGTTAGTGTTGCCCAACATGTCGCCGGAGTGCCTGTTGATCCAGGCCATAGCTGCAACTCCTTTTCTTTGTACATCACCATCCAGCCTTCCTTACTTTGAATAGCTTTACACGTTCTTTCGAATGTGTGTAACAGTTTACATTCAATGCTCACCGAATTCATAGTACTCTGGTCTATGAAAAAAATGCCGAGATCTGCCATTTCCCAAGTATTAGTATGTACGTGCCCAACGTTTGGGCTTTTTCCTTTACCCCTTCATAAAAGCTATAGTTTTTAGATAAATGGCTTTTTCTAAATGCCCATTTCATAAAAGTTATAGTGGGTAGATAAATTGCTTTTTCTAAAAGCCCTTTTTAATTTTGTGCTGATGATTTTCGGTGTGTGAAACAAGCCTTCATGTTTTGATGATGATTAATCTTAAATTTTCTTTCATATTATTTTTATATAAAATTGATTATTCAATTTTCGAAATAAATTAATTTAAAATTGATATTTAGTATTTATTATTTATTATTATTATTATTACTATTAATAAGTTATAAAGTTGTGTATTATTAAAAATTAAATAGATTGTTTCCTTTTGTAATTAATATATTTTAAAAAAATTATTGTTGTGTTAAGAGGTATTCTACTTACTATAATATAGGTTACTAGAGAGATGTACATGTAAATGTTTGTAAAATTTGATATTTAAAATATAGAGTTGAGGATAACTTAGATGTTATTCAAATTTGTATTCAATTAATAATAATAAAAAATCAAAAGCAACAAAAATAGTAAAATTCAATTTTTTATATGATAATTTTGTTTTGTAGAGAAACTTAATCCCATAAGTCTAGTTATAAATTATATTCTAGGAAAATTTGCATAAATAACTATAACTTACATTGTAAAATGATAACAAGTTGTGGAAGTATACATACAAAAATTAATAGTGGTAGACAAATCACTTAATTGTCTTTCTTTGATAAAAACTAATAAATTGAGATGTGAATTGAAAAAGTAAATTGATTGTACAAGTAGAAGAATTTGCATAAATTTTGGCAGGGAAAACATAAATAATGTTCTCAAGTAACTTTTGGTAAGAATATTTATTTATATTTTATTCCTATTCATTTTTTATGAAAATACTTGGTTAAATTATTATGAGATGTAATTGACAGTAAATATGTTATTTACTTTAGTATAAGTTATTTGTGGTAAGAATATTTATTTACTTCTTATTCCCCTCCATTTTTTTTTGTAAAGACTTGCTTAAATTATTGTGGGATGTAATTTATGGTAAATATGCTATTTACTTTAGTATAAATTATTTTCCAAGGATTTTTTTTTATGGTTTTCTTGTAATTTTTAAGAATAAAAAATCCCTACACAAATATCTAAAAAAAATGCATGAATATTGCAAGCATATTCATAAATTTTGACAAAAAAATGTGAGACAGTTACCCAAAAGATATTTTATCGTGCAATGGATGCAATAATAACTTCAAGTTATGCTCCAACCAAATGTTTGAAAATTAGATTTTTTCAATAATAATGAAAAATAAATATTTATTTTTCAAAGTTAAACATTATAATTTGCAATATTCAATTCTAATCAACAGAAAAATCAATCGTTACAGTGTAGGCCTTGCATAAGAAACTACAAGGAGTTGTTGCTTCTTGATCTAGTGTCCCAACTGCAAGGAGTTGTTGCTTCTTGATCTAGTGTCCCAATGGATCACCAGATAGATAAAGCACAATCAAGAAGACATCTCAGATTCTCAATCCTTCATGATTCACAAGCAACAAATTATGCAATCATTTAATTCTATGAGGAAGAAGAGACTACATTTCCTCCTCGCAGGTTAAGGACAGATCTTGAGTTCTATGCAGACCTGTTGCGCTTCTACACGAGCAATTTATCTGATATTCTTCCGATATCAATACCTACACACAATCATGAACATACAAAGACGACAAGGGATCTTCCTCGGAAGATCGTTAGATATTAAATGATAGAATAAAAAAATACAAGATCTAAAACACAATCATATATGGGAGGAAACATAGATCTTCTTTTAACATAAGATAACGTTTCAATTCCTCAGTTCCAACTTCTCCTCTGAACGATCCGACAGAGTTTCCCCACTAAATGTGATGGATGAATATGAAGAGCACTCTTCTATAAACTAAGACCTCACAAGGCCTCAATATGATAGCAAGATAGCAATAGGGTATCCAGATCGTAACACAACAGTAGCTTGGCTCTCCAAAACTCACTCTCTCTAGAACTAGCATGACCCTCTCAAAAGATCCAGTATAAATAGGTAAAAGATAGGTCCCGGGAGGATGAATGTGGATGCCCAGGGGGATGAGAAGTTAGAGAAACTTCTAATGGATGAGTCATGGTCAACTCAAATCAGTGAGAAATCGAGGTGATCTCCTAGGGAATGGGAAACTCTAGAAACATTTTTCAAAATTATGTGTTTTTTCTCAATTACATCAATTATGAAATAATTATTATCTCATATAATATTTTGGCAAAACAATTATGATAAATTTCTCAATTATTTAATTTCACCCTTTTATCATGGGATAAATCTCACATAAGTAAAATAAAAGGTGAAAAGGGATACATTTTAGTCAAAAACCTGAGGTATGTTAATATTGGGTTTCTCTCACTATAATGGAGTGGAAAATAGGGTTATAACATATTCCCCATAATGTATGAGGTCAGAATGAGAAGTTGATGGCCGAAATACATTATGCTCAAAATCACAAGTCGAACTAGCAATGGGGAAATAGAGCCAAGACCACGGGTCGGGAAACATTGAAGCTAAACTTCAACTGTTTTGATAATGTTCCCGAGGTGGTCGTACCCATTCTCGTTCATAGTAAAATACTGAACATGGCCACCAAAACATACACTAGAGATCCAGGACATAAAGTGCTAGCACAAGGTCTCGACATACATACACATTGGATCCACGTGACTCAATGAAAGAGCATAGCCACTAAGAAATACAATCGTGGATCTATGTCACAATATACATCAGTAGGACTATGGACACATGACAGACAGAGAAGTGTCCCAGATATCTCTCAAAGTACATAAATGATACATAACTCAAACAAAGCCTCGGAAGGGTGAAATATAAGAGTGAGATGTCCCTAACCCAAGGTCTTCGACATAACCCTGATGGTACGAACCTACACATGCGAATAGATGAGCTGAAGTCGAGTAATGTTAGAGACCATCTAATTACCATCCAATAAGTTAAAACAATAACAAACGAGAGGGAATCCAACAATGAGGTAAATGGACCCTAAGGTAACTAGTAAAGTTCACTAAGTGTGAATATATGAGCTGATGTCAAACACGTGTGAACTCGACCAATCAGGATCCAATGATGTAAACCCACTATCGATCACGAGGAAGCCTGCCACTAAGGAAAGCAAGCTCCAAGGTACTACTGGTGTCTAGATCAAGCTCCTTGATAACGAGCTGGAGTCGACAGGAGAAGATCCGTCGAAGGAGGGCCTTGATGTATCCCCCATCAATCAACACGGAACAAACCAGGATGATGTGATGTATGGATGAATTCATGAAGTGATGAGGTACAATTGACTCAGGGATGGCCGACTCAGAAAGGTCAACAAGCTACTGCAGATGACTGACACAGGTTGAGACTTCCTTTGAACACATAGAAACATGACACAAGAGTGACCTAGCAGCATGACTAATGAGCACCATGTCATATCATGCAACGTTGCAGGAGGCATCGAGACATGCTCCATATGACTCAAAGAGTTACTAAACATAGGAGTAAAGAGATTCATATGAATGGTACGACTCCTAAGGAAGCTAAAACCCGTGGATATGAGCTTTATTAATGTCTGTGTTTTCCATCCATTGTTATCCTTGGTGATTAGTCTAAACTATGCAATTAATAGAATATGAAAATATAAAAATGGCCATTTGTGTCATTAACAAAGTGAGATGATGGGAAAAGTAAACCATTTTTTGGGGTAAGTAATTTTGCTTATGTTATATGTAATTGTGACTATCCAAGATAAAAAAAAAAAAAAAATTTGATGATGTTCTTTACATTGAGAACCTTTAGCAAATTATGAGGAAACTTGTAACAAAAGTGATAGTGATACAAAAATTATAAATATAGGCAAACCAGAGTGCCTCAAAAGTGACAATGATACAATTTTTTCTAGTAGTTAATGTCAAAATTATTCGTTTCGGAAAAAGAAAAAATTGTGTTCCTTCCTTTCCAATAATTTATTGTCCTTGGGCCTAAACAACTAAGTTTGGTAGATAATATTTGGTCTATAATTACGCTGAAAGCGTTCCCTTTATGGGCTTTCCGAATGCGATTTTTCGCTCAGCCAATGAGAATGCATTCTCATCGTTCTTACGGCCACTCAGAATTTGACAGTTGTCGTCAGGCTATTTGCCACGCAGCCACAAACTGGGCCGTGCTGCTGTCAAGTCGCAGGCCGGGTTGTTGTCGGACGCCATTTGCTTCGGCGGGTAATTGAAATTGCCGCCGAGTCCGTAAGGCGGATACAGGCCTCTGTAATTTTGGTCGATATCGGTGAGCGGCACGCTGCCAGTCCAATTCTCAGTGTTGTAAGCCATGGCTGGTGCTGAATTTATGTCAGATTCCGTTGGCGATAAAACCCTCTTACATTCCGCCGAAGATCACGGATGCAGAAGCAGAGTATATTGAAGAAAAAAGCATGGTGAGAATGCCTGGAATTAAAGAGCTGAATGGGGGAATACCAAATGAAATAGAGGAAACATCGCCTAAATATGAAATGGGTGGATTGCTGAATGGATGCAGAGTGATCAGAATTTGAAGAGGAACTGTGAGTGTGAAAAACAACAGATATAGATGAGGAGTTAGAATTCTCCTTCAGCGTCCTTATCACGATGCTTCATCTTCGTGGAGTTCATGAGTGTTTGGGGCCGTATGTGTGAGGGTTTCTTGACTTCTTAGAGGCCGTGCGATCATTGACCATGAAACATCAGAGAGGGCGAAGCTTATTTTTTAGTCTATTCATCTATAAATGTAAACAAGAAACCAGGTGTGGGGGATTACACGTCTGTGCAGAAAACCACATAATCAAACTTTATATTTTGAATTTTAAATATTTATATTTATTTTAATAAAAATATTTATTTTTAATTTTAATATTATTCATTTGTTATTTATGTAATTTTATTTTTATTTCATTTTATTTATTGTTTGTTTATTTATTTATTTATTAATCTTTATTTTATTTTATTTTTATTTATTTATTTATTATATTCTTGTTTTTGTAATTAAGAATTTAATTTTTATTTAATTTTATTTATTTATTTATTTTTATCTATTTTATTTTTAATTTTAATTATATCTTTATTTTATTTTATTTCTATTTATTTATTTATTTATTTAATTTTTACTTTTTTTTTTCCTTCTTTTTTTATTGGTTTTGAAATATTTTCTTATCATAGCATGTAATTATTAAAAATAAAATAAATATATAAATTCAAACTTTAATTATTATTTAATTACTTTTACCATTTAATTTATTCGATAATAATAAAAAACAATTGAATATCCTTTGAATAATGCACAAAGGCTATCTCTCTCTTTTATAAAGTGCTTGAATATTAATAGAAATCCTCCCCTTGTAAACTGTATTAAAAGGCAATATCCTCTCATTATATTTTGATGTTCGAACTTCTTAGACCATAACCCCAAGCAATAACAAGTATACGCCCTCCCGAAAGCCTGCATTCCATTGCTATGTTACTAGTGAATTCGGTTGATTTCAGTCCCTTAAGGCCATTTATTCTTCTCCCTCTGTTCTCCTAGGAGGAGTTGGAGAAGAATTAACTCAACATTTGCCTTCTTTTCCCCCCTTGCATCATTGGGACGTTTCCTTTCAGTGTTCCTTTGCACCTCCCGGTGCAATTGCTAGTATATATATATATATATATATATATATTCAATCGCTTACTAAGATATCATTTTTATTCAATAACTCACTAGGATATCATTGAAGCATGTCGCCCATCATCTATAGTTTAGCAGCGATATGGATCAAATCTATTAGTCGTTCACCGCTTCAATCGTTGCTCGAATCCCAGTAAGTCGAGGAAATATCTTGATCCATTGGTCACTCAACCCATAAATTTGCCTTTCTAGTTTACACCGTCTTACAAAAAGGTCAAGTAAAGCTGGAGGAGACTCTAACGCACTTACCCCAATAACTGCAACCTCGTGGCTTAGAGATTCCATGCTTGGGAACTAACTTCAAGCCCAAGGGAGAAATAATTAGGGGAACAGGATCACCGATTCGAACAGGTGGACTTGCAAATGAGTGTGTTCCTATTTCACTCTGAACTTGGTATCTATCGATTAGGATGTGCTTTAAGTCGAGTCATGGAGGAAACAACAGTTATGCCTGATCGATCGATCAAAGAAACACACACCTGTTAGTTAAGAGTTTGCGTAAGCCATCATTATAATTGACCAAGTCGTTGCACCATGCGGAGGAAAGAACACTATTTTCACATCTCCTGGATTCGATTCGAGCGGGCGAAAAAGATAGAAAAAAACAGAAAATAAATGTTTGATTTCGCTTTTCATGTTGACTGGGAAGGAATGTCCCAAAAGAATTGATATGAATAGATTTTATCTCTTCTCCAGAGACTTGTTGGTTATCCATGTGTATGGGAACTTAATCCTGCAAATAATGAGAAGGACCTGCTTCCTCAGAATCCCTCTATGACGATGCTACAGTGAACTGTTAAACATCTGCTTCACTGTCTCCTTCTCTCACGTCCTCTTCCACTATAATACTTACACCTCTTTTAGGTTGATAAGCATCATCATCCTTTTTATGTTGTATTTTCTTCCTTCTAACTAGAAGAATGTGCTTCTTATTAATAATCTTCTTTCTCATTGTCCTCATCATATAATGATTGAACAAATTCTATCACTTTATGATGGGATACCTTGCTTCCTTCTCCTAAAATGTTGCTCTTCATCCCTGCAGCCCATTTCTCTTCATAATCATCCTCTTCATGATGGATAGTTTCATCACAATGAGCTTCCACCTCTGCAGTTTGTGAAGCCTGTCATAGTTTCTTTTTTCATAAAGTTCTTTTAATCCGTCTATACTTTGTAAGCTCATATTCACAAGATTTAGCCTTTTCTTTCTATTTACAAAATGAAATTCCAATAATGATTGGAAATTAAATGGGGGACATAGTGTGTTTCCCCTCACCATGCTCCTTGCGCATAGGCGAGGCTTGCCTGGAAAATTCCAATGGCGGAATCTTATCACTTACATATCAGGGAAGAGGTTCCAAAGTACATCCATCAAATCAGATCTAGGTGTACTCATCGTTGATGTACCAATCAGCCATATACTCGATTGCATTCTATCCAGCTACTGTGAGTACCCATTCATCTAGCAGATGACCTTGTAGATAAAGCCATCAGAGATCATTTTGTAGTTTTTATTTAGCTCATGCCCGTGGAACTTGGGATAATTCTCATAAATAATAATCTGTGCATTTAGCAATCTCTTGATTCCATATGTAGAAGGCCTATCCTTGTATGCGAGAAGAAAGAATATAAAATAGGATGTAAAGTAGAACTCATTTGTTTTCTCCACTTGCTGGAGCTGCTCATGTATGGCATCACAGATCAGATGAGACCAAACTTGATCCTAGATTGAGACATTTGGACTAAATAGTAGTAGTAGTGCTTTCTGAGGCTTTGGCTTAACATTTTTACCTGACATTGATTATTTTGTATTAACAAGAAAGCGTCATTTTCTTCTTTTTCGCAACTCTGGATTACCCTTCTGTTTCTCATCTCTGAATGATTGATTAAAGATATCAATGATTTTCTATGTAAAACCTATTAGAAACTCTGTAAAAATTGAACAAATAACTATTGCATAAGCATCGTTTTTGAAATTTAACTTCACTGGAATTACGAAAAGTGTTAGTGTTGCAGCTGTCAGAGTTTTAGGATTACTTAGCTTAGAATTTTAAAAGCTAGACACAGAAAACATTCCTTAAATGGATCCTAAAAGGATTTGACCCTAACAATTTTAAAATATAAAAGGAAAAGCTAGACACATAGAAAACATTCCTGAAATGGATCCTAAAAGGATTTGACCCTAAGAGAAATGTAGGTAGGTGCTCGTACGATGCTGGATTTAGAAAGATGCAACCACTCTAATTTGTGCAAACTGATCGATCCTAGAATTCTTAGAATACTTACATGCCAGTTATCATCAACGTCATTTACATCTCAGAATGCATTATGACACTTTGAAATTTATGAATTTTATACATTATGACACTTTGAAATTTATGAATTTTCTATTTTGATTGTAAAAATCACTTGGTAACCTTACTGAATTTTTGTACAGTCCATTTTGGTCTCAAAATGTTTGTATAAGGACAACTGTTTATAGAATGTTTGTAGAAGAACAACTATTTTTAGAAGACTGTCTGCTAGATATGCTGGCTTCAATGTCTCTGGCTCAACTGAGTGCTGGGTATGCTGGCTTCAAAGTCTCTGGCTCAACTGGGTACCTTGTTTTCTTTTTACTCAATGACAAAGACTTACTGCTTCGCAGCCTCCTTTGTTTTATAAATTAAACAGAATTAAATTATGTCCCAGATATATTTATTCCCATCTACATATTAATAAATAAACAAATTACATAAATTTTTAAATAAATATTAATTTAACTATTTTATATTAAAATTGTATATAAAAAATCAGTTAAAAAATAGTAGCTAAACGTCAAAGAAGTACTATTATAAAAAAAAGCCCAATTGTAAATGAAGTACTATTATAAAAAAAGCTCACTTGTAAATGTTGTGGTAGAAATGATCCCGTGTGTAACTCATGTGCATCTAAATATACAAGGGAATGCATACTACGGTCAATGAGAGCCGAGCTTTACAATAATTGATATGAATTCAAGGCAAGTAGAGATTATTATGTGCGCATTTTTATTTTTATTTTAATTATTATTTCATTTTACTACTTCAGGGTCCAACAAGGGTATTTAGTTCAATCAAAACAGTGAAGTATTATTATTATTAAAATTCTTGATTGCATAGGTGTTTGAGTCTCTATCTAAATCTGTGGGTGTTGTATGGGTAATGAGAGTCGAGTTTAAATATATATATATATATATATATATATATATATATATATATATATATATAATTTGTTATTTCAGTGTATTTAATGTATTTAATTAATAATTTTTTAATTAAAATAAATTTTGTTTAATGTAGAATTAATTTAGTATTTTCATTTATTTTCCTGATATAAATCCGATTAAGATTATTTCAAAATGTGAACATTTGATATAATTGAAAATAACATTTTCAATTAAAATATGGATTTTTAAGCGTATATTGAATTTATTATTTTCATGTGTTTTCAGAATTTTTATGATAAAACCTTTAACTTTAAAAGCAAATTTTCAAATTTGGCTATTTACTTCATTTATATTTGTTATTTGGATATCTAGTTTTGTGTCTATGAAATCATAATTCTTCACCAATACTTACACTAGCATTTGCATCAAAAGGGTGCAAAGACACACCGATAGAAATGTATGTGAATTTAGAGTGATGTAGAGGTAGCGCTGCAGGAAACAAGGATGTGGACATGGAAGGCATGAGGAAATAAGAGGCGAGGGGAGGGGGTGATTTTCATTTTTGCTTCTTTATGTTAAAATGATCGATATATCAGCACATGTGAAACACATTAAGAAACTTTAAAATGACATCAAAGATTCGTAAACCATTGTTTACATGTCTAAAACATAATGCCTAGACAACTCTTTTCAAGCAATCTAGCCCTCTGAGGCTCTGATTATCCACTCAACAAAGAATTTGTCTTAAATAGAACTTGTTGAGAACACCCATATCATCCTGAGCTCTTGAGGTACAACATAAATTCAAGTTGATTCTATGAAATTCTTTTGCAATTGGAATTCAACACAAAGAAATGGCCTCAAAGATGCCACCTACATCTCATAGGCACCTCAAGATGGCACTGAACAATAAGAACAATAAACATGATTGATCGTTAAAGTTTTGGTACAAATATCAAAGAATATTTATTTTAATTAACTTTTCAGCATTTTTCTTCTACTTTGTCAATCATCATAACCCATAAAACCCATAACTCGTTCGACAAATCGTATTCGACAAAGAGATGTAGTAAAAAAAAAAAAAACATTGAATAGTGTGTCAAGTGAATCCATGTACATGCTTTGTTTAACAATAAATATAAAAATGAATTTGGAGTAAATAGAAAATAAAGAAATAAAATATGAATAAATAAATAGAAATGAAATAAAATAAAGATAAAATTACAAATAAAAATAAAATAGATAAATAAAATTTGTAATTTAAAAGTAAAAATAAAATAAATAAATAAAATAAAAATAAAATAAAATGAAGATAAACAATAAAATCAAAAATCAAAAAAATAGAATTAAATAAAAATAGAATTAAATAAATTTAAATTTAATAATATTAAATTAATAATTATTATTTCTATGAAAATGAATATAAATATTTGAAATTCAAATTATATAAGGCAAAGACAGGCAGGCCTTATGACAGTTCATGAAACATACATTTTGACACAATAACAACCAAAGTTTTCAAGCTCTCTCCAAATACCAACAACGACTATTCGTTCATAGTGATGACGGGTTCCTACACTTAATGCAGATTCACTCTCTGTCTATATAAAAATAACTCACTGTATGCTTTTACCCAAATAATTTTAAATCTATGCCCCCACTTTAATCTCAACTAGAAATTCACAATAATAAAACTGAAGCTTTAATCTCTGAAATCTCTCAGATTTGAGATATTAAAATAATACTTTTATGGCTATAAACTTACTCCTTACGACTCAGATTTGTAATGAGGGGCTTTTCTTCAGAAGTTATAAGACCCACAATGCTTTATGTGGGTGCGCTTTTTTTTTTTGTTAATGGCTTAACCCCATAGTGAACACCATTTCATGCATACTCAAATACCGTTCACACTTTAATTAACACCCACAACTTATAATCATGTACAATTCTTTAGTCCTAAACCCACACTTCCATCCTTGATAAATTTATCAGAGAGCATTTATTTAAATCTTATACGCGCACCCCTTGTAATAATATATTGACATATTTTATTATGAAGCTTTGACCTTTGTTGACCCCAATTTAATCACAAAGCGTTGCTTCAAAACCTCACCTCCAACGTAACATATGTGCTAACATCTACATTATCATTCTCATAAGGATAATCGACCTTGGTTTAAAAACAAACAATTGCAAATAGGAATGGTGCACCTTTCGTTTAATCCCGCGAGATTTGGCTTAAACCTTGGGTTACATTTCAATTAACAACACAACGGTTGATTCGGGCCCACAGTCCTTACCTCGACTAATCGCCGGACGAATTCAATGGTCCACAGGATGTCGCGTTCAATTATCTGATCGAACGGACACAAACGCATATCGCGTAATTCTGATCCCTGAAGGATAATGCTCCGAATTCACGTGATGAGAGTGGTTTCTAAATACAACTCTTGGATGTGTGTCCGCCAGTTACTGTAATCGCATAAATTTCCCAAATACCACTTACCATTCATGACGCAGTGAGATACTGCCAGTATCGAGTTTGAACCCACCTTCACTGTTTGCTCGAGATTCCACACTATTTAGGGTTCCATTCCTTCTCAGCGTTCGTCTCATGAATCGATCCCACACTATGAATTGGCTAGCACAACCAGCTTTTCGAATCGAGCTTAACAAATCTCTATTTCCCCTTTCACGACCCATCTCTCCGTCTAGAACGATCGACCCTAACTTTCAACACAACGTTCAATCCAGGACTCTGCCTTGATGGTAGGATGGCAATCTGATCCCAATCCAATTCAATTTAGCAACAGAATTCGAATTCAGTTTTAAACAAACCCAACTGAAATCTTGAGCTCCAACTTATTGAATTTAGGTTACATCAACCAAAGTTCCAATATGCATTCTATAAACAAAGATCTATACAGCCTGCGTCCTTTCATTAAAGGCTCAACCTCCTCGACTCTGTTAAGCTTTCATAAAGAATTCACCAGTTGTGGAAAGAATTTTTTATTTATTTAAACAAAAAAAAAACACTTATAGAAAAGAGTGGAAAAAAACATCATTATAGTTTGATTCTCCCATCAATGGCAGAGCCTCTGCTCCGTGCTCTATCTCAATGTCAAACCCCTTTTCTTCCACAGAGGGCATGTCAATGTCAAACCCCTTTTCTTCCACAGAGGGCTTTCTGCTCATCAAATTGGGATAACTGACTCATCCTTCCTCAGTTAGTCCAAGAAATCAATATACGTAATTTTGAACCAGTTAATAATACAGGAACTCAAATATTCTTCATTTGAAGAAAGGCGCTTCATCTAGGTGATTTATTCAGTTCAGTTACAATTCTTTTTCTGGGACAGTGAACTAAATTTTCAACAAGGACATGGGTTTGGAAGGATTTTCTCCTTGATTTTCCACTTAGAATGCACTACATTTTCCCGCAGGGTGAAATACAGCAGCTTCGGGACAAGTTAGCCATTAATGAAAGAACTGCCAAGTCTGAGGTACAGCTCAAAGAAATCGCTTTTCTTTCTTTCACTACTTTCCTCATACCTTACCTGTTTGCATCAAATAGTTTGATTCTCATCTTCAAATGGTGTTGTTTGCCTGGAGCTGCGGAGTTGTAGCAATGGTCGTTCACATCGTCAATCGATAGGGGGTGCTGAAATTTTATGAAGATCACCTTCAAATGGATTTGGATCGAGGAGGGCATCAATGCCCCAACAGAGGGCTCCCATATCTAGCAACAAAAATACAATCCTAAAACATGCAAAAGGAACCTGAAAATCTTTTGATGGTGGAAAAAAGGCGGACTTATTGTGCTTGATCTCTCTGTGTATACATCTAGTGTGAATTGATATTGAATTTCATGTGCAAGCCACAATGCCTAATTCGTTGACTATTAACCATTGAAAACGTTTAACTATGTATGGAGAATCAATGAGACTCTGGCCGTCAACTGCGTAGTAGACCTCTATCTGATAGAGTCTGATTCAATATAATCAGAGTCCGAAGATTTGAATTAGGCATTCTGAAACCACGTTTTGAAGTTGAGTGCTTTTGTAGGACTAAACCACCAGAGTCGCGCGACATTTGACATAAAGGCGGTTTGCCTTTTATGAGCGCAATCCAATAACATTTTGCCACGTCTTGGAGATGATACTGCTTATTTTGCATAGGCCATATGTGTTAAAGTCCGGTGAGCGAAATTACGCGAGGCCCATCTGGTTGAGCTCTTGGGAAATCAATGGTATCCGTGCTAAGGAGTTGCGTGGAAGATAACGCAAGGTATGAGCTTGCATTTCCTTGAGGGGTAAACGTTTGTTGAAAGAGTTGAAATATCGCAACTGTTGTGGGCCAGCATTGATAAATATGTATCAAATAAGTGAGGCATGAATATGTGGCCAGTATTGTTTACATTGGTTATGTCTGAGAACATTCAAACAATATCTGCTACAGTGTTGAGAAAAGCCAGCCATGAGAAGGATCAGAGTCTCAACGACAAGGATGATGCGATAGAGGTATGTCCCCTTATCATTCCATCATAGAGTGCATTTGTCTTCAGAAGTGCTTTCCAAATTCCATTGGCAACCACTTATGGTATTTTGCTTGGAAATTCACTACTCAGATGCTAGCAAAGAAAGTAGATACCTTAACAAAAGCAATGGAGGTCGAAGCCAAAAAAATGCGCAGGGAAGTAGCTGCTATGGAGAAAGAGGTACCAACAATGCGGATTGACAAGGAGCACGATCAAAGGGCAAGACGCTTGACAAGCTCCAAGTCTGTAAATAGCTCTCAATTTCTTTCTAGAAGGTATACTTCAATATTTACTTATCAGATGCCTCATACCAGTCTACTGACTGATCGGAACTCAGAATCACTCAGAAGATTCTTTTTTTTTTTCCTCCACTATAAAGCTTCATATGCTTGATATTTTCATATTCTGGAATATATGGGATCACCAAATCTATATTTCCTACTAATAGATATTGCTGCTTGGTTTGTGGGAAGGTAAAATGATCTATCCATGCATCTATCTGCCTGGAATTTTCAATGTACTGAAAGTGTGGGTCTCCAGTGCATGATCCCATGGGCTTTCTCTGCTGAATGAGCTTCATGTGTCCAAAAAATATGACCCTTGTGTGCTTGTAAGTTGCTCTGCAGGGCTGAAAATCAATTCAAAGATTTCTATACATTGAAAATATTTCTGAGATTTTCTTCGACAATTCTACGAACACTGGGCTGATGATTCGACAACGTCCACACCACGTAGCAGTGAAATCAACCACCACCTGAATATAGCAAACAAAAAGAATTAATTCCAGTAAGTGCACATAACACTATTTCCAGTAAGTCCACATATATATAACAGGACCTAGACCTGAAGTGCAAATATAAGAATGATTCTAAAAAGTTCAAATACATGTACCAGTAGTTAGGTCCAAAGTAATCCAAAAATAAAATAGAATAGACCACATGTAATTTCTACAATGAAGGTAAGCACCCGGATTAAAGATATGGCTTAAGAAAAAGACAGATTAATAGCAAAAAAAACTGAGTGAAGCTATAACTTAGGGAAAAAAAGGTCGTAAAGCCTTTTGTTGCCAAAAAAATCCTAATTGTTATCAGTCATAAAGCATTCTTTGGCCAAAATTCTCTTAATCCTTAATTCTTATCCTCCTATAAGTCACAATACTTTATACTTCTTTAATGTAATTCTAGCAAACCGTACAAGCCCAAAGGAAATTTGATCCTTTTAATTGATAACTAGGGGATTTATTTTACACAAGGGAGAGATTTAAATGACTAAAGGCCTTTGAAATAGTTAGTAGTAAATATATTGTAATGTCAGAGTAGTTTCTTCAAAGTAAAGGCTATGGCTGAGAAAGCATGGAAGTCAACACGGGATCCGAATCTGGATCCTTAACAGGACTCAAAGCTTAAGAGAATGGTAGGTAACATTAGACCCTCTAATTTTGAAGGAGATCTGGGGGTTTAAATGTGTTTGAAGTAAAAGAAAAGCATAAATGATATATGAAATAAAAAAAATTAATACAGGTATATGAAGTTGTAGAGAAAGGCATGGGGCTGCTGTGTTGAAAGTTCACTTACTGAGACGGGATTGGAAAGTAATGGATGTAGTGATGACATTGCAGGTGGCTATATAGACTTTGAAAACATAGTAATCAAGCCCCTCCATCTGCGAAAAAATCAAAACATAACAGGCAGCAGGGTCAGGCAGCAGGGTCCCATGAACTCATCTGATTTAAATGCCTAATAAGTTGCTTGCAAGAAAATAGAATCACTCAGCTGCAATTTACGATATGGAAACTCATGGATTCATGATTTTAATTTATCTCATTAATAAGAAACCGATTGTGGTCTAAAATACCTGAATAAAGCTTTTATGGAAGGTTTGCATAGAGGATGAGTTTGTACAGAGGCATGACAATTTGAATATGATAAAGGCAGCGAGTTTCTGTTAGGGAAGGGAACATATAAAGGAAAAAAAGGTTTGATGGAAACGTTGTCATATATTCAGCACTAAACAATCACTGCTATAAAGAAAAACAGTTGCAGGAGCCACATAGGTACTGCACAAAATGATATAAGGGTTCCTATGAGAATCGAATTACATTTTGTAGCCATAATTACCAAGTTGTCAAATAAATGTTTGCAAGGCTGTCAACCCATCGAAATCACATTCTCTGTTTTAAGGAAAAGTTTTTTGAAATTGTGAAATAGAAAATTATGGTTGATAAAGAAAGAGAAAAGAAACAATCTGAGCATGAAAAGAAAACTACTAATAGTTTCAAGAGTGTATTGTAAGAGAAGGGTTTTTAATTCCTCGAAACGATTCAACTAATTCTAAAGAATTGTTTAATCCATATTGAGAGAAAGATGATTTAGCATGAGAATGAGGTTGAGTTTTATGAAGGCAAGGGAGATGCACCCCTACCATTTTGATACCCTCAATCGGATGGAGAACTTTGTGGCTTGGCATGGACTACAATTTGTGGCCAAATAACTGCCTTGAAGTTCATAGAAGCAGAAACAGAAATCTACTAAGATCACAATGGAGAAACATCATCATGTTTATGACTAATTTCATCAATTTCTACACAAAAAGGGTAGAGAAGTGAATTCATCTAAGGGCCAAATTGACAGAGGGGGCTGAACATGTTAAAATTTAAAAAATATATGCACAAAGGATTTTTAGAGACCGACTGAGCAATCATCGTTGAGGAGGTGAATCTATGCTCAAGCTATTTCCAAAGCTTGGCAGAAACTTCAAGGGTTTAGCAGAAACACCAAGGCTGGAGTCACTATGTTGTCTTACTTATGCTTTGTATTTGTTGTCTGCAATGTGTCAACCTTTTCTGGTATAATGTATGTAGTTGGCTTCCAGAGCATAGGCTATATCATATCAATCAATAGGCACACTGGGACTCCGAGTTGTTAAGTGTTGGAAATATAATGTATGTAGATGAATGTCGGATCTTTTAGCTTAATCATGTTAAACCATGGTTTTACTGTAACTCCAAACTCTTATGATAGATCTGGGTCAGTTGAAAACTATTCTGTGTACCAGAAACTTTCTCCAGAAAGTCCTATTTATAAACAAAATATATTTCCATGATTAAAAACAATAATAACAGAATATTAGATCACCCTAAAGAGGCATGCCTAAGTCTCAATAATATAGTAACATTTTCCATAATTTATAACTTAGTAAATACTGAAGAAGTTTCGTGGACAATCAAAAATAGAATATCAGATTTAGGCCTATGAGAACTAGTTATGATAAATCTTTGAAAAGATCACACTAAGAGGGAAATTTTGTTATTGCAAGCATAACAGTATGGCAACGGTCAACTTTGTGAGATTGTGTCCGTTAATTAGAACTCTATTTTCTATTGATTAGATTAAAGTTTCATTTTTTGTGAAAGGCTTAGAGGTTTGGCCTTAAAAATTTGTCCAGTGCTGGATCCTCAAGGTTTGGAGGTTTGTTCTAGACCAGTTTGGCCACTCTTAAAGGATTGAGGATTTGTTCCAGACCAGGTTGGCTAGTCCTTAAGGTTCTAAATGTGACCAAAGAAAATAACTATAGTAAACATATCTGCTACTCCACTTATTTTTCTCTAAGAAAGCAAACCTATAAATGAAGCAACACACAAAAAAGCCACAACATGAATTAAGCTCATAGAAAATGGTACATTGACTCTCTGAGCCAAAGAATAACACAACAACAGGAATTAAGTTTATAGAGAAACACCAAGTGACTCTCTGAGGCAGAGGATGTTCTTACCAAACATAATGAGCTAGCTTCAGCATAGAACTACAAGAATTATCATTTGTCACACCAGTAGAGCCAAAGAATATCATTACCATACATACACAGAAACACAACAACAGGAATAAAGTTTATATAGAAACGCCAACTGACTTCCAGAGGCTACAGATATCTTGAAGAATCTATCACTTTGCACACACGAATGGCTGAAACGAATGAGATCACCATCACTTCTAACTATGATCGATTAAGACAGTGGAGTTCCATGACCGAACGATTGCATAAAAATACAACTAATTCACTGTGATAAAACCTCAATTACTCTGAAGGAGAGCATTGTTATCAAAACCTAGTTCAATAAATTGCATTCCCTGAAGCTTGAAGCAGAAAACCTCTAGTCAAATTTGGCCCCTAACCCAAAACCGAGCCATCAAACCCTGAATTCAAAATGCTCACCATTCCATGTCTCTTCAATTTCAAAATTTTCAAAATGAAACTCAAATTTATGTTCTTTCAACTTAAAACATATAATAGTCTGCATGAAGTATTTAAACGAAAGGGGAAAAATGTTGAATCAATTAAAATAGAGAGAAACAAAGCATTTAGGTATCAAGCCTGCTCTTAGTCATCCTTGCTATAATCACACAAATTCCAGCCCCTTATCTCGACTCTTTCACAGCCTGGGCTGGTGTCATTTGAGCAGGCTTGAGTGGCGATTTTAACTGTCTAACCATCAACTTCTCCTGAGAGATGAAGATAAGCTACCAGATACATTAATTTCAGTAGCCGGATAGTAGAAGATGTGGATAGCCAGGTGAATAGCCGGATAGTAGAAGATGACGAAGATGACGAAGGGAAATCTCGGTAGGGACAACTATAGAGAACGACGAATCTCTACAGTGTCACAACCAAAAACCCCATAATAGAACACCTATCGGCGTAATTAGTTGTCTAGGTTTTTGGTTGTGTGATTATGCAATCAAAAATATTTATATTGAGTTAGCAATTCCTTTCTCAGACTTAGAAATCCATCGACTTAACAATTCCTTTCTCGGACAAAATTCTAAAGAAAGAAGACATTTATTAAATATTGATTTCTGAAAATAAGGCTAAATTCTGTTTGGTTTGTTTCTGATTAATTGGCATCAGTTTATCCACAACAAGAGTGCGTATATATTTAGTGGGATGAATATGACCCTTTAAGTTTTCATTTTTTATTTTGAGAGCTAGAAAACTTCCTTCCATTATAGCATAATCACATCAAAATAGTGAAGCAATCTATATAGTTATTCGGATGAATATAATTTTCAATTTTTTTTTTAATGGAGTTGAAAATATTTTATTATTATAGCATAATCATATTATAATACTACTGTAATTATATAAATTAAATAGTTGATAAATGTTGATAAACATTAATTTATAATAAACATCAAAACACTTCATCATACTTTTCAATTGTTCAAATTAATGAAATATTATAAGAATTAATAAAACTATAACAACATTATTAAGCATCCACATTCAGATCAATTTTATCATTGAGATTATTAATCTATAAATAAGATTTATGACAACACAACACATTCTCTAAAAAGCCAAAACTCATTGCATATCAATTGAAAGAAATAAAAAGGCATAACTAGTTTGAAAATAAGTCTTATCCTCTCATTTATGCACACTACTACGAATATTTCAAAATATTCTATGGAAGTTGAATCCACACTATCCAGCTAATAATTTTTCATAATTATATTAAAATTGTGGAAGCCCTATTGCAAAATAGACATGTCTATTGGCATAATTACACTTTTTATCATGGTTCACCACTTTGGAAATCAGAGCAGCCATAAAAGTTAAATTGTTTTGTCCCAAACATAATAATACAACTAGGAAAAGTAATTTCTATGCCCAAATACATAGTATCCCATGTTCGTCATTGTGATATGGATTTCCATGACTCAAACGAATCCAATGTAGGCTCATCTTAACATTGAACCATCAAAATTTTGAGAGGGATCAGATCCTCGTGAGATGTAAACATTTTTTCAAAATTTTCACTCTAAAAGAGATAATTATTTGCACCTCAAGCGATTTCATCCCTTTAGGCTCTTGGAAGACCCAAGATAAGTCTATGCTACCTATAATATCATTTATGAGGAGAATACAATGCTAAGAACACAATTTTGAAAACTCAGTTGCATGACATAAAGGTGAATGGGTAGTGGATTGAAATAAACAAAAGAGTAGATAGTTGTTAAGCACTTTGTGTAGTATGATTTTTCTTACCATGTTCCATGTGTAATTTTGCATTATTTGAATTGTATTTTTGAATGCATAAATATCTTCAAATTTTATATTGAATTTTATAATACATAAAAGTATTTAATGTATTGAGAATTTTTTTTGACATTTAGACTATGAAAACTTGAATTTCACCAAATATTTGTTAAATTTTAAACTAAATTGTTTGGAAAATGTACTCGAAAATAAACCAAAATATAAAATACAAAGACTACCTAAAATATTATAACCATAGGAATGTATTTTTCAATTTCTCTATATTTTAAAGATATTTAAATAACTTATTTATGGACCACATAATTTCATTAAAATCTTAAAATATTTTTTTTGGTTAAGAATATATTTTCAAATATATGTCACCATCCTAACATATTCAAAAAAATTTATTTATAATCCACTTTTATTTTTTTCTTATTACTTAATTTTTTTTCTAGATATTAAATTATATGTTAGGAAAGGAATAAACTACACATATTTTTTTTATTAAAAAAAAAATATTTTTTTAAATTCAACGTTTTTTTCTCCCATATATATGTATATCCATTATTACAAAAACTTCAAATTAA
The DNA here is from genome assembly GCA_034641835.2 of Pinus albicaulis. Classification (NCBI taxonomy): domain Eukaryota; kingdom Viridiplantae; phylum Streptophyta; class Pinopsida; order Pinales; family Pinaceae; genus Pinus; species Pinus albicaulis. Next base: position 815,594,314 of record CM076570.1, read on the forward strand.
CTAATTAAGCTTCCTTTTTATTATTATCATCTTACTAGTAGAAATTGAAAATGCAACATTATTTTTAATTTTAATTATTTTTAATCTTCTTTAAAGTTTGATATAAATTTGTCAACGTGGTTTTGGATAGACGACGATCTTGTGCGCTCTTAAGGCACTCCTTGATATGAAGTCACCCGTTAAATCTCTTGCCCCTCCTTGATATGAAGTCACCGGTTCAAGTCCCCTCCCTTATTGGGGTGATGTATTTGGACATGCTGATGAAGATGTATTCCTATCCAACTTACAAAAAAAAGAATTGATATAAATTTATGTTACTCAACATGGATACCACAATATTTTATTTATGGGTGATATGAGAGTGAAATATGTTACCACATGTGCTTCATGTTACGTTATAACATCCATAACTAACTAACACAGAAACATAGTGGAAATGGGATAACTGATGTTTTGCAATTTATTTAATTAAAACTTACCAAATATGTATATTTATTTATTTATTTTTATTATGGAAGAAAATATTTTGTTTTTTATTATAACTTATTTTTTTTGGGATAATATGCTATTTTTATTTCAAAAGGGACACTTGTTAACTTGAGGTTGCATAGAAGGAATTACAGATATCCCTATTATTTTATTTTGAAAAAAAAATGTTTCTTATTATATTTATTTTTCTATTTAGAAAATATTTTATTTTTATTTTAAAAAATACATTTGTCAACTTAAAGTTGTGCATGGAAAGAATTACACATCTCCCTCATATTAAATTCTAGAATATGAATCTTAAAACAACTATTTTCTTTTTTTATAGATATTAATTATAAATATTAACTAAAAATGAATTATAGTAATATTGAAAGTTGAGTGGATTTATCAAGATGAAGTTGAAACATTAACGGGGTTTGTCTTGACCAGACTACCTATAGATTCTTGGCCTTGCACATTTCTAATGCAGGACAAACGGAAGTTCTAGTGCTAACACCCTCTAACATCGTTTCTTTATCTTTTTATATAATATCATTTAATCCATTCCTTCATTCCAAAGAGGAGTGGTTGTCCCAGTTCTATGAAAGGTTGAATTCGTTGTTATGGCATCCTGTATTGGCTAAGAAGTTTCTCCCTAAACGAATACATGAGAGGGGCTGATAACAAGGAAAAAATATGTAAGCCTTAATATGTAAGTGATTAAGTCCTCTAGTTCCTAGTTGTGGAAAAGTATGTAAGCCTTAATATGTAAGTGATTAAGTCCTCCAGTTCCCAATTGTGGAAAAGTTTCTTTGGTGTCGTCCCATTAGTAATTATTTTTAAGTTGTTAATGACTAATTGTTTTTAAGTTGTTAATGACTAATTGTGAATCACCATCGACTATTAATTTAGAGAATCCTTTAGAGGAGCCTTGGATTGTTGTAAGTTTTAGGGCCATTTATAGTGTAAAAAAAAATGCATCATTTTTACTTGAGTGTCCCATGCTTGCTATGAATATGAAGATATGATTTTTATATCTATCTTATAAAATCTGTACATTGTTGAACAAACATGGAATTCTCTTTGATGCTTTGTGAAAGTTAAGCTTGATTAAAGTAGAAGGGGAACTTCTCTAGAGAGAAAGAGAAAAAGGATAAGGGGTTCTTGGTAAAGAACATATAACAGAATGGGAATAAGTTTACATAGAATTAATGCATCTCGTCCTTATTCCTCACAATGTGATGGCACGGTGGGGTGAAGAAATTTATGCTCACAAATGCTTTGAATTTTATTTATACAAATGATCTCTCCTTTCAACAATTTATTATTTAAAATTAAATTATTCATCTCCTTCCATATATACCACAATCAAAATCCAAGAAAAAATACCCAGGTGTGATTTATTATCAATTTCTTTGACTTGAGGATCTCCCACCCTTTATTTCGTCTAAAATACTAGTTTTGTTTTGATATAACTAGTCAAAGAGTATAAAGACTTGGCTTCATAGAGCCTCAATGAAAGAGAAATAATTGAGTAGATTATCCATGTTTTATGATTGAAATATGCATAGAAATAAGAAGGACGGTCCTTCAAATCCTCTATGGATGATTTGGTCTCATGATAGAGCTCCACATCACACTAATATGAAGAGGAAATGCGATACCTTGAACCAAATAATTTTTGGCCATATTTTTCTCTAGATAGATTGTTCTGGAGGAATCTTATTGCTAGTTAGAAGTTGATAGACTTCCTTTACTATGAACACACCTTTTGGTTTGTAGCTCCACCTGAGCCTATCCCAACCCTTGGAAATGAGGAGATTCTTGTGCTACCATGAGTCTACCAAAAATAGAGCATATTTTACATCTCTATCCTCCTAGAAGCAACTTTGTTAAATTATGACTTTGTTATTGATGATTAAATTCCATTCAAGAACCCTTTCATATGAAATTGATCTCTCAACCTTTATTGAAGGCATTGTGTGAGGTTATACTTCCTATTACATAACTTCCTATGCAATTACAACCCATCCTATATCTATACCCACCATAATTTTTCTCTAATCAAATCTTTTAGAGTTTTTGGATCATGAATACCAAGGCTCCCCACAAAATTTCGGAAGACAAAATTTTCCCCAAGTAGCAAGTTCCCATTTTCTTTCACATAGATACTCTTCAAATAAAAAAATGTGTATTCCCTTGATCTATTGAAAAATATCTTTAGGTGCTTCTAAAATAGAGAAATTATATAGTAGAATGGTTTGTATGAATACTTTTAGCATAACTACTACGCCCTCAAGATTGATAGTTGTAAAGGTCCAACAATAAAATTTCTCGGATACCTTTTACATAAGGTATTTCAAGTGAATGGATCTAAGATAGTTATCTACTAAGGATGCTCCCAAGTATTTAGTAGGGAGGAAGATGCATTTTGATCCAAGAGTCTTGATAGGTGGCCATGGACTACCATGTTAGTATTGAAAAAGTAATTTTGTGACATACCGACATTTATGTATGTAGTAGAGGTTTCCATGAAATCCTCGGAATATTTTCCATGGTTCTTGTTTCTCTAATTTTAGGAACCCTCGTAAACATTGTATGATAAATGAATTATTGGTAGGAAATGGGCACATCCTCACCATATAACCTACACTATTTTAGTGTTCCTCAAGAAACCACTACCTTTAAGGTGCATCCACTCCCTTCAACTACCAAAATGAATAAAAAATATGAGAGGAAGTTACCTTCCATTATACCTTGGGGTGACTTCATAGTAGATTAGGGACAATTGTTCAGAAAAAAGGAGAAGAATGGTGTCATGAGTAGAGTATCGACCCAATCAATCCAAACATTTGACAAATCAATGGTTTAAAGGATGATGTAAAGGTAATACTACCTAATCCTCTCAAATTTTTTCGATAAGTCAAACTTGATATGCATGACCATTTTTTTGGATTTATTTAATGAATGGATGACCTCATGAGAAATACTAATTCCATCCAAGATTTTCCTTCCTTCCACATATCTTTTCTGCTCCATTGAGATAATTTATGGCATCAAAAACTTAGGTTTGCTTTCTATAACGTTCAAGATATTGTTTTACATAATGTTATCGGCCTAAATCTCTTTGGATCTTGGGACTAACCTAATACTAGTTCTAGTGTTATCAGGGTAAAATTTTCGGATTGAAATAGGGAACATGTGCTTCGATATTCCTCCACCATATTGTGAGTTGTATTACCTAGAAAATTCACCACCTTTGAGAAGATCATTTCATGAATTAAGGATTCATTGTGCTCTAGTTAAACTAGAGCTAGAATATTCACAATGATCTTCTAGATTTTCAGTTTGTTTCTTGAGTTGGGTTTAGCTAGAAGTGTATTGTACTATCTAACTAGCTCCTACTCCATGTCTCTATGGTTAGTGATTTTCTTCCCCTATTTATCTTTGACTAAAAATATTCTATTTTTATATTGATGCCTAATCATTAAATTGTAAAAAAACTTGGTGTTTTTCCTCTTCCCTCATCCATTAAAACCCTGACATCCGTTCCAATAGTATTTCCTTTTGCTGCCTCCAATCCTTAAATTTTGTGAGTAGATTACCCTCAATTGCTACTAGTTCTACTAATCCACCCTCCAAGGTTTTTTTTTTTTTTTTTAGTTGTTGCATTTGCATCTCGAATTCTTGTTTTACGTGAAAGATATTTCCAAATTCTTCCTAGTTCCAAGTTTTCTTTTCTGATTTTAGAAACTTGATATTTTTTTGGAATTCAACCTTATGAAAGGTACCTTGAACTTGCAATTCTTCCTACCAAGCCTTTTCATTATCAAGGTAGGTTGGATCCTTAAGCTAGACAATTTTGAACCTAAAAGGTCAATTCTCAGGGTAGGCCTCCATATCTATCTCTAGATAGATTGGCCACTAATACTATCCCACATTTTGAAGGATAAAATATTCAAGGAAAATTTATTTCTCGTAAAGTGGCTTGAAAAGACAAAATGTATCTAATATTTAGGCTATTTAGTGCTTCTTTCCTTTACAATTATTCCAAGGGAAATTTTTGTTGACCATATCTACATCAAGCAGACACATTTGTTGTGTTAATTGTCTAAATTGATGTGCATATAAGATTAAGAGATAGATACCCCCATTTTATCATCTAGTGAATTGATGATGTTTAAATTTCCATCTACTATCCATAACTCGTCTTGTTGTAGCATTGTAACATTAGTAAAATTTTGAAGAAAAACCTTTTTTTCTAACACTGAATTTGGTCAATAGACCATTGCATCCAACTTCACTTGATCCCCCAATTTGGAGTCTACCCAATATTATCCTCAATGTATAATTCCAATCTATTAATTCTAATTCATTAGGGGTCCACAAAATTTCCAAACCACTTAATTGATCCATATCATCTAGTTCAAGAGGCTCAAAACCTTGCGAAAATTGGTAAGAGAAGATAGTTTTTTCACTATTACAATATTTTCCTACAACATCAAAATTCTAGGGAACATGTTATAGATACTATCATTTAGAATCATTTGCATTTCATGCTAGTTTAGGCCACTTATATTCCATGAGATAATCATCACTGTAAGTGAGGTTTTTCTAGAGGTAAACACCTTCGATGGAATAACTACTTTCCCTATGTTAACTAATGTTCCATTGGTATCCTGTATTAGATCCTTTTCACTTTTATGTCCTATTTTTTTTTCCTTCCTTTGGGTGCTTAGGCATCTCTTTGAAGCCTTGAGCTTAGACCCAAAGGTTTTCAGAGGAGGAGCTTTATCCTTTTTTCACTGTGCCCATTTTGTTTGAGAGATGAATGTAAGATTGCCTAAATAATTTATTTTTTTTGTTTTACAATCAATCCCAAATAGTTTCCTTTTCATTATTTTATTAATATTGATAACATGATTTCATATTTTTCTTTGTCCTATAGTTCATCAATTTCCACTATCCCTATGTCTCTTGCATGAAAATTTCCTCAATGTGTTCATTCATTGCTTTTCTCACTAACATCTTCCTCTTTTGAATTGTTGCATTTAATTTTTCAATTCTTGACCTTGATTCATCTCCAGTGGGCTTGAGTGATCATATATATCTTGCTCCAACCTTGTTAATGCCTCATATCAATTTTTGGATTGAAGAGACTCCTACTATGAAATCCTAATTGGTTCTCTTCTTTTTCTTCTCTATTGTACCATATGAAAAGATTCATGGTCCTCCTTTTACTAATATTCCTTAAGTGGATTCATGCACATCATAGGGAAATATTTGAACAACTCGCCCTATTTTTACACTTTCAACAATGAAATTGCACATGCTTATAGTTTAATGGTTTCTTCTATACCTCATCCCAATCGAAAATTCTAGTGATGGTTATTAGATATCGAGAGTATTAATTAGAATGCATTAAGCTAATCATTGGCTTAGTGCATGCCCTTATCATCATATCATGGTCATACATATCATCGTTTTTCCAACTTCCAATACTTTAACAACTCTCCAAATATTCCGGTAGATCAATAGATCTGACTCCCGAATGTGAAGTGTACAACACAGACACTATCATACATATTGAATGTCATAGGGTTCCAAGTTCTATATCACACCAAATATTTCAAAATGGAGTTGCACGCAAATTATTTGAAATGAAAATTCGTTCAAAAATATGATTTTATTCCCCCTGGTACATAATATTTCAATGATCAAGCTATAAAAGATGCTCTAGATGAATCGTTAATATATTTCCTATATATTCAATGGTTTTATTAAACTATGTATACATTTATGATTTTATGCTCTCTATTTTGGTTGTTAATTCCTTTTATTTGTTCGATTCTATGAACGTATCCATCAAACTTGTGAATGGATTCCATGGAACCCATGCCAAAAACTGGGCTAGGAGTCGGTTCTTCAACAAAATTTGCAATTCCATAGAGAGAGAAGTCTCAGAGAACATCACAAACACAACGTATGTAGCTACCATTGCAAATGTGGAGGCCTTCACTGCCATTTCTATTTCCATAAAAAGTTATGAAACTTGAGAGAATCAATCAAAAGATGAATCATGACAAAAAGTGAAACAACCAAATCCATGCACTAACCTCCAATAACCTCTAAGACACAAATGCCAAAAACAATGAAACTTCAACTAAATCATTCAAATAATGTTATAGAGTTCCCAATAAGACAAGGTTGTTCCACAACAGGTTCACCAAGAAAGAACAATCAAAGAGACTAGAAAGATTATACCATGATACATTGAGCATAATATTGCATCACCATATAAGATGTGAAGTTGGATCTATGGTTAGTGAGAGGTATCAAGTGAAATGTGTTGAAAATTTTACAACCAACCCACAAGCCACCGCTATGATGTTGGGTAGTTAATAATAATATTCTTCACAATTCAATGTGATTTCTGTATGTGCTCTCTAGAAAAGTGGATAATATTCTTCACAATACAATCTGATTTATATATGTTCTCTCAAGAAAAGTGGATGTCCATAAAGGACGTCACTCTTATTTCTATGCTTAATGTTATGAGAGTTGTAAACGAGCTAACAATGGAATCTATACTTTATGGGTTTCACAGTTCCCTTCACTTTTCCATTGATAACAAGAAAACCTTAGTTTTTGAGTTTTGTAGTGCTAGATTTGTTGTTTATGTTCTTACTATTGACAATAGTCAATTTGTGGTAAATGTTTTTAATGGGGAGATGCATTTAAGTGGTAAATAAATTTTCAATGGACGCCCAAGTATTGCATTCAAATATTCCAAGAAAAAGACAAAACATGCTCAAGTGCAGGTGCCAAATATGTTCTGAGACTATGCGCATAATTCAAAAGGGAAAACATATTCCTCTCATGCCTTCAACTTCACTTTCCTGAATGAAAAACTTTCCTCATTGGTATTTGCTGAAGCAAACGTTTCGAGAAGTGTCTTTGACTTAATATATTATTATTAGTCTTTGCTTTACGTTAATAAAATATTCTCGAAATAATGCATATATGTGATTAAGTTTGTTTTAACCTTCGACTATTATGGTCATTTAAGAAATCTAAGGTTTGTATTCATGCATTATGTGCAATTTATTAATTGAATTTCATATGAGATCCAACTGTTGGGCAGCTAGAATGACTTTCTCTTCTATAAGAACTTGAAACATAAACAAAAAATTATCAATTTGAGGTCAGAGTGATACAATGAACCATTTACGGAGAATATTGTCACGTAATTTTGTTCTTACTAACCTCTTGTGACGACACCACTCATGAATGTGATCAGAGATAAGTGTGGGATCATGTTGTTTGAAGTTAGCCAAAAGGTCAGAGTCAAGATCATATCGGATGGGTAACTAAAAATTTGTTTGGAAATTTTGCGCTAATGATGCAAAATCACCATAATATGCAGTATTTAATTTGATATGTCATTTGGCAGCATCCGTAGGTAACATTGTTTGGTGCAGGTGAAGTTTGACAAAATCTTCCCTTGACGAATTGAATGAAGACCATAAATGGTAAGTGGTGATATGGGTGGATGGATTCTCCCCAAGCTACCCTTCAAACTTGGGAATATCATATGATAATTTGGCAGTCATCAATGGCCACCAGGGATCATGATAGATGGGGTCATCAGTCAATTTGGAAAGATCTGGTAAATAAAGAGAGTATAGAAATAGATTTTGAATTTGACTAAATGGGTCATATGCATGAGAAGAACTTGAAAAACCTTGAAGTCCCCTTACAAATGGATTTGATAGATGATCTTATTGGTGGTGAAAATGGTTTGCCCTAGAAAAAGGTTTCTCTTGGCTAGGGTGATTGGTAGAACCTATGTTTCCCCCCAAGGTAAGAACCTCCAGAGAGAAATGGACCCCCAAAAGTGTGACTATTATTGGGGTTTTACCAAAGGTTAAAAGAAGGACTAGACTGTGAAGTAGGACCAACATAAGGGGAATGACCTAGATAGTACAGGGTACTGGCAGTGGGGTTACCCCTAGGTAAACTAGCCCCTCCAATAAAATCCCTGGTTGGCGGCGTCCCTCGAAAGAGTGAACTATAAAAAGCTTATGTCAACTGGTTATCACCCCCATGGACTCCCAGAAGTAATCATGCCTAACTGAGGAACAAGAATAGTCAGTTGGGAAAATAACAGTGTATAAATTCCTGGAATTACTGGCTGACTATGCTAGGGTACCGTAGCCGACAAAGAGAATGATGTGGGCATAGTAACATTCTGGAAACTAGTGGGATCCATAGATGGTAGATGTATAATTCTCCAAGAAGAAGCAATCAGTGTAGACAAAGGAGTAGGGATAGATATGCTAAGAAATCACAACATTTTCATGGCAACCGAGACTATTGATGTAGATGGTAGTGAAATCTCAGACTCTGCCAGGGTAAATGGTCGATAACAACACATACGTGTAAGCCGGTGTAGAATCATAAGGATTCAACCACAATAAATTAGGCCCTAAAGGATCATTGAAAGGTGGATTTGCAGGAGCATCAGAGTAATCCGCTAAAGTATCGATAGAAACCATATTGCTATCAGTGGGGCCAGACATAAATTCCAACACTATATGGTGGTCTAAGTCATGAGCACTGAGAGGTACTCTCCGTGCAATATAAATAAGTCCACTTAGTTTAGGAGGTAAACCTTGAAGATGATGTAAACGTCGAAGTGAAAATTCATCCAGGGTGAGGGTAAATAAAACACAGTTAAGTTACTTCAAACACCCTAAGGCCAAAAATACTGACTCAGACCAAATAGCACGCTCTAGAAATTTTCTAAAAGGTAGCGCAATTAAACATGACACAAAGAAGTTGGAGGTGGAACAATTATACTAACAATGTCCTTCCCAGCCATTTTAGCTGCAAACTTGGCACAAGTGCCCCCACAAGTGGAACACCCCTCAAGCGAACTGAGAGAGTATGACTAATATTTTTCCCATGTATATAGAAGACGAGCATCACCATGCACCTATGTAGGAGCCCTAGAAATAAAGGCCACTATGGTCACCATGTGCAATAACACAACTTGGGGGGACAGTCGTAGGATAAACCAACATGCAAGGGCAGGAAAATTAACCCCGAAATGAGCCAAGAATGAAACCCCCTTGAGAGATACCTCCCAAGTGGTCCCCAAGTGATAAAAAACATTTGTATGCATGCCAACTCCACTATATCATGCCACCCAAAACTAAGTGAAATGGGTTGTGTCACCACGCTTAGCCCAAGTGTGAGCTCAGGCATAACCCTTTTGTGAGGAGTGACTCCTAGACCACGCTACTGCTAATGGATTTTCACTCCCTACCGCAATATTTTGAGTTGATTTGGTTGTGTTGGAGTGGTTAACTCACAATCCTACCTCCAAGACCCTAGCATAATCTAATATTGGTGTACATGGACTTTTATCTAACACACCAATGCCTACTCAAATGCACTTTTGACTAACTCTTCCTGAATGAAAAATAACCCAACGATTTTAATTAATGCCCCGAACACACACCAAAAATGAAACCAAGAAAACAGAACAAAGAAAGTATCTCAAGAAATAACACAAAAAACTCCAACATTCAAATAGGTAGGGAAACAAATCCCAATCAAAGCACTCAAAGAAATAAAAAATAAAATCCAAAGTGAAAACAAAAGATGGTGATGCTAATCAAGCTAGGGCTGTAGCACATTCGCTCCACAAGGGGAAATGTTCTGCAAGGGACTAAATTTCAGCCTAGAGGAAGAGAGGCCTAAAAATGATCTCAAAGAGGGTGATATAATGTAACAAATCAGTTCCAAAAAAACTTGATCAGATGGAAGCCTCACAACTTGTCAGAACACCACCGTTTGTGATAGTAATGCTCAAAAATCAAAGAGATCACTCAACAAGAAGGCATGAAAATGAGAAACAATCCCAAAATATGAATTTAAAGTGTAGATAATATATATATAAAAAAAATCTGAATATATCCAATCAAAATTGATAATGAAGTTAAGAGACAAAACTCAAAACTCAATCCAAGTCACCCAATCAAAACTCAAGAAGAAAATCACACAACAATGAGTAAAGGAAGACCTTGAACATACTGACCAAAATAAATAAATAATAAATATATGACAGCTAATAAACTAAATAAAATCACAGATCCAATAGATCTGCAATAGATCACCAAGAAAAAACCTGAAAAATTAAGTAGACAAGCTCAAGAATACCCCAAAATTGGGAAAACAGATAAACAATAGGTTGAATTTCAATCAGGCATATCTTCCTCATATGGACTCCATTTCTAGTGTTTTTTTTTTGTTCCAAGGTAAAATTTAAAGAAGAAGATAAATATGTAATTATTTTGGCTCAGATATATACAGAAAATCGCAGAATCGAACTAAAAAATCAATCGTGGAGGAGGGCGGAAAAAAAAAGTTGGCCAATTTTAACTGGTCATAAATCCTTCATACGGAGTCCGTTTTCAGTATAAAAAAAAAAAAATTTGGTAAAATTCCAAGAGGAATATGTGTCTATGATAATTTCAATCAAATTATGTACATAAAATTCCACAATTTTATTTGAAGTGCGTGATCTGTTATTCTCTCGTATAAAAAAAAAAAAGAAAAAATCTAGATCTAACGTCAATTCAAATCTGAAGCAAAGAGATAATAGTCCTGAACAATAGTTGAAAATAGTGAGAAAAATTTGAGGAAATCTAGCAAATATAAAACAAGAGGATCTGATCAGGATGTAAGGCAAAGCATACACAAAATCGAGTGTGCTCTCATTGAAAGCACTAGTTCTGTTGCATACAAAACTGCAAGGAGTTGTTGTTCCATGATCTAGTGTCCCATAGACCACTAGACAACTAAAGCACATTAAAAAATACATCTTATATTTCCAATCCTTCATGATTCACAAGTAGTAATGCAATCACTTAATTTTATGAGGCAGAAGAGACTACCTTGCCTCCTCGCAGGTGGGGGATGGATCTTGAGTTAGATGCAGACCTCTTGCACTTCCACATGAGAAATCTATCTAATCTTCTTCTGATCTAAATACCTACACACAAGAATGAACATAGAAATATGACTAAGGATCTTCCTTGGAAGATAATTAGATAAACGATAGCATAAAGCAATTATAATATCTTAAACGCAATCATATATGGGAGGAAACATAGATCTTCATTGACATAATATAATGCTCCAATATCTTAGCTCCAACTTCTCCTCTACGTGATCCAGTAGAGTTTCCCCACTGAATGTGATCAATGAGTAGGAAGAGCACACAACAACAACATGGCTCTCCAAAATTCACTCTATTTGGAACTAGCATGACCCTCTCAAATGGTCTAGTATAAATAGGTAAATGATAGGTCCAGGGAGGATGAATGTGGACGCCCAAGATGATGAGAAATTATAGAAACTACTAATGGGTGAGTCCTCGCAAACTCAAATCAATGAGTAATCAAGGTCATCACCTAGGGAATGAGAAAATATAGAATCCTTTTCGAAATTTATGATATTTTTCTCATTTATATCAATTACGAAATAATTATTATCTCACAATTATAATATTTTTCCAAAATAATTATGAAAAAATTCTCAATTATGTAATTTCACCCTTTTTTTCATGGGATAAATCTGACATAAGTAAAATAAAAGGTGAAAAGGGATGCATTTTAGCAAAGCAAGTGAGGTAAGTTAATATTGGGTTTCTCTCACCATAATAGAGTAGAAAATAGGGTTATAATAGTAGGGACTAATAATTATTCCATAAACATATTTAAATTTAATAAATAAACATATTAAATTTTAATATATCTAAAAAAATTACAATATAACAAAAAATTTTAATCATGGATATTCACCCGCACTTTACCATGGATATTATTAATGTGTAAATAGTTTTGTTACAATAACTTGAGTCAATACCATGGATTATCAATAACACATTCTTGCAATCATATGGATGGAAGGGGGAGGGAGAGGGAAGAAGTGAGAGACAAATAGAAAGAGAGAAAGGGGGGATGGGAGAGGGGGGGAAGAGGAGTATAGAGGGATATATATAGTCACAAAGTTGAACAGTAGAGAGAGGGAGGGATGTGAGAGAGAGTGAGAGAGAGGATGGGATGGAGAGAGGGAGGGAGGGAGAGATGGAGTTGGAGGGGGAGAGACAGGAAGTGGAGCACAAATAAATGGAGAGATATAGGTAGTGATAGAGGAAATGAAAAGGGAGATATGAAGAGAGATTAAGGGAGAGAGGAGAGGAGGGAGGACAAAGAGAAGGAAAGAAAGGGAAGAGAGAGAGGGAGACATAAATATGGAGTAAGGATAGAGGGGAAGAGAGAGAAGAGAGGGAGGGATAAGTGACAAATTTTGACGGTAAAGAGAGAGAGAGAGAGAGAGAGAGAGAGAGAGAGAGAGAGAGAGATGGAAGTGGGAGAGAAGGGAAGCAGAGGATGAAAGAGATTGTACTTCACACAGAGAAGGAGAGAGGAGCTCAAAGAGATATGGATTTGGAGGGGGAAGAAATAAGTGGAAGAAAAATAAAGAGAGATAGATGTGAAGAGAGAGAGAGGGGGAATGACAAGGGATAGATGGAAATAGAGTTAGCGAGGGAGGAGATGATGGAAGAGAGAGATGAGGAGAGGAGTTAGGGATAAGGAGATACGATAAAGACAATGAAATATGGAGACACAAATATGGATTGGGGAGAGAATGGGAGATAGGAGGAGGAGATAGGTAGGGAGATAATGATATATTTGGAGAGAGAGAGAGAGAGAGAGAGAGAGAGAGAGAGATTTATGGGTGGGATAGAGAGGGAGATAGAGGAAGAGGACTTGAGAGAGTGAAGGAGAGAGGGAGGAATGCATATATGGAGATAGAGGGAGATAGAGAGGGGTGAATGAATAAACACATAAAGAGAGAAATGCAGAGAGAGAGAGAGAGAGAGAGAGAGAGAGAGAGAGAGGAGATTAGGGAGGAAGAGAGAGACAGAGCGGAAGAGGAAGAGGAAGAGGGAGGGATACAAGGAGAGAGAGAGTGAGAGATAGATATTGAGAGAGTGTTTTTATTTTTGGAGGGTGAGATAGAGAGACAATAAAGTCGAGATGAATCAAGAGAGAGATATAGATGGAAGGGGAACAGCGGTAAGAAGATAGAAACAAAGAGATCTAGAGAAGGATATATATATATATATATATATATATATATATATATATATATATATATATATATATATATATATGTATGTATGTATGTATAGCAAGAGAGAGAGAGAGAGAGAGAGAGAGAGAGAGAGAGAGAGAGAGAGAGTCTACTTGGTGGGGTGGGGGAGAGAGAGATAGAGGAAAATATAAGATAGATGACAAGGGAAGAGAGAGGGAAGAAGAGATAGACAGAGAGAGAGAGGGAGTGGTAGAAAGAGAGAGAGATGGGGGCGACATGGAGAGGGAGGGGGAAAGAGAGAAGGATAGAGGGAGGGAGATAGACACAATGATGGAGGGTAGAGGAAGAGGGAAGAATAAAGAGTCACTTAGAGACAAATATAGATATTATATAGTATTATATAATATGGAACTTTTTTTTTCTTACAAAACTGGTTGAAATTGTATTAATTCTACACGATTTCACATACAAAGGTTGAGGAGGAATTCACACTTTGTCAATTGATATAGATTCTCCAAGAGGAGGCAGGAAAAATACCAGAGAACTTATTCTCATAACCCATTACTAACATGTAGTTTGCAAAGTAGATTGCAACTATTAATTCGACAAACACTCCCACCCAACCACCTCCCCCACCCCCCCCTCCTCCCCCTCCAACAAAACAAAAAATAATTTCATAGTAAGCAACCATTTATCAAGATGGAGGACCTACCAATATCTTATTTGATGGGGCTCCAGAACTATTTCTACGAAAACTGTGTTGGTATTATTCACTCTTCTAGCCTTGGAGTTCATCAAATTTATGGCGCAAATTGGAGTTCATTTTCATTTTTATGTTGGTTAACATGTTCTTTAAGGAGATTCACTTGATATGACAGAAGTAGGATTGGGTTATGATGGTGTTGAAGATGCCTATAGAGGTCACTACCTTCTACATGGAAGAAAACTAGAGGGTGACGACAAGACATGTCGAAATTGGTTCCTCCTCAGGCTGGGGGCGGAGTGTCAAAATAATTCATGCAATTCCGAGAGGAGAATGAGGAACACCAATTTGAGAAGCATACAGTACTGGAGAGAGAGAGAGAGGGACCTAAAAAACAAGTAAAAAGGAGAGGATATGTGACAGTATGAGAATGTAATTTAAGGAGGCTATGTAGGAGGAGGAGCCAGGGGAATCATAAATTGAGGAGTTTTCCAGGGAAGGAAATAGAAAATAAACATCCTAGAATGTTATCCAAAGTATAAAGGCATAATTTTCCAACTGGGGATAACCAAATAATAAAGAGAGAGAGTTCTACTTGTGATGAGCCTTGATATTGAACCAAGAGTGCTGCAACGCCCAAGGGCATCTCCACTCCAATTATCAACCCAGGGTTCGTACAAACTTAGAGGTGAAAGTTCTATATGCATAGTAGGTTAGGTTATATTCATGTCTCCCTTAGTCATGAAATCCGATCAAGGTGTTCATAGACCATTCCTCCAACTAAATATAGTGAAAACTTCTTATGAAATCATAATTGAACTTGATTCTAACTATATAAGTGAAAATTCCACTCATTCAAATGTAAATGCTAATTGACATTACATGAAAGAGAAATAGATAGTATACTTGGAGAAAAAATTACGCTATTGTACGTTGCACATGTAATAAAATTAGTAACCTATTGGTATGCATAATTGATCTAATTTACATTTTATTGAAAATAAGGAATCTAATTTTTAACATATGAATAAAAACACTAATTCTAACTTTGTTTTGTTTTCTTATGGTTGTAGGGATTAAAGGAGGATTTTGGAGTTGTCTAATAGCCTTTCTTAATCATAAAATCACAATTTTGGTCCATTATTCAACTTATCTAGGATATTTTCAAAGCGGGGAGAAAAACTAGTTGAAAAGAACATCGCTACAGGGTTGCTACAAGAGGTGTTACAGGAGGGCTTGTATTACTAAAATAGGCCTTGTTTTTCTATAGGAGGAGGTACGAGAGAGCTTTAAGGATGGGAATGATGTTTTAGGGATGGAGGGAGGTGGATGCTGGTAGAAGGTGAATGGTCAAGATTGTGGGAGCCCCTTTTCCAAGCCTAGTACACCTCGGGGCTCTATCTTGCACCCAAGTTGATTCCAATGGTGTCCTTTATTTCCTTGATAGAGTGACCTTAGAGACAAAGGTTTAAAGTAGTGTGAGGTACCTTGGAGGAGGATGGAAAGGTATAGGTGAATGTGGGAATGTATTCCCACCACTTCAGATCAATACATTCCCTGTAGCTATCCAAATACACGCATCAAGCGACCAATAACATAGTGAAATAAATTCATGGAAAAGGTCAGTTGAATTTTTTTAAAATCTATTCTATCCACAACACTAATCAAATTTATAAAATAATGATACTAACTCCAAATTTTCAGAGAATAAACATGCAAAATTATTAAAACCAACATCTATTGATTTCCAAGAAATCATAAACAAATATTTTTGAGCTAAAATTGTAAATCTTTCCAATCACTCTTCCCATAAGAGATGTGATAGGCAAGCCTGAAATCTCAATTTTTTATAGCTTAAAATATCTTGAAACAAGAGAAATATATGAAATTCTTGGAAATAGGAACAAGAAATAAATACATAAAAGGGATTAAAGCCTCAGGGTTGGGCCCAAACCCAAGGGTTTTAGCCCTCTAAAACTCACTCAGATGTAGATCAATGGAAAACTTCTCATTAATAGAAACTAGTAGCCTCATACATAATATGAATGTTAATAATAATAATGTAAAGCACTAGGATTAGTAGCTACTCTTGGATAAAACAAAAACTAGAATCCTAATGAGCCTTTCAGCTAGTTTATTTACACAAAAGGTAGTTGATGTAAGTTGCGTTGAAAACAGGAGTGATTCCCTCCAATATCTCTAGAATTTTGGATTTGGTCCTCCTTGATGTTCACATGTACTTGGATTCACTCGAATGCAAGTGTATTCAAGCTTGTGAGTGTGGATTTTTTTATCTCAATCCGAGTTAGACAATTAAGGAGGTGGAAACTCCCCCCTATATTCTCTCTTGGTTGCCTCCATCAAGCTCATGTAGGGTAAATGCCTAAAAAATGTCTGTTTTTCCTACTATTTAATCACATTATGCCTCACAATATGAAAAACACCCTTTAATATTCTTACAAAGCATGTTTTGACTAAAAATATGAATTAATGTGAGAAAAAGATATTTTGAAGGGCTGGAGGATAGCGTAATGAACTTCAAAATATACCTATAAATGGTACCTATCATCGGCCCCCTAATGAAGGTATTTTTAAACCTCTAAGAAACTTAGTAATCCATATGACACTCATTCTTGGCCCTGGTGGCCTCTCCAACATCCCAAGGCACCTCAGATGGTTTGTCTTCCTATGGAAAAAAACCTGCATTTTCCACTATCTATGTTCATACCCTTTGTTCCTCTTCATGGTCTATTCCTTATTGCAATCCCAACATCAAAGGAGGAATGAGTTTGAGTCATATCCTTTTGATATTTAATATTTTCAATGTAATCCTTTTGTACAACGAGGTTCTTTCCAAGGAATTTCTTATCCTTTTAAGAGAGTGATACTCTCTGATTTGTAAATTTTCAGGTAAGGAATTCCACATTAACTGATAATCTTGTAGACTCTATGTTCCTAACATCCTAAAAGTGTCCTAATAAATTAGAATGGATTTCTCTTGGGTTGTTATGTACTTAGGTGCTAAATCAAAATTAGAGGAGATGAGGTTGTGAATGCTAATGACAGTTGTAGGGATTACCACTTCTTCTCTGATGTATAAGGGTTCCTTTTCTTCCTTTTCCATAATTTTCTTTACTTCTTCCGCTCTTGTTTCCTCATGTTAAAATAAATATTCTAATGCTATGAGTTGCATGTCTCCCAATATAGAATTGGGGTCCCAAAAGTTTAGATATGTTAGAATGAGATTGTGCATATAAACCTTAGCTAGTTTTTCCCTATCCTCCATACATTCCTTTTTTCAAAACTGAATAAATTTCCCGTCATCTTGGAAGAGAAAAGACCCATATTGTGTTATTATTTTTATCTGGAATTGCAACCACTGCTCCTCGAGGAACATAACATAGTATTTGGATAGGTTCTTGCATTGTATGGCCTCCATAGATAGACTTTCCATAGTGGTATGTTGTGATTCCTTTTCTTGTAGCTATCCTTTTAGCCTACTATTCTATGCTTGTAGTTTCTCCCTCATGGTTTACTCCTTTAATTTCAGGTAACTTAATTCCTTCCCCATTTCATTTAAATTTTCCTTCATTAGGCCCACATCTTCTACATTTTTGGATTTGGAAATTTACATTCATATTTTGGTTATTCCTCTTCCCTTCTATAACTCAAATAAGAGTGGGATAACAAATTTTTCAGTTTTAATCCTACCTCCCTCAAAATATTTGTACTATGATTCTAGATTGAGTTGTGGATTAGGCTATCTTTGCTCTTGTAGACCTTTTTCATCCTTTCTTGACATGGTTTCTCCTTCCTATAGCCCCTCTTTCTACTCTTGTAGCATCCCTTATTTCTCCTGTTGAAGCCCTTGTTTCTCCTATACCTTCTTTGTTTCCTCTTGTGGTTCTGTTTTTCAAGTTACTCATTGGAAGTTTGGGTCCTGAGTCTTTTAAAGGTGACTGTGCTAGTGGTGGGACTTCCCATAGGTAGCACTTGTGTCTTGGTTTTGGCATTAAGAGAGGTAACCTCCCCAATCCCCCCTTCACTAGGTTCTACTTTTTCCTTTTTTCTTAATGACTCGTCAATAGTGATAGGGTTTTTTTAAGGGGGTTGTGGTTTCCCTTGCCTAATATTGGTGATCTTCCTTGTTTTTTAAGTATAAGGGACCTTCCCTTGGATTCCTTATTTTAGGCTTCACAAGTGTACTCAATGTGGCCAATGTGGTAGCCACTTATTTCTATGTATTCATTGGAGAGAAACTTGTTCAATTTCCTTGCTTCTCTGTCTCTTGGGGCTTATAATTATCCTTAAGGTTCAATTTTTCTTCCACTTGTTTCTCTCCTTCTTATTCATTAATTTCTTTTTCTTCTTCCTTTTCTTCCGATACCTTTTCTTCCTTTATTTTTTCCTCCCTACCTTCAATGCTAGAGGTTGGTGTTTCTCCTGTTAAAAATATGAAACTACAGTCAAATTCAACTTTGGACAACTCACTTCATGGTGATGAATATTGGATTGAAACGTTATTTTTACAAGGACCAAAATGGACCTACGAATCCTTGAAATCAGATAACGAAAAGTATAATTCTGACAAAATCCCACATGTGCATATTTGATAGGGTCGACCCTAAAGAAAAGTGGACCCCATTGGAAGGATATAATTACAAGTGTCCTCTACCTAATTTTGAAACAATCATGAGACACTCTTCTCTCTTGGTTTTTGTCTTGAATAGGTCTGAGGCTCATCTGTAAAGGATCAGGTTATCTCTTAGGTGAAATTGGAGGGTCTGAATCTCACATTTCAAATATAGGCTTTTGGGTCATAGTCATAGGCATATCACAGAAGGATTGCGGCCATAGTCGATCCCACATAGGATCATGTGTGTGACTAGAGCTTTCTAGTCACACAAAAAACTCACTTTACATGCAACTGAGAGTAAGGGTTGTAGAATCTCAGTCACACACTTACCTAAGTCTAGATCTGACCCCAGTCACTTGCATACTATGCTTAACGAAGTGACTAGGATGCAATAGTTGCTTGAATGAATCCTCCTTAGTTCAAATGGGAATTAAAATGTGAAATATATGTCTTTCAAGTATTTCACTCAGTAATCACAATTTTAAAGAATTTAGCACAAACAATGAAAATTCATTAAATGCTTCATAATCATGATTTTTAGTATAAGCATTGTTGGGTTCATTTCATGGATGTTCTTGTTATTTTGTTCGATAGTTGCATAGATAAAGATACAGATCATTGTAATATCTTTTGTTGAATCATTTTATGGTTATCTAATAATAAGATGAATTTGTAAATGTTTTACCCATAGTGGGTTTTTCCCCGGTCTCCAACCAATCCTGGTGTCTCTATGTGTGAATGCATTTCTTCTATTGTTCCTATATGTCATGTTGTATTGATGATGATGATATTGTTATTTATAAATAGTTTCGTATGTTGTTGAATAACTATAATGTTATGATATTATGGGGTGAATGTAATGTGATAATTAAGAAATGAAATTATCAAATCAAAGAAAAATATATCCCTTAGAAAAATTAACATGGTTTTAGAGTTGGGTTGAAAATATATTCATGGAGATCAACCCTATGATGACGCCATTTATGGAAGAAAGAAGAGGATGGTGGAGACCTAAAATAATTCTAGGGTTTGAAGGATACTCTAGGAAATTTTTTTATTATGATTTGATGGAAATTATGAGGTTAGGGTTTGAGAGAAACCATAGCATGGTCAAAGTGAATATGCTCAAGCTCTTGTCACATATTTGGTGAATCCCGAGATGGGATAACCTCTACTAGGCTTGGTTGCTGATAGAGTTGGTTGAAATAGTGAGGGAAAAAATATTATATGTATAATGTATAGTGATGACTCTTAAAGGTTGGTTGAAGAGGGAGATGATCACATCTCATTCAAGATAAGTAATTTCTGATTTATGATGCTTTTATATATCTTTACTTTTATTTAGAGTTATGGATTTGATTATTACTTAGGCTTCCTGCAGATATATTTGAGTATTTGGTTGTAACCTCTTTGATGAGTTGTAATAAGTGGACCCTTCTTGAGGATCATGGCTAGTGCAGGAAGAGAATAACTAGCATTGGAAAATGTAAAGATGCACCTGACAAAATTGTGACAATGTACTATAAGTTTCCTATGTAAAATAAGAAGGTGCACGGGTTTTTGAATATTACAAGGTATGCATGATATATTGTTTCAATTTTATGTTTCGGATATAATATTGAATGGAAACGTAAGCCATTAGGTATGATGAGAATGTCTCCTTTGCAAAATGATCATGCTTATAAAAGTGATTTGGATTCATGATTCTCATGATGAAATGGTGCACTTAATATTGAACAAGTATATTACCTCTCAGACATTATGAAATTATTGATTCTATGAAGCTACCTAATATTGATATTTGATATATTGGTGTACTTGATGTTTGGCTAACATCTTTAATTCTTGGTTATATTGATCCCATAAATAAGGTTAGCACCTTGATTCTAATAGATGGTAGCTTGACACCATTGATATTTTTTTTGGAAAACATTGTAGCCATTATGATAGAAGTATAACAAGGAGGTTAATATTATTGATCTTTTATTGACCGAGCTTATGTTATGATGTGATTAGTAACTATGGAATGTGGTAAAATTGAGTTCCCTAACTTGATAGATTGACTTGATGGAAGTAATATTGTGTCCATGATCATTGAAGTATTGTGTTACATCTACTTTATTCCTAATAATTTGAATTTATCCCTTGCTAAAAGATTGATGCCATGATGCCATGATGAAGTAGCTGATGTTAGCATGTTATGACCATGATGGACATAGGTTTTACTTTATTATCTAACACATATGATGATGCATGACATCATTATAGACATGTTGATTTTGGCTGAAGCAGATTTCCATTCAAAGGGAGAATATCTCTATAAGATCCTTACTCCTATTATGACTAATGTTATATGTATATTTATTACTATCGAAATATGATTTGTGGGCATGAATAGACAAATATATGACATTGTTGATTTAAAAAAAAAATCTGCGTTAAGGAAATATATTTCTCCTTTGCTCTAAGCCTTATTCCCTTGGAAGCAAGCTTACTGGTGCGACTGTAGCCACTAAGGCACACTTAAGTAATCTAAGGGGTACCATTGTAGTCTCCCAACCACACAGAGGAAGTCCTATGGGTGCGACTATGCCTTCAAGACAAAAAAATAAAGTTTTATGCATAAAATCAAATGTTTACCTGAACGATGTTTGTCCCACATACATGAAGAAGACAACAATAAATTTAATGAGATTGGAAGTTTGAATGTTTACTATAATAAAACTGAACTTGTGTTTGGAGGTTACCAAGATGCATATAGATATGTAATTATGATTTAACCATTGAATTTTGTGTTGTAATAGTTTTACATGATTTGGCTGATATAGATGAGTATTGTTTGGAATTATGCTTGATAATGACTTATAACTTTGACTTGATGATTGATATATGTTATAGATTATAGATCTCACTATGATAGAAAATTTTGGATTTTACCTGATGACTAATGGTTGATTTGAAAACTGATTATTTTCCTTGGTAAAAATGTTACATGGGCATAGTGAGCTTCAATGACTAATATTGCTACCCAATAATGGTTTTGTATTGCCTTCATTGTTCTTGACACAACAGTTGAAGCATTTACAAATGTGATTAGGTATGAAGTAATCTCACAATAAATGGATGGAAGCTATTCTTGGTGTATGCATTTGCATGTAGTGACTTATATTATTATCATGAGGATGACTTGATACTATTTTGTAATAACAACTTCTTGGCATAGGTAAAGTCATAAATTGACATTTGGATGAAGTCTGGTTTGATCTTTCTTATGGAAACTTGTTGACATGACAATAGAAGAATTCATGACTTGATGAGATCTCTACTTGTCACATGGTCTAAATAATATGATAGTGTGATATTGAGGATTTTGATATTAGTTTTTATATGGATTCTTTTGATAAGATGACCTAGTTTATTTAATTGTGGAATATTGATTTATGAAAGACTGAACATATTGGTTTGATAAAGTGTTATGACGGTATAGAGCATTGTATACGTATGCATTTATAGGATGATGTGTCAACCCATAACTCTACTTCATAAGGGTTTTAAGGTATGATTCTGATTTTTGGTTTGGTTCTCTATGCTGATGCTATAATATTGACATGTAATGAACCTCAGATGATCTAAGTAAGAAGGAAATATCTTTTGAAGCTTGAAATAATGAATCATGGCATGATTTCTGAAGTTGGGAAAATAAATATATATTGCAAAGCTATTGAGGAGGTGTTGGGAAGTGGAAATGCAAATCCTTGGAAACTTCGATTGAATTTCAAAAGGTTGAAAAGAGATATTTTTGAACTCAGTCTTGAAACCGACAGTTGATTGAAGCTTTGATGTTTCATTTTGAACACTCGTGCATCCTCTTCATGCTTTCTGTATATATATATATATATCTGTGTGTGTGTGTGTGTGTGTGTGTGTGTCTATATAGTAAAAAATGGCTAATTAATTACTAAAAATGACAAAAATTTTCATATAAGCGACCATTTTTGAGGCGATGACTAGTAGTAGCTAATTTACAGTATGTTATAACATGACCAACTTTTAGTTGTTTTTAGCTTAGTCATTAATTTTTTGTCTCAATTTTATCATATAGTAGTATATTTAATTATAAATTTGGTTACTAATTTACTCATTGATTTAGTCATTAATTGTCACAATTAATGAAAAAATATACAACAAAATATATTATTATATGATCACCTGAAAAAACTAATTAATGACCAAAGAAATACGACAAAAATTTTGGTCACATTATAAGATACTGTAAATTAGGTACTAATACTCATATATATGAAAATTTTAGTCATTGTTTGAAACCAATTAATGACCAAAGAAATATGACTAAATTTTGGTCAGGTTATAAGATATTGTAAATTAACTACTAATAGTCGTCATTTGTAATCACAAATTTATCATTAGCAGTAGTTATATATCTTTTTTTGGTAGTTTCATATTCATTATATAAAGGAATAATTTAGTAGTTTACATTCATTTCATTACTTTAATTAATAATCATTATAAATGACTAATTTAGTCATGTACTAATTTTATTTATGTCATCATTAATCAATATAAACTACTAATTTAGTAGTTTTAGATTGTTTTTATGTGTTCATTATTAATCAACATAAATTAATTAGTATGCTTTTGCAACTAAATTTGAAAAATGTCATACAATCTGTATCTTCATTTAATATGAAATGCAAAGTTGCATATGTTAATTACAATACTAAACAATATCAGGTACAACTATAAATAATTTCAACCATATAAATTATAGTATATGAAATGTTAAAGTATTATAATTGTTAGGATATTCCGACGCATAGGAAATAGTTAAGAATAACTTTGTCTAGTGTAGAGTTAGGTAAAGTGTGTTTCTTTACTATGTACATTTGTAACTTATAATCCGACGGTCACGATTTGTAGTGATCCGATGGTTCATTCTCTCCTCGATATTAATGACACTTCATCCATGGCTTAATACCCGATTGGTCCATGATCTCTACTTAAAGAGCATGGAGGGTAATTTTTTTGGTAACCGTTTATGAGAGAAATATATGTAACTTTTCTTTTGATATTAATAAATTGCCTAAAGTGGCCGCTTTGGCTCAAGTCGTGGACTGTTTCCCTCTTCGAGGGTTTTAACCACGTGATAATACTATTGTATTGATTTGTGATCTGTTTGTGAGCGGTGACCTTTGGTTTTCATCTAAGGAACTTACCTCGTGAATTCCTACATGGTATCAGAGCTATTTTGAGGGTTGCATTTGTTGTTGATACAAATCCGAAGCCGGTTTGACTACATGTGACTGTCATTTTCTATATCTACTCTTTCTGAACATTTTTGGGCTTGGAGAACTGCTCTGTTGTGTCCGGAGCATCTGTTACAGTAAGGAATGCCTTTCGATTCATGAGAAAATGTTTTCGGTTGCCCAAGTTATGTTAGTTTAGATCTGGAGGTTTAAAGTATCTGTTTTGCAATTATATTTGTTAATAGTTCTGATTATTTCGGTTCCCTCTATTTATTTCAGTTTTTAGGTTTTATTTATTTACTGGATCTATACCCTCTTCTCTTTGTATGCTCTTTTCTCTACGCTCTTTGTGATCTCGACAAATAAAAAACAAGAAGAAAGGTTTTTTTTTTATACATATGCTCTTTCTCTGTGTCTTTGTGCAATCTTGAGAAATTAGGAATAGTGAAAAAAATATATAGTTGCCAGTAAGGCTAACCGAAAACCAAACAGTCTGCTGCAAGGCTTGCATTTCTTTTTTTTTGTTCGGTTTTTTGTTTTTTTTGTGCAGGGAAAGACACACACACCGAAGAGTAAAAATAAAAAGTAAAAAAAACCCTTCCTCCTTTCAAACTATTATAGAATCCTTTTACTATCTCACTTGTTGAGAAGTTAGTTTATGAGAATAGAGGTCTTGGTTTCAAGTCTCTTTCTCAAGTTTCTTTTTGTAAAAAGCTTTTGTTAAAGGGGTAGGATTTTTTTTTTTTTTTTGACTTCATCACGAAATTTCAAACTGTGCTCGTAACTATTCGGCATCTACAACTCAGTTTTTTTAAAAAGGCATATCTTCCTCATCCGGAATCTGTTTCTCGAGCTGTTTCTTTTTAATCGGCTTAATTTTTCGAGATATTTCCATTAGAGCAGTTAGTTTCAGTTTTTCTCAACTTCAATTTTTTTCTTTTCAAAATGGAAAGTGCATGCCCGATTATTCTTAATAGCACCAATTATTTCCAATGGCTACCTCACATGGTAGATATACCTAGAATTAAAGGGCTTTATAGAATAGCCATGGGACAAGAAACTTAACCTTTCGATGATGATAAAGTTCCTAAATGGGAAAATAAATAATATCAAGAACGAGGGTTGATAGGAATGTCCATTTCTCAAGATCCTCGATTTCATATCCTTGACATTGACACCCCTCATGAAGCCTTGGAAAAGTTAAATTCTGTCTTTGGCATTCAAAATCAAATCAAGGCCCACCGGCTTGAAAATGAGTTTCTTACTTTGGACCCCAATAATTTCTCCTCTATTGAATATTTTTTGTCCAAATTCAAGACCCTTATACTTATTTTAGAAGGTTGTAAGGTCAAAAAGGAATATGGTAACCTCATCTATTGCATTCTTGTGAAGTGTGGCCCTGCATACTCTGTATTTGTTTCCTCCTTCCATTCCACTAGAGAAGCCGTCATTTCTTTAGGAACCACCTACAAGAACCCCTCTTTTGATTCCTTTTGTGATTATTTGATAAGAGAACAAGAAAAACTCTTACATCTTGGTTTTATCACTTCCATAAATGCTTCTAATAAAGCCTTAGAAATCCAACAACAATCATATCAAAATTATCCCAAGAAGAAATATCCTAAAAATTATGGTATGAAACCAAACAAGGGTCCTAAGCAATTTCAGCTGCAAACTGAAAAGGAAACTCACCAAAATGATAAGACAAATAAATATAAAGGGAAGAATATAGATATACATTGCAAATTTTGTAATCATGATGGCCATATAGAGTCCAAATGTTTTAAGAAGATGCAAGCCTTAGAAGTAGCAATGAAGAAGCACAACATCAATTTGGAGCATTCTTCACCTTCATCTTCAGGAATGGCACTTTATTCTTGTGGTTGTCAAGCATCAAGATCTGGTTATGCATTAAATTTATATTCTTCTTCTCATTCTCATGAATGAGTCATTGATTCTGGAGCTTCTTACCACATGGCCAAAAATCAAGCCATGTTTTCTTCTTTAAATGATTGTAACACTAAAAATATTTATGTTGATGATGATAGATCTCTTAGTGTTGTAGGATCTGGAACATGGAAAATTTTAGTGGCTAATATTCATAGGTGGGCTAATTTTCCATGTTTTTCCAAAAAAAAAAAAATTGCCAATTTCCATTTTTTCTAAAAATGATTCGCCCAAATTTTACAATATAAAATTATTTTACCTTAAAAATTCCCAACATTATATAAAGGCTATATATAAAACCATTATAAATTTGAATAATTTTACAAATATGTCAATAAATATTTTATAGTTTTCATATTAGGGATTAGTGACATTCGACAATGTTTTAAACTTTGAGATAATTTTCCATCGTTAAAATTTTCCCTAATCTGGAACCATTCATCTAGATAATGGTCAGTTTAATGATGTATTATTTATTCCTACCTTGTCATGAAAATTTCTCTCTGTTTATCAGATATCTCATTCAGGTGAAGGGAAAATAGTAGAATTCTCACCTCATGATGTTGTAATCAAGTACCTCAAAGATCC
Source organism: Pinus albicaulis (assembly GCA_034641835.2). Classification (NCBI taxonomy): domain Eukaryota; kingdom Viridiplantae; phylum Streptophyta; class Pinopsida; order Pinales; family Pinaceae; genus Pinus; species Pinus albicaulis. Next base: position 815,621,093 of record CM076570.1, read on the forward strand.
TAGACATATTTTAGCTACTAAAATGGCTGATGATTCCACAACGTTGTATAAGTTTGACAACTTTGGGTCATCCTATCTTCCCTCCATTTTTTTTTCTTATAATGATGATGTGAGAAAACTTTGGCATGAGTGATTTGGTCACTTAAGCTATTGCTCTCTTCAAACTCTATGTAAGGAAAATATGGTGATGGGTCTTCCTATGGTATCTCGCTGAGATGGTGTTTTCTCCAAATGTGTACTTGGAAAACATCATTGGGATAGTTTTGACAAATGTGCCTCTTGGCATGCTTCAGCCCCTTGACAGCTTGTGCACGTTGATTTATGTGGTCCACTTCCTATTGTTTCTTTCTTTGATTGCAGGTACTTCTTAAATTTCATTGATGATTTTTCTAGATGCACTTGGGTATACTTCTTAAAACTGAAGAGTGAATTTTTTAAAATGTTCTGGCCTTTAAGGCCTTTGCTGAGAAACTATCTAGATGTCCAATTCTTAAGTTAATATTAGACAATGGAGGAGAATATGTTAACAACAAATTTATCAACTTTTTCACTGAGCATGGCATTGAATTGCAACATACTATTCCATATACGCCACAAAAGATTTTTGTAGCTGAAAGGAAGAATCACACCCTAAAAGAAATGGATAATTTTATGCTTCAATCTAAAGGACTAGGTCTCAATTTTTGGGCAAAAGCAATTAACTGTGCAAACTACATAGTAAATTGCACTCCTACTAAGGTTTTAAAGAAAATAACTCCAGAAAAATCTTAGATCTCAATCAAGCTAGATGTAGGTCACTTTCGCGTTTTTGGTAGTGATTCTTGGGCCCATATTCTAGATGCGAAACATAAAGCCTTAGAACCTAAGAGTGAAAAATGCATTTTTGTTGGATTTTTTGAAGATGTCAAAGGATATTGAATTCTTTAACCAAAATCCAAAAATATAATCATTAGAAGAGATGTAAAATTTGATGAAAATATATCGGCCTGCGAGCCTAGTTTGGTAGGTGTGCCACCTTTGGCCTACGAGTCTGATTCAGCATATGTGCCACCTCTCTATCTCCCTCTTCTATTTTTAATAGCATTCCTTCTAGTTTAGATGATGACAACGAGGATGAAAATCCTCCTCCACCTCCTGAAATTATTCATTTTCCTCCACAGCTTCCAATATGGGTCCGCTCTACTCGGGATGCAGCAGGTTCTCTTGCAGGTGACCCTACCGACCGACGATGTACACATTCTCAGTTTGAAAGACCCTCTTCCTTATTGGCTCAAATTCCATAAAATCCTGATCCATAAACCTTTGAAGAAGCCTCCAGTCATCCAGATTGGGATGAAGCTATGAATGAAGAATATTTTTGTCCTTATTTTAAAATTATACTTGGGATCTTGTTCCTCTTCCAAAAGGAAGAAAAATTGCCAGATGTAGATGGGTTTAGAAAACAAAGTTTGGACTAGATGGAAAAGTGGATAGACATAAAGCTCGTATTGTCGCTAAAGGATTTTCACAAGTTGAAGGCATTGACTATACTAAAACCTTCTCACCTGTTGCCAAAATTAATTCCATCCACCTTGTTCTTTCCCTTGCTGCCTCCTTTAAATGGGAAGTCCATCAGATGGATGTTAAATCTGCCTTCTTACGTGGAGATTTGCATGAAGAAATCTACATGGAACAACCCCCTGGATTTATCTAAAAAGTCTCTAGCCTTGTTTGTCACCTTAGGAAGTCTCTCTATGGTCTCAAACAAGCTCCTCGGGCTTAGTATGGCAAAATGGATAGATTTATATTAGATAATAGCTTTCCTAGGTGTCATTCTCTACACCAAGAAATTGGGTAAGTCCTTCACCATCCTTGTTCTTTATGTTGATGATCTTATCCTTACTGGTACTGATCCAAACCATGTAAACCATGTGAAGTCTAACCTCAGAAAGAATTTTGAAATGATAGACTTAGGACACTTGAATTATTTCCTTGGTCTTCAAGTCTTGCAATCCAAAGAAGGCATTACCCTCTCTCAGTCCAAGTATTCTTGTGATCTTGTACACCACTTTCACATGGAAGACTGTAAGCTAGCCCCTTCTCCCTTTCAGTTTGGAGTCAAGATTTTAGTCACTTGTACTACGCCCGAAGTTGATGCTTCCTTATACCATCAACTTGTTAGTAAACTTCTATATCTAACCCATACACGTCCTGACCTTTCCTTTGTCGTTGGTATTGTTACTCGGTTTATGCACCAAACTCATGAAAGTCAATGGAAAGTAGATAAAAGAATACTTCGATATATTTGAGGTACAATTCAATTAGGGATTCATTTCAATGCAGGGGCATCTCCATTGTTGATTGGTTTCACTGATTTTGATTGGGCTGTTGACCCTGATGATCGAAAGTCTACTGTAGGATATGTATTCACTCTTGGTTCCAGATCTATTACTTGGTCTTGTAATAAAAAAAAGTGCCATCTCTCTTTCTTTAGTAGAAGCAGATTATTATGGTGCAGTTGAAGCCAACAAGGAAGCCATGTGGCTTCGTCAGATCCTGTCTAAATTTGGTCTTCATTAGCAACATCCAACTACACTTTATTGTGATAATTAGAGTGCCATTAAGCTATGTAAAGATCCATTTCAGCATCAACGTATGAAACACATTGAACTCCACATGCACTTCATCAGAAAGCTCATTCAAGATCGCGTTCTTTAAGTGCAGTATTTTCCAGCCAATGATCAAGTAGCTGATATCTTTACAAAGGCTCTGACAGAAGTGAAATTTACCAAAATTTGATAAATGCTTAGAGTTCGGGAAAGTTATCATTAAGGGGGGATAGGCTCTAATGCCTCCTTCCTTCTCCTATTGTGTCATCTTTGTAAATCCTTCAATCCTATCCCAATTTGTTCTTAAGGGGGTATGTTAGGATATTTTGACACATAGGAAATAGGCTCCTTTTGTGTCACCTTTGTAAATCCTTCAATCCTATCCCAAGTTGTTCTTAAGGGTGGATATTAGGATATTCTGACACATAGGAAATAGTTAAGAATAACTTAGTCTAGTGTAGAGTTAGGTAACGTGTGTTTCTTTACTATGTATATTTGTAACTTATAATCCGACGGTCATGATTTGAAGTGATCTGAAGGTTCACTCTGTCCTCAGTATTAATGACACTTGATTTGTGGCTTAACACCCGATTGGTCCATGATCTCTATTTAAAGAGCATGGAGGGTCATTTGTCCGGTAACTATTTATGAGTGAAACATATGTAGCTTTTATTTTTATATTAATAAATTTCCTGAAGTGGTCGCGTTGGCTCAGGCCGTGGACTATTTCCCTCTTTGAGCGTTTTAACCACGTGATAATATTGGTGTACTAATTTGTGATCTTTTTGTGAGCGGTGACCTTTGGTTTTTGATCTAAGGAACTTATCCTATGAATTCCTACAACAATATGAGAGTCCAACTCAATATTGGTTGGACTACAATTTACACATGAAATGATGTTTCATCACTTCAAAACATTATCATTATGTTTCCAAGGCATTGCAAGTGAATTCACCAACATTGAATACTTTACCATCAATATTTATGGGTGTGTCTTATGCGGGATATTGGCTCTAAGGGTATCACTAGACTGGTTCTCTTCTTTCTCTCTTTTTGCATTTGTCGCTCTAGTGTTATTGCTCTCCTCTCTCTTCAATTCTTTCTTCTTACCATCAATATTAAGTTCCTTTTCTGAAAACAAAAGAATATACAATGTTGTGTGTAAGATATGAAATACAATGAACACTAGAATATAAAATAAAGTAGACTATAAATATTTTATATGACATATACCTCAAAATCAGCAATGTCAAAGCCATTTTTCCCCATACAAACAAGAAACTCAAACAAGCTTTATTCAGTTGAGAGATAGAGGCCATTACGTGACCAGATGGCCTGTATAAACAAAAGAAATAAAATGTCACCATAGAAAAGAAAGCCTTGGTAAATTCGTATTCAACCTTCAGGGAAATCTTAGGAATAATCATTTGAACCTATAGGCTACATGCTAAAAGGCTCAAGTTTTAGATAACTTGTGAAAACAAATAATCTAAGGTTTGATGTTTAATCCTTGTTGTCTTATTCGATGACAACATTTCATTTTATAACACATGCACTTGGTCAACTATATAAAAAACGTGTACTCAAATAACAACATGAAAGTCAAATTTTTTGATAGTCATGAAAATATTTTAACACAAAATAGTTATAAGGATTCCAATAAATATCATGTAATACTAATTTCATCTTCAAGCTTTCATTTTTTTTAAATGGACATGATACCAATTATTCTCAATTTCATAGTTAAAAGACAAAACAAAATAAAAAGAAATGTTTAAAATACAATCAAGCAATAAAGAGAGGATATCATGGACTGGACATTGAGATTATAAATAATCTCTTTACCTGTCCACTGATGTCTTGTCTGGCATTCTTAAAAAATTAACTTGCCAAAAATAACCCTAAAGTGAAAGAATCACAACACTAAAACCCATAGGAATCCTGACAAGAAACATTTCCAAAGTCGATGGCTCAGGTTCTTAAAGGATCTCTATGAAAAGTTAAACATATCCAAGACATGCTCTGCATTGTCTCCCCATCCTTTTTCCAATCACATTTCCTGTAACCTGGCCACAATAGAGTCAACTAAAAATAAAACTAAGGCATTGACATTTGTTTTTATCTTTTATATCTATAGAATTTGAATTTTATTTATTTCAAGAACATACTAATTCATATTTAAAGGTTTCCTAACATATGATAAGGTATCAGTCAAGTAGGGCATCAAAAAAATCGACCTCAATAAGGTCCTCAAATAATTTCTATAATATCAATATTTTTCTTGTTGTGATATCTTTGGTAGAAAAAAGGACATACCTACAAAATAAAAATCCATATATTATTTATGTTCAAACTCTGTATATGGTGTATTCTTAGGCAGCTTTTTAAGATGTTCCTTTTCCTTTACCAAAGTGAACAATACCTTGGATAAAATCTATATCCTTTCATTCAACATCAATTTCTACAAGATAAATGTCACACATTATTCTTTCCCTTTTCTCAACATGATACATATGATAAATTGAAACTCACATAAAACCAAGAGCATCGATTTTCTAACCAAAATAAACAAACAAATAGTGTCTCTAAATTAACTTCTATCTAATATCAGTAGATGAAAATAGACAATATGACCATTTTTGTTGTTGCTTGAATTTCCCTGTTTTGTTATGAAATTGCTCGAGCTTCAGGAACCAACAAATGTGAAAAAAAATATGTTGACCTCTGTAGACTTCTTCAAAATTATGTGAATGATTCCATTTTCAGATGTGGTAGATCTCATAATAAGAAATGGCCACATATAAAAACTTGTGGACATGGCATGTCTTCTAATAAATTTCATTTCAATGACTACCATGGGCCATGGGTTACAAGTCCTTAGCATGTTAGTCTTGATGATGAAATAGATATAGCAACGATAATTATGGGTGGTCCTAGTTTGTATGATGGATATCTTCAAACCAAGGTCGTCATCTTAATAAACCTAGGTTTTGACATGGTAAACCCGCATTTGGTCCTCACCCAGTTTCATTCCATCATACTTTGTGAGGACTCAAGAAGACATAATGGGCCTTCAACTTATAATATGGTTGCTTTTGAGGTTATAGATAAAGCTTATCCAAGAAATTTGATTTTTGGGCTCGAAGAGATCTGGATAATTTAAATGATAACAATCATATGTTTTTTTCCCAAGATTCAAATATAGGGATACATTTTGCGGATTTTAATAATAGATATCACGAGATAAACAATCCATGAGGAACATCTACCGGTTACTGTGATTAGGGAAATACTCAGAGATAATAAGACTATTTAGGTTGAAATCAAATATGGTGTTGATTCTTGTACCTCCTCAGTTGAAATCATATGTGATTGAGGAAAGACATTTATCTTGCAAACATCATAATATCCTCACTATAAAGTATCAAAAAGAGATCAAGTATAATAACGTTGAGTATTTTCTTTAAAATTTTACTATGGCATTTTTCAAACTTTTGTAAATTTCTCCGTAATAAATTTACAAACTTTTGTTCCTTCTATAATTTCAAATTTCACACACAGAGATACTATGGATTAAATATTCCTCAAAATAAAATGCATGTTTTTATTCTTTAATTTGGAAAAGTTTAGATTTATTCAAGCATCAATATTTTAATGCATGTTATGTAGCATATTGGTATACTATATGAAAGTAAACATTTAGTTTCTTCAAGGCAGTAAAAATGTAAACTCAATAAAATAAGTTATCTTTCTTTACTAGAGCATATTCATAAAATATATGTCAACAAACAACTTGCATTCTCTATCTAAAGGTACAAAAAAATGCATTTTCTCTTGGAGGGGGGATTTTGACTATTGGTTGCGTAGTCAAAGATGTCGATACAACATCTCCTGACACACATGGCACAAAGGTGGTTACAGGTTGGATATATGAAGTATCACTCACTCTAGATGTAGACACACCATTACTTTACTGAGCAAACTTGGTAGGTTGAGAAACTTTTTGTGCCAAGGAGCTTACTCCAAGCCTTATTGGTACACTTTGTATGTGTGTCATAGGAGGAGCACTGCCTGCAACATAAACAAGACCCTGAACGACTTGAAATGCTACCAGTCTATGTATAGAGAAACATGGGGTATAGTTTTTTGCATTCAAATTAAGCTTCGATTCCTGAAAAACAAGGCCAATAATTTCACAGCAAAAATGACAAGAATCCATGACTTGGGTTTTCTTTACCAATGTTCCAAAAAGCTAGATAACAAATGCATCTTATATAAATAACAAACATAATCACAACCTGTGTTCTTACCTTTGCATTGGGATTTAGTGTTGACTTACTTAGAGAAGATACTTTAGATGAATATGTGGATGACAACAATATAGATGATGATGTAGAAAAAGAGGTTGGAAACTCAAAAGCTAGGGAGCTGGAATTTCCTGTCCTACTTGTCAATTTTAATTGTTCTTATGGGGAAACAACTTCAGTAGATAATGCATCTTTATTGGAGGAGGCAGGACTTGAAGATTCGAAAACATGAGTTGGCTCACATGACAATCCACTTAAAGCACTCACATTAGTGGCAGGTAAAAGTGAAGTATGAGAAGCAACTGCAGAATGCAAAAAAGAAAATGAGATGAGAGAATGAGCCATTTTTTATAGAAGCATTGTATTCTTTCCATCATTGACAATAAATGGAAGACATAAATACTAATAAACAGGTTTTCTTGAAAGAAAAGCTAGTTTTTAAATTTGTTCCAAGGAACAAAGACAAACTATTTAGTATTGGCCTAAAACCCTACCAAAAATGTTGAAGGAAAACACTCAGACCATAAGAAACACACATCAATAGGGGGCACTTTCTCATATGCACTCGATACATCTGAAGGGAAATTTCTGGTTCTTTCTGCACATAAAAAATATTATTACAACATGACTGAAGCTCAAGATAGATAAAATAAGATAATTTTGTTAACATTCAAAATTACTAACTCAATTAAGTCACAACTCTATGTAGTTGAACCTAAACTAATCCTACAGATATTATTAAATACATAAGAAAACTAGGTATGATTAACGTCAATGGTGTTCAGAATTTAGAGGGCCGGTGATTAATTCAGATTCTCTTCTTGATAATTACTTGTGAGCTTACTTGAAGTAATTATGTCTCTTCTTCTTTAGCTTATTTAATCTTTCATCAAGTCAATTATAAAAAATCACGAGACATATAAATTAGGTTCCTAGAGCCAGGGAAAAACCTCTCCCACTTGGAGAGGAAAACCCACGAGAAATTCTTCTTATAGATTCTCAAATGACAAGTACATGACCAAGACTCAGACCCTTGACCTATTGATGCTTCCAAGACCTTGTTACTTTTTCTTTGTTGATCTCCAACACCGACCTTTCTTCTATGCACCAACCTGTACTTCCCTAAGGGAACTCGACTTCTATCTTGCATCGATTCATATATTAGGCCAAGTCACTCAGATCTTATTTATTTCTTATTACCTTGAAGTTACTTCACTTGGGATATGTTGTCTTTCCTTTATGATTTGTACATTAGGAAGGTAAATAATAGATTTACCTTCGTTAATATTATTTCTCTATGATATTACGGTATAACAAGTAAGACAAAATTGCACTTCACTGTATATATATATATATATCAGAACATTGTAGATATCCACACTTCCTTAACCCTGATCCGAATACCAGATATAACTTTGACCTTGACTCAATGCTGGTATGAAGTGTTCCTTTGTCGATCTACGTTGTTATGTCAGAACCATCTGAAATATTTTTTTCTCTTATCAACACTTGAACACTCTCATAAATCCACACCACTTGAGAAGAATCCACACTTATATCCATACTTTTTCACCGTTTGAAATCTGCATCTCATGTCTTTTGAAATCCACACTTTTCTTCTGAAATCCGTACTTTTGTTACCGAGAACAGTTCGAAAAACTTGATCTCAAATAGGCTGCGGAACAAGGTATATATAGGGAAAATTCCACTGTCTTTATGCCAACCATTCATTGTGCTTGAAGGCCAACTTTAGGAGCGTGTTTGAGCTTATCTTTCAGCGTAGTATTGATGGGTGACATAAGCTATTCCTCCATGATTTCCTTAACAACGTCTTGTTGCATTTTCTCTAGACTAGATTCTTCATACATATGACACCTAATTATATTTATACCTAGAAGAAAAAACCCTAATAGAAATTAAGAAGAAGTCTATTAACGTATAATAAAATCTTTCTCATGAAACCCATGAAGCAAGTACAAAAAAACTACATTTTATTATCTTTTCCTTCTTCCTTACATAAATACATAATTACATAGTGAATATGAAGACCGATCCTAGATACACTTTTCAACAAATGGCACTAAATAGTAATAAACTAACAAGGGTACCACATACTACTAGAATTTACATATAAGCAAAGGACTTATATTAGCATGAAAAAAACATTATTCATTTAGATTTTGTCAATCCAATGAGAATGAAAACATTTACAGGTCAAGTTACTATGAAGTAGGATGGAAAATCATCATTGTACCCATCACAACACTTCCTCCATGCTTATGTATTTATTAAGGGCAGTACTAGGAATTTATGATCATGTAATAGTTGCACACACTTATATGTCTATCATTCTATATAGCCCAAAATTTTAGAGACAATAAGAGGAAGCAGGGGCCGAGGATGCCAACAAAAAATATTAACAATACAAGAAATATATTTTAAAAAATAAAATAGTATAGAAGGATCTGAAACAATAAGATCAAGATTCAAACAAAGAGCACAAAATTTTAAGGCATGTACTATAATGGGTGAATTGAAATTTTTTCATTAGAAGGGAACCTAAAAACATTTAGATCATTTTGGATACACGTATATAGTTTTGTGATGAGAATTGAATTAAGGTGTATGTATTAACATTTGATCTACCTAGCCAGTGAGTTTTGAACCAACACCCTATTGGTAATCTATTATGGTTTTGAATTGGTAATCTTCCAGGGGAAAACCAAGGATTTTCCCGTGATTAGTGTTACAGCTAAGGTTAGGTTTGGTTTTGGATAAGGAGTTAAAAATGTCTACAATGAAGTATGTAAAGGTTAGATTAATGTGCTATTAACTTATTATCATTCATGGCATTTTTGTCATAGGCACGATTTTTTTCCATTTTTGTTGAATAGCACTTTGTTAAATGTTGGCTCTTCCTTTGGCTCAAATTCCATGACCAAGAAGTATCTATTTTGTAAATTCCACAAGAGGCTTGAACTTGACATCATTCATTGAGATACTCTACATCCTTAGGCAATCCATGTCACTTTGATTTCTACTGACCATGGATGCGGAAGTTAACTTTGTGGGTAACATTAGTGTGACAACATGTCGTCTGGGTTTTGAACCCGGTTCTGAGCACAGAAAGTTCTTTAATCGCATGACCATGTGCTAAATAAGTTAAGGTTTGTTTAGTATTGAATATAGAGATTTGTAATCCACTATTTCAAGGTTTTTTAAAGCAAGACTTAATTAAAATGTGATATAATCCTGCATTTTTTTAGATGCATGATATATTACTTCAAGGGACAATGACATCATGGATAAAAGAGAGGTACAAAATCTAATGACAAGAATAAAAGGGAATTACCATCCTCATTAAGCCATAAATGCTAGTATATGAGTCTGTGCACCTGTAGGAAGGGACCGGAATGGAAAAAGTTGAATTTCGCTGAAAAAGTAAAACTAGTTCTCATTAAAAAGCCACAATTCCCAGAGCTAAGAGGGGATGGTTCTTCATAAAAAGTATCCTTACACTGATAATTCTAATATTCCACCAAATTTCTAGAACATGGGGATGCATGAGATGGGAAAAACACTTGAGGGTCATATGGAGACACCCCGTCAAATTTTAAGGGACCTCATGGGGGACAGGGGGATGTTGGTGTCCCTAACATAAGACACTGCATCTCTAAATGACTATAACTAGGAAGGGACTCAAAAGGAAAAAAATAACACTTAAAACCAAGTACACCACAAAATAAGGTGGATATTAATGTGCACAACAATTAATATGAAGTACTCAATGCAAACAAGCCAGCTAAACACCTTGGGAATGGTACTTCGAGGAACTCCATTCCCTAGACCTTGGAAAATTATTTAAAGGTAAGGTGATTGACTTTAGACTGGTCCCCTAAATTCAAAATAAAGTGGATACTAACGTGCACAACAATCAATATGAAGTATTATATGCAGATCTAGGTCAACTGTGGTTTTCCATGATGTTCAAGCAAGATGGAGGATTGGGCTTGATCATCCTTGGTCTACATGGTACAATCTCGTTTTTTAAATGGGTAGTATGATCCCTTTTTAGTGTTTAATTTTGGAACCAGCTCTCCAGATTCAGAATTGTTCACAACAATCATATTGTGAGAATGAAGGGGCCATTTTAGCTCTGTGGTATGCTTAAATGGCCTTACAAACCTTGTTTGTGACCTGAGCTCTCTTTGGCACCACATATATGTAGTCGCCTTTGAGGTGACGTGTTCAATGAAAGCCAAAGCACCAAAAAGTCAGCTTCGAGTAATTGTAAAACTAGCAGATGTTTACTGTGGACGCTATTGGATGGTGCTCATCTGCTCCATAATATATATCTCGCTCTGAAGCCACCAGATCATTGTGATGGAATATGCTGGAAAGCTACCACTACCGAAACTGGTGTTTTTTTATTTGGCACTGTATTTGATATCGTTGGGGACTAGTGGCCACCTCCACAATTCTGCCTACACCTGCAGATAGATATTGACACAAAAAGCTAATTCGTTGCTGTGGCAGCATGGCAGTCTTAACCTGCACGCCAAGATCAGGGGATCGGTTTACCTGTCACAGGGATACGTGGGAGCAATGAATTCACACGTAGAGAGAAACTTCTCCACGCTTGGCCACCAATCGGCCTTCAAACAACTTTGAGGCACACAGGCACTCAATCACCAAAGCAAATCAGTGTACAAATTCCACTCATTCAATTTTCCTTTGTTCTCTCCAACGCTGGAAGAATTCAAGACTATATTGAAAACTATAGGATCTTTCACCTTACAGAGATGCGAAGTCTTGGGAGGAGAAGTTACTGGCACGGTTGAGTACAAGAGTGAAGACCGAGCTCTTCTTCTATGCATCCACTAAACCTTCAACGTCCCATGCCTTCACGCTCACCACATGAGCTGCTTCGGTCGAGGATCCTTCCCTGCGCATTGTATGTGGAGACTGCTCTTTTGAACCAGAGTCCAGACCCACTTCAAATGCAGTCGTTCAGATGGAGGCAAGAGACGAACTCTCACTTTCTTTGCCAGACGGTCCCACAAACTCAAACTCGGCTCTCACGAAGACGAATTCGGAAACACACAGCCTCCTCTCAGGCTTTACGCAAACCGCCACTCATGATAGAAACATGCAAACCGATCTGAGCGGATCAGTCCACCACAGTACCGATCTAAGGCACACTTCCGGTACAAGTCACCGGTAGCCACGAGGGCGCAACTCGGCCTTCACGGCCTCCACTCGTTATCGATCACCCACAGACTTTGCTGTTGAGCACGGCCTTCACAGCCTCCACTCCACGATGTCTCATGAACCGACAGGGCCTGTGCACCTCCGATCAGGATCACTACACCGATCCTCACAGCTGTCCACTGTGCTGTCTCTCAGCGGCATCTGCGCTGTCTCTCAGACTAGAAATCGACCACGCTGCTGCTGCTGTTTCTCCTCGGCACCCACACAGACTCATCCTCCACCACAAGACTCAGTCATGGGCTCTCTCAACGTCTCGGTCCTTCACGACCACGCAATTCGCCTTGACGGCCTCCACTCGTGCTTTTTGCTCTTTGCTCTTGGCAACTCGTGCTCTTTGCTCTTTGCTCTTGGCCTCATTGCTCTTGGCCTCATGCAGTATTCACTCTCCCGCAGATCTATTTAGCTTTGACTTGAAGCTTTGATACCATGATAAAAAACTGAATATAATTAAATGGTTCTCTAGGTGAGAACCTGGAGAGTGTACAAACACTCACACAATCTAATGCGTTCAATGAAGAACAACTTAGTATATATACGCTTTCTCACAATCGGAGGTTTGAATCACGCCGTGAATATTAAGATCTGAGATATAGAATTAGAATCTCAATCCTATCCTAACTGAATTTTCTCCATTAATTCTAACAAAAAACCATTCATCTCACGTTTAGATTCATTTCGCAACGTGTTTTCAGGTTAAAAAAAAATGTGATAATTAGAAATTTATTAATAGTTTATAATAGGTTAAAGAATTGTTTGGAACGAGTCATTTATGTGGACCAAACTCTAATTGATATAGTAATATTCCTTATATTATTATTATGGTTACGAGTCTGAAAAATATTAATTTTTAATGTAGTTATGAATATCAATATTTATTGATAAAGGTTATGGTTATTATATAAAAAAAACTCATCACAATTTTGAATATGACAAAAACAATATCACGCATCTGAATTCATGTAAATATCTGAATTCATGTAAATATATTGTAATAGATATCCATCTTAGAATTGTAGTATTGATAAAAACATAAATAGGTTGTGGAAAGCTAATTATGGACTTGAAAATAGCTTTAGATTGACATAGTATTAGCTATGGATAAGAAAAGTATTCTTTGAAACTCTCTTTATTCTTGTTATTTTATATGGTTGTGAATTATATGGTTATAACATCTCTAAAGAATCATGGAAAAATATAGAGAAAATAGAATAATATATATACGTTATAATCCTCATATTAAAGTCAATAAAACCTATGATATCCTCTTTATAAAAGCATTTATTTCCTCTACTTAGAACATAGCTATGATCTTACCTACTGAGAAAGAATAAGGTAAACAACATGAAAGAAAATAATACATCCTAAAATTACTTCAATCTCTAGCAAAAATCATTTGACTCAAGCAAAATTGAAATAAAAATGAAGTGTTACCTAAATCATTAAGAATAAAAGTAAAACATCATTTTATAAAATAATGATTCTATTAAAAATATGATTACATTAAGAAAAATTATAATGACATAAATAATTGAAATATAAAATAAAATTAAGATACTCTAAAAAAATCTAAAGAGGTGATCAACTTTAATTTAAAATATCACAAATCTCATTTTATTTAACTAATATACAATCAATATTATTAAAAAAAAAAAAATCTCATTAATTTCACAATGAAAAATAAAATTAAACAATTCCTAAATTAATATCACTTTAAAAGATTTCTCATATTTATAACATTAATATTATTTTCTTTTGTGGAGTAAACACTTATCGTAGATTTAAAGTGATGCAAATCACGCTCTTTCGAAGATCCTATAAACAACATAATTGAATATCAAAAACATTTAATTTATTATTATTATAATCCATTTATTATAATATTAATCTCATTAATTTTTTAATTTATCAAAATTAGGATAGTATAAAATAATTTAAATATATTGTAATAAACTAAATCTAACTTATCAATCGTCATGAAGAATTGAAAAGAAAAATCCATGGAATGTTATTCAAAATGCAATGGCTATAATATTAGAAAATTTCACTTTTTGTTCCCTTCTTTGAAACATTGTTGATACCCATTAAATCAAGATTGTCATATAGAAATTATATTATATGAAAAATTAATTTTATTTATATATATTATCTTTTAATTTAAATTATTAATATAATCAACAATAATTATTATTTTTAAATGAATAGAGAAATTCGTAATCACGATCACATGAGACTATTGTCTAGAAAATTTGAGTATAATAATGCATAAACCATACCAAATAAGTTAGGTATGAGTTACCCCTAATGGACTTAACCACAAGGTTTTAACAAGTGATTTTTACTTGCGCTTAAAATTACACTAAATTACCCACCAACCACATTTTATGAACTTTTATACTATAACTAATTAATATTAATATAACATATGATATGATTATTCAATATATTATATAATATGATTAAAGTTTTTTTATATCGCAGTATAGAGGAGATGTGTATGTGTAATGTAAGTATGTAAAAAATTGTAAATCTCAAGTTTAATTAAAAATAGAAAAAAAAAAATTAATATTGGGAATGCATGAAACTTTTAAATGTTGGCTTAATTAATTATAAAATGTTAAAGTAATACAAATAATAAAATTCAATTTGTCATATATTGATTTTGTTATTAACTTGTGGATAGGCTTTGTTATAATACTATGGGTCAATATTGTGTGCCCAAAAACTATAACTTATTTCACAACCAAAGTATTTTATAACAATATGACAACATTCTTAACCATGGATATTCAACCCCACATTACCATGGATATTATTAACTTTAAAAAAATAGCCTTTGTTACAATACCATGGGCCAATGCCATGGCTTATCAATATCACATGCAAAAAAACATAACTTAATTCATAATCAAAATATTTTATAACAATATGACAATATTTTTAACCATGGATATGCACCCCCAATTTACAGTAATACATAAGTTATTTCACAATCAGACTTTGTTACAATACCATGGGCCAATACCAGGACTTATCAATACCACATGCCCAAAAACTATAACTTATTTCACAATAAATTATTTTTTAAAAATTTAATTTAACATTTTTGTTTTAATTAAAGCTATAAGGAACAAGGTTATAATTACTTTTGAGATATATCTAAACTCTTTTTCCATATAAACTCTTTGTCCTTACGACTACTAAAATTATTCCTATAGAAATTAAAGTAGGAACTTTAATTAAGAATAAATTTGTGTTTTGCATTCAAGAAAGGGTTTTACTCATATTGACCATGATGGGGAGAGGACATAGGAAAGAATTCCTTAAGAAAAAATGGTAACACAAGCAAATGGGGTTGCATGAACAAAGATAGATCATGAATAGGGAAATTCAGATTGCAACAAAGACGAACCCCATGTAGAGTTGGAACCATGATGGGGAGAGGACACATGAAGGAATTACTTGAGAAAAAATGGTAAGACAAGCAAATGGGATTGCAAGAACAAAGAGAGCTCATGAATAGGGAAATTCAAATTCAAACAAAGAACAACCCCAAGTAGAGTTTGGTTTGGAACGGGTAGTCATTCAAGTGGAATATTTGGATGGTAACTGGGAAAACTTGCATAGGAAGAAAGGGAAAAAAGGAAATCTTCATTGTTATTAAAAGTGCTCATTTATTTTTTTCCTACTTTCTAGGTGTTTTTGTCTCCCAAGGTTTTTTGGTTTTTGTTGGAAGGTTGCTTTTGTTGGAAGGGTGTTCACCTCTGCAAAATGTAATTTTGTTTAGTTAAAATAATATTACGATTCTCTTCGGAAAAAAAAATAACACCTCAATCATTATTATTAATCCCCTTTGCATTCTCTTAAATTGTTAGGATGAATATTATTAATGTCTGCCATGGATTCCATGTTAATTATTGTGTTTCCTTACTTGTCCTACACTATTAGATTAATTTTGTCTCAATTTTCACAATCAAAATAATATTATGTGAAGCAAGAAAATGAGGCTAAAAAATCATAAGGTGCCTATGTCCAACAACTAAAGCTAAGGGATTTTTCATTGTACGATTTGCATCAAAGGAAGATCTCCAAAAAATAATGTAGCAAGGCTCCTAGTTTTGGGGACATGTTGGGATCTATATGACCCATTGGTTCCCTAAATTTGAAACTATAATGATGGTGGTGTCAACAATGCCAGTGTGGGTGAGGATACCAAACATATGACAACCATTTTGGCATCATCAAGTACTAGATAATCTAGGGAATACTTTGGGGACTTTCAAAAAAATAGATAATTATTGGATACAACAGGGTTTTTTTTTTCCCTTTTTCGTATTTGTATAGAGATAAGTTTGAGAAAAGGCTTACAATACAACATATGGGTGAAAAATGAAAAATATGAATGGAACCAAAGTTTGGATTATGAAAAAACAACATTTAGATGGTGTACTTGTTTTCAAACATGTCGCCTACAATACTCATGTCCACATGCCAAAAAACACCCGAAGAAGAAAAAGGGAGAAGCTCGAAAAAATAAAGGCTGGTAGCAAACTAACATTGCAGAATTAGAGTAGGAAGGCGAGGAAGATATCCCTTCTTAATATACTAAGTATAATCATATCATGAAAAGTACTTACCAGTTAAATAAATTTACCATGATGGGGAGAGTACTTAAGAAGGAGCCCCTTCAACACAGATGGTAATACAAAAAATTGGGGCTCTAGGAACAAAGACAACTCATGAACCAGGAAATTCAAATTCAAACAAATACCAATCCCAAGCGGAGTCGGGTTTGGATATGGAAATCATTTCAGTCGAATCTTTGGGATATTCGAGTGGTAACTTGCAAAAAGTGCATAGGAATAAAGCAAAAAAAAATTAATATTCATGATTATTAAAAGTGAAGATTTCTTTGTTTTTCTATTTTATAGTTGTTTTTTCCTCCCAAGATTTTTCTCTTGACTTTTGTTGGAGAAATTTTGACCTCTGCAAAATGTATTTTTGTTTCTTTATAATAAAATTATGATTCTCTTTAGGGAAAAAAATAAAACATCAATCATTATTATTAACCCCCTTTGTATTCTTTTAAATTCTCTTAAGTTTCTAGGAAAAGATTATTAATGTGTATCCGATGGAATATTAATTTTTAGGTTTAGACCTGGTAGTCATTCTGGTGGAATATTTGGGTGGTATCTCGGAAAAAGTGCATAGGAAAAAAAGGAAAAAAATAGAATATTCATTATTATTAACAGTTTTTATTTCTTTGTGTTTTCTACTTTCTAGGTGTTTTTGTCTCTCAAGATTTTGATCTTTGTTTTTGTTGGAAGGATTTTGACTTCTGCAAAATACAATTTGGTTTATTTATAATAAAATTACGATTCTCTTTTAAAAATAAATAACACCTCAATCATTATTATTAATCCCTTTTGCATTCTCTTAAATGGTTAGGATGAAGATTATTAATGTCTTCCATGGATACTATGTTAATTATGGTGTTTCGTTACCTTTCCTACAGTATTATATTAATTTTGTCTCTTCACTTTTATAGCCACAATAAGATTATGTGAAGCAAGAAAATGAGGCTAAACAATCACAGGGAGCATACGTCCAACAACTAAAGTAAGTACTACATGCCTATGTCTATCTTTTAAAGTTCTTCATAATAACAGAATCAAAGTAGGAAGGTGAGGAATATATCCCTTCTCAAGATACTAAGGATAATCATATCATGGAAAGTACTTGCCAATTAAAAGAAATTGACCATGATGGGGAGATTACTCAAGAAGGAGTCCCTTCAACGCAGATGATAATACAAGAAAATGGGGGTGTAGGAACAAAGACAACACATCAATCGAGAAATTCAAATTCAAACAAAGACCCATCCCAAGAGGATTCAGGTTTGGATATGGAAATCATTCCAGTGGAATATTCGAGATCCTTGGGTGGTAACTAGAAAAAAATGCGTAGGAATAAAGGAAAAAAAATGAATCTTCGTCATTATTAAAAGTGACAATTTCTTTGTTTTTCCTATTTTATAGTTGTTTTTCTGTCCCAATATTTTGGTCTTGGATTTTGTTGGAAGGATTTTGACCTTTGCAAAATGTAATTTTCTTTCTTTATAATAAAATTATGATTCTCTTTACAGGAAAAAATAAAACCTCAATCATTATTATTAATCCCCTTTATATTCTTTTAAATTCTCTTAAATTGTTAGGCTAAATATTACTAATGTTTATCCGATGCAATATTAATTTTTAGGTTTGGATCTAGTAGTCATTCCGGTGGAATATTTGGGTTGTAACTAGGAAAAGGTGCATAGGAAAAAAGGGAAAAAAGGGAATCTTCATTATTATTAAAAGTGTTTATTTCTTTGTTTTTTCTAATTTCTAGGTGTTTTTGTCTCTCAAGATTTTGATCTTGGTTTTTGTTGGAAGGTTTTTGACTTCTACAAAATCTATTTTTTTTTATTTATAATAAAATTACGATTCTCTTTGGAAGAGAAATAACACCTCAATCATTTTTATTAATCCCCTTTGTATTCCCTTAAATTTTTAGGATGAAGATTATTAATCTGTGCCATGGATGCCATATTAATAATGGTGTTTCCTTACCTTTCCTACACTATTAGATTAATTTTGTCTCTTAAATTTTATAGTCACACTAAGATTATTTGAAGAAATCAAATGAGGCTAAAAAATCACAAGGAGCCTATGTCCAACAACTAAAGTAAGTACTACATGCCTATGTCTATCTTTTAAAGTTCTTCATAATATTATAAAGCATATTAATGAACTATTATACCAAATTTTATATTTCTTTGATTTGTGCTTTAATTAAAGGAAACCTATTCAAAACAGAAATTTCCTGAGAATTTTTATTAACAGAAATAGAGTTTACTCCAAGTTCATCTACATCTCTGAGCACTAATTTCCTAGGAATTTTGATTAACAAAAAAAAAATTTACTCTAAGTTCATCTACATATTCGAGTGTCTTGCGAGAAATTGTAATCTTGTAATATTGTAACAATTGAAAAAAGGATAATTTTCCTACACTTAATTAAATTATCCTTTGATTCAATTGCTACAATATTACAAGATTACAATTGCTCGCAAGATGCTCGAATATGTAGATGAACTTGGACTAAACTCTATTTCTGTTAATAAAAATTCTCAGGCAATTAGTGCTCATATATGTAGATGAATTTGGAGTAGACTCTATTTCTATAAATAACAATTCTCAAGAAATTGGTGGTTGGATATGTACATGAAATTGGATTAAAATCTATTGATGTTAATAAAAATTCCCAGGAAATTTTTGTTTTGAATATGTTTCCCTTAATTAAAGCTCAAGTCAAAGTTCCTCTTACAATTGGTGAAATCTCAAACTAAATAGGAAGATGTATGTACCATCATAGGAATACAACTTGAGGTTTGTTGTGCATAAATTAATCGGCCAACATTGATATTCACACCCATCGCATAATTATAGAGTTTATGATGGAAGTTTTTGAATCTCAAGGCTAGAAATGTGTATTGGAAATGTTTTGGATTGAATACTCAATCTTGTGTTCCACCATCCCAAACCATCATAGGAATACAATTTGAGTTTGGTTTTGTATAATTTAATGGGCCAACATTGATTTTCATACGCATCCCATAAATATAGAATTAATGAATGAAATTTTTGAATCTCAGGGCTACAAATGTGTCTTCGAAATGATTTGGATTGAATACTCAATCCTATGTTACACCATCCCAAACCATCACAGGAATACAACTTGAGATACTCAATCCCATGTTACACCATCCTAAACCATCATAGGAATACAACTTGAGGTTGTTTTTGTATAAACTAATTGGCCGACATTGATATTAACACCCATCCCATAATTATAGAATTTATGATGGAAAATTTTGAATCTTAAGGACAGAAATGTGTCTTGGAAATTATTTGGATTGAATACTAAATCCTATGTTACACCATCCCAAACCATCATAGGAATACAACTTGAGGTTGGTTTTTTATAAATTAATGGGCCAACATTGATATTCACACCCATCCCATAGTAATACATTTTTTGATGGAAATTTTTTAATCTCAAGGCTACAAATGTGTCTTGGAAATGATTTGGATTGAATACTCAATCCTATGTTACACAATCACTATTGCATTTCCTCTTAAAGGTGTGATATGAAGAACAATAGTCTTGTTATATAAGAAAGTGAATTTGATTTTAATATGGAGACATTTTTGGAGAGGGGATATTTTTTTTATGTTATGGTTTATTTTATTAACTCCAAGCTTGCTTTCCTATTAAGGGTGTGATATGAAGAACAATAGTCTTGGTATACAAGAAAATTAATGCCATTTTAATATGAAGACATTTTTGGAAGGAGATATTGTTTTTTATGTTATGGTTTATTTTCTTAACTCCAAGCTTCGTTTAGCCTTTCTCTATATACATAAGAAAAAAATGCAAAGTAAAATCACAAATTTAAGTTATAGTTTTATATTTTATAATTATAAATGTAGTTTATTGCTAAAATATTTGACACACATTTATGTATTCAAATAAATTCTACTGTGAATGTTTTTTCTCCTATTATTTGATTACAGAAGTTTATTGTACTCCCTACTAAATAAAACAACTTTATTAATAAAGAATCTAATGCCAAATTGAAATATAACTAAAGTGAGAACTACTATGATATATCAAAGTGAATTTTTTTTTTTCTTAAAAAAAAGTTATACAAATTCACTTTAGTTTAAAATTGACATATTTTTAAAGAAAATTTAACATATAAACTATTTGTTTCATGTGCGGTTGAATTTCCATTACCTATTATGTTCAAACCTCACAGGGAGATATTTAACATTCTAGCCAACTTTAGGTAAATCAACATTCACATGAGATAAGTTGGACAAACAAAAATTTTATAATCCTAAAATTCTCTTACCTAATCCTCTTTTTAAATATGTATTGGATTTCCATTTATTGAAAAAAAGAAGGCAATATTAAGAACCTCCTAGAGTTATAAAAGGTAGCTAACATGAAAAATAAAAAAATTACTCATGACAACACAAAAGTGTTAATCTTAGTTGAATCATTAAAAAAATAAAAAGTGATAATAATTCTACCAGTTATATCATTACAAAAAATCATTTTCACAGTCAAATTTTTACAAATTTACTATTGTTCACAATCAAATTTAGACAAATTTACAATTTTTATATATGTGTATGAGACAATAAGAAAATTATAAAACCACCAATATAAAATATGATATTTCAAAAACTGGAGAATTAAAAATATCCTTCACAATCTTTGAACAATTTACATAAAATCTCATTAAAATATTTTAATTTCAAAATATTGATACCTTAATCAAATCATTATTATCTTTATTTAAAAAAAAAAACATTTAAATTTTATATTTAATAATTATTTTTACTAAAATAATATTAATTACTTTTAAACAATAAAATGTCATTTCTATTAATAAAATATTATATCTAACCATTACTAAATAAACAAAATGCTCTAAATGAAACCGAACAATAGTCAAAATAACTACTAAAGGATGAACATTAATTAAAAAAATCAGAGTTACTATAAAATGTCCATTCTTTATTTACATATATATTATGTCCATTCTTTATTTACGTATACATTTGATTCTATCAGGGCTTTATTTATGTATACATTTGATTCAACTTTATTTATGTATAAATTTGATTCAACTGGGAAAGAGTTTAGGTGGGCGGCCAACTGTTTCGCAAGCGTGTATGATTTAGGTGTAGTAGTATCCACTCTTAATAACTCCACAATATTTGTAAAGTGATATGGTGAAAAAGTTAAAAAATTGTTGATATAATTGGAATATAAAAATTATAATCGCATTCACTTGAACTCTATTTTAAAACCTATTCGAACTTCCAATACAATCTAAATGAGGATTCCATTTCATTATTACATTCATAAGTAAATAAGAGCGTAAAGAGATATTGAAAAAAAAATTTCGTATCATAAGAATGAGACGCCTCATCAAAAAACTAATACTAAAATGTAAACATTTAACAACAATGGACCTTGGATGTGGAGAGCCCTTGGTGAGTTTGAACCTATATTTTAAGATGAGGCCTCATCAAAAAACTGATACTAAAATGTAAAAATTTAACAAGAGTGGACCTTGGATGTGGAGAGTCCTTGATGGATTTCTGCCCATATTTTAAGATGAGGTAAACACTCTGTTGCCATAAACCTTAAATCAAGAACTTATCAATTTTTTTAAATCATTCTTTGGGCTAACTTCTATTAGTAAAATTCAGTTTTGGAGATGAAGTACATTGAAAATATTGATATGGAAGTAGTAAAAGAGCAAAAAGAAACGAGCGGAGAAATGTATGTTTGATATCATCTGCAAAAAGAAACAAGAGATCACTCAATCAGAAACAACTCTAATCATCTAAAAAATTTCTATAACATCGTCATTGAAATGATGTGTATTTCATAACATCGTCACAAATATTGAATGTCTCACTCATCCCTAGAACAATATCATGTGTAGTTTTTAGACCTACTGATGGAAGGATAGCTAGGGTTCTTAGCGACTCAACATATTCCCAACCTGGGTTCCAGGAGGCTCGACAACAGAGTTAGGTTGGTGCAAGGAAATGTCTTCTACTATGGTTGGTAGTGCTACTACAGGTTCGGCTGGTGGATTTCATTTGGCACAGGCTTGGCTAGTGGATTTCGAATCGGAAGATCGGTTAATGCCTCTAACACATTATTTGTTTGATCCAGTACTTCTTTCTTGGTGATCACTGTCTTGTTGCTATTCTCATTCTTGCGCTTGTTGTTATCATTCTTGCATGTGAGCTTTTGCACGAGCTGCTTGAATTTTTTCATTTCTATTTCAATAAACTTCGGTGGCTTTTGGTGAAGATGGATGACTAGTGTTGCTGCACCAAGCATCTTCTTTTTCCTCAGACTCTCTATTGATGTCAATCTTAGAGGGTCATATATTATTTCATAGTTAGGTGGAAGAGACATTAATAGCGTTTGGTGAGTTAGTTAGGTAGTCAGCTGAGCGTAAATGAAGGAGGCATGGATATAATAGCCTAAAACATTTCAATCGTCTAACATTTGACCCAATGGTGCATAGAGAGTGTAACACCCCCAAGTTCTATGCTTTTCAAGTTAGAAATTGAACATAAATCCAAATGGGAGTGGACCTCAATAGATAATTATTGTGTGGATGTAGTTAATTAATTATTTATGAAAAATAAATAAAATGTTTATGTGTGCACTATGACCAAATGAGAATTTGAGATCACTTGAATAATCCATGAGGTTATGGAAAGAGGTTAAGACTTTCCCCAAAATATTTCAAAAAGCCTTGAAATAAATTATTTCTAATTTAGATTTTTGAGGAAAAATCTAAATTCCCCAATGACGAGGAAAGTAGTTGGGAAGAGATAAAAAGCTAGAAAAGAAGAAAGCAGCTTTAAAGTCCCTAATTAAGGGAAGCCTAGGCAAACAGGAATAAAAGCATCCTGAAATTCTGGACGCAGAATTGGAAACATGATTTGGGGAGGGCATAGCTTAAGTAAGCTGCTCCATAACAGATTGAGGTTGTTCTGTCATTGGAGGATCTCAGCTCGCGGGTGAGTTCTGGAGATAGGAGAACTCTAAGGTTGGGAAGACTGGTCAGAGTATTGGTATGCATGCATAATTTTGAAGATTATTTTAAGTCTGTATTAAGTATATCAAAGTTATATGAATTATTGTGTTAGAATTTCTTATCCAAATTTTAGATTGACTGTTTTTTCAATACCTTATGCTGTTACAAACTAGATCTAATAGCTGAAATTTTAGTATGTTTAATAGCAGGGAGAAAATTAAGTAGGGACCATCACCCAGAATGTCGAAACCAAAGATGGTTTGGATCTGGGGATAGGTACCCTGTAGTAATAACGTTTAGAGATGATATATCATCTTAATGTCTAATCTAATAACAAATTTAGAGTTATATCTTGATGTCTTTTAAATGAAAATTTAGTTGCTGTGTTGTATAAACAGAAAATTTTAACAAAACTGTAAATAGGAACAGCAGGGAGAAAACAACTAAACCTGTTATAGAAGTATTGATTACAGTATAATAGTCATACTATAGTGACAAGAATTGTAGAATTAAGAATTTAAATTGTTCTATTACATGGAAGTTTAAATATACGAAATCAGAAATTAAATCCTAACTAAGTAACTAGGATCTGAAATTAGTGAGTATAAAATATCAAATTCGGTTTCATTACTTCCATTTGATTGCAGAAAAATAATCTATATTCTATATTCCAAGGGAAGATTTTAATATACACCAGAATTACAAATATGCTGAATAATTATAACAAGAATATAAGGAAAAAGTCTTACTAAAAATCTACTTAGGTGTTCTAAAAGTATATGTGTAGGAGAAGAGTAAAAAGCATATTTAAAATACTGGAAAAGATCATTTGTCCACTTTCAATATCAACTGCTGCAAAAGTAGTTGAAACAAATGAAGTTAAAGGAGAATATGTATATGTATGTATATATGCATATACATGGATGCTGAAACTCTATAATTATAGATGCTGGAATTTATATAAAGCTTGCGAATTGAAAAGTCAAAGGAAGGGAATATTGATCTGTTGGAGTTGGACAAAATGCTAAGGAACCGACCTGAGAAATGCAAACAAGTATATATATAAGTCGACTAGGTTGACTGATAAGAAATAAAGTCAAGCCAAATTTCCTTATGGGAAATCTTATAATAGTAAGAATATCTGTAATTACCAAAGTTGTGATCATAAATAGGAAAAATGAGGATTTTTTTTTTTTTTTTGTATGAGAGACGTTACAAATGGTATCAGAGCACAAGTTGAAAAAATTGGGCAAGTTATGTGCTCATAAAGAAACAATAAGCTGTTATAAATTTTATGAATATAAAAAAATGTTACTTTCAGTACTTTCAAGTATACAAATATCTTGGATATACTTTCAGGTATACTTGCATGACAATCTAATATCCAAGATTAAAACTCATAGGTAGAACTTAGCTAAAACATTGGGCAAATTGTGTACTCACACAGAAAATTACACTATAGTTGAAAGAAGGTATAAAAGGAGATACATATTAAAATATGGAGTGGAATTGAAAGTTAAATATTATTCTGAACTAGATAGTGGAATATAATAAACCATGATTGAATATATATATGATATTTAACCATGGAAATGGGAGAAGGAATTGAGTAAGGTGGTAAGAATTACCACGAACCCTTAATTCTGTAAATGGAAAAACTTTAGAACTAAATTTAATTATCAGCTTTGTATCATCACTTGATTAGTTTAGTTTTATCCTAATAGCTACTCAATTCTAATAGCTAAGACATAGTGAAGAATTGTATATCAACTAAATTATAATTCTGGTAAATGAAACAATTATTTCTATTACAATGGTAGTATAAAAAAAATTGATAGTGCTTGATTAACTTATTTTTACTGTGTAAAAGTATTATACCTAAATAAATATCTGTATTGTAATTCATCTTACATATGTTGCGAGTATATATTAAATGAAAAAGGAAGTATTCGGTATTGGACCGATTTAATTCAAGATTTCAGTTGGATAGATAAAGAGAAAGTTGTATAGATCACATTTTGAAGACTATATCTGAGTATATCCATATTAAAGGTTTTTTTTTTATCAGAGAATGTTTTCTAGTAGTAAATCAGCATTAACCCTGAAATAAGAAGAAACTTTACAATTTCACAAATCAATGCCATATTTAAAAATATAATCCAAACCAGGGTATGGTTGAGAAAGTTTCCAATTGTTCAAACCCAAATTTGGGGATATACATATTACAAGATAAAGACATGTAACTATTAAAAGAGTTCAGTCATAACTAAGTAGATAAATCGGAAATATCTCTTTTGATGCAATATCTCTATTGATGAAACTAATAGTAAACAGTAGATAAGAACACCGACACCAACCTGTATAAAGAGAAAACTTGAAGTTAAAAGAAAATTTGGGATTTCTAATCTCCATTTGATAAGCGGAGATGAAAAGTTTAAACGGATTTTGGGTAAGTTATATGGAAAAAAAATAAAAAAAATTGGGACTTAAAATGAATTTAAGTCGACAAAAACAATGTTATGAGGAGATAAGTTACCTCATTCAGCCAAATCTTCACTAGATGAAGGACACTGATACATTGACAACAGAAACCATATAACTGGTTAGAAATCAAATGAAATCGGAACTAGAGTAGAAATTAAAACAACTACCCTGGAAATTCGATAAAAATCTAAATACATGAAGTCAGAGCACTGAATTGGGAGTGACTCTAGAAAGAGAGATAATGATGACAAAATATCTATATGGAGAAACAGCAAAATACTAAAATCACAAATTTCTCCACTATCATTACGGCATTCAAATCGAAATATAGTTACTCATTATTCCCAAAAATAAAACAGTATGTTAAAGAAAAACCTTAAAATCGTTACTTTTACTATAACAGAGATTAAATATGAGAGAAATCGGTATGTATTACTTGCGTCAACGCAAGGGCCATTGCAATCAGTAGCTCGTTTCCCTTCTGCTTGTTAGATAAGAGTAAAGACACTGGAACATCACAAATTTATGATAATGAGCGTTCTAAAAAGATGAACGAAACAATGAACGGGGGAAGGGTTGAATGAGTACTGAAGACGGTCATTAAATACAAAGATTACTGAGAACGCTAAACCTAAATTTGAAGGATAAGGACCATCCACGTGTTGATAGGATTCAGCGAGAGACAGAAAAAAATCTTGTATCTAATCTCTGGAATGAATGCTATAGTACTGAGCTACATGGGAGTTGTTCGAACTGAAAAAAGAAAGAGTACCTACAGTGATAAAAGTTATGGCAACATGAATCTTAAGTACAAGGGCTGGTATCTTTTACCATAATTAAATTTAATGTTGTAGAATAAACCAAGTTAGTCACAGCTCTATGAAAGCATCCCCCTTCTCGGTGGTGATAGGAAATCGCACCAGCTCATATGCATATGTGATTTCGATCCATTGAATTTTTTTTGAAATCTGAAACCCAGTTAGTCGGAGAAGAACAATAAGATAATCACCAAAAAAATATATAATGTGTAAACCTCTTTAGTAAATCTTGGTTTAAACAAAAATGGTCAAACTGGGAAGTGAAAAAATTTCAAAATGTTAATTAAACAACTGTCGTTGAGAAGAAATACTGAAATTTAGTATACCCTTTTGGGAAGAATGTATATACTTTTTCTCAATGGTAAACAAAGCTAACTTAGACTCATTGGTAAAATTTAGAAATTGAGGGAGGAATATAATAAAAACACAAGATTGTTAACCAATTAAACACAGAGCCACCTCATAGTAGGAAGCATTAAACAAAGCAGTCACTGAATTGAAAATTTTGAAGAGGTAAACGTGGACAAGTGGCCATGGAGTGATCTGTAAAGAGGCAATATCACATTATACTCAATAGCACGCTATTGGGAAGAAACTAGCGTTTGATTTCCCCAGCGCCAGAAGATCGAGTTCAATGACATTTTAAAAACCTACAAAGAAATAATCATAAGCATAGAACAAACAGTTCAGGAAATGATGGCAAACCCATAGAAAAAAAAAACAAATCAGTTGTAGAATGAAATTACGAAACCAAAGGAAAACAAAGAAGACTATACCTGGCAGCCGTGAGACATGGTTGTAGTGAGCGAAAAAATTGGCTCATGGTTCGGTCCATTCAGGTTACAGGTTCTCTTCCCACGCAGAGAGAGAAAAGTTAGTTGTCCAAGGATAACACTTGACCGGAAGGAAAATGAGAATTGCGATTTTTGTATCTAAGTGATCTTTCAGACCACAGAAAACCCTAAACCAATCTTAGATCAACACCCTCCATGTGTTTGCAGATTTAGAAAGTCCCTCGAATCATACATCGAAAACTGGAGGGAAAGTGGCATGTGAAGAAGTACGTGTGAATTATTGCCGAGAGGCTCGAGGAATACATACAGTGTACTATGATGTACTTCTAGATTGAAATCGACGATCAATAATTATGATGGATCTCCATATAATCTTGGGTGTATCAAAATAGAAGATATGGTAGTTGAAGTATTAATTAGGTGGACGACACTTGCGTAAATTTTAGAGTCGTTATGGTGTCATAATAGGGTTAAGGCACGATTTAGAAGTTGGATACTAATGTCAACTAGGACATGTATACACCAAGACATTATTTTTAATTAGTTAAGTGAAGGTTGTATTAATTAGAGGTTAAACATGACATTAAGACCAATATGATAAACATATTATAACTGTGGATCCATTATTTTTAATTATAAAGATAGCGTATGGACTCTTCGAAAGAGAAACCAAGTATGGTATCAATTTAAAATAATAGATATTAGTCAAAGAGGAAAATGT
Organism: Pinus albicaulis; assembly: GCA_034641835.2. NCBI lineage: Eukaryota > Viridiplantae > Streptophyta > Pinopsida > Pinales > Pinaceae > Pinus > Pinus albicaulis. The sequence continues at coordinate 815,649,758 of CM076570.1, forward strand.
TGACAGTTAGAAGAGGAAAATGTTGACAGTTAGAACCATTATCGGTTGGTAAGGATAATTAAAAATGACATATATATTATTAAACAAAAGTATGTTTATTACTTTACATGGAGGAGAATATATATATATATATATATATATATATATATATATTAGTCACCTACGAATTTGTCGAATAGTAAAAATGAAAATAAGATTTCAACACTTAAGAGATATGAATAGATTTTTCATATAAAGTGGTGATAAAGTAAAGACTATATTAAGGGCATCAATATTGGTGTATTAAAAGACTTGTAATACAATTATATCCAAGTATGACTAATGAGATTATAAAAATAAAAATTAAGTAGAAAAATTAAATGAAAGTGTAATTCTGACGATATCTCAAGGGACGAGATGAGAAAAACTTTATACCCTCGAGATTAAGGGAGAAAAACTAATTCACTAGGGAAAATTAAAAGTGAATTCACCTTAAAATTTTATAATTAAAGTGGAATGCCATATTTGACCATATGTCTGGAATATTATTACTCTAATTATGGTTAAAGGAGTAAGAAACACTATTATGGTAGATTAAGTGTTACAAAGAAAAATTGGATGCTGGTATCTGGTAAAGTTACCAGGATGATTTTCAAGTCATGTATATTTAACTCATGACTAAAGTATTTGGTAATAAGCATATTTTAGTTCATGTACATGGAAGTTAATGAAGTGGTAATCTTAAATACGAGTTATAAATACGATCTAAATATTTGGCTAAATAATTGATTGGGTTAGTAATTGTGGATCATTTCATATTAAATAGTGTAATGTGGACCCATTACATTGAGTTATGAATGAATGAATGAAGGGATAAATCAAATTTTTCCAAGTGAGTTAGCTAAGGTAGAATTGAAAACCTAACAATTGTTTTTCTTAAATCCATGGGAAAATAATTATGAAAATTATCATGCATAGATAAGAATCCAATGGAGCACAATTATTTTCCTCAATATATTAAAATCCATTTATCAAGTGAACCATGGTTTTAGGTTGTAAGTGGTTTTTATCAAAAACCATGTGTTGTTTATAGAAACCATGGGTTGATTTCTAATGATTAGTAAAATTCACATATAAATATAATTGGTGAATCATCATTGGAATTAGTAAAGCATGAACATACAATTAAAAGTAAATGTACAACTTCTGGTGATTTAAAAAAAAAAAAAAAAAAAATTTGTGCAAAATTCATGTTGATGTATTCTTGGGAATGTAACTAATTATAGTAATAGATTATATATATTACTATAAAAGAAATATGTACTCACACTATAAAATTATGCTGGTGTAAATTTTATTAAATTTAATTTCCGTGAGTCTTAAATTCAAGGACAGAGTAATAGTGTGAAATCATACAGTTACAAACTAGAAGAAAGGAGCATAAGTTTTGAACTAGTGGATAAAATTGAGGAAACTTGAAAAAATGAAATAATGAAACATAAAAGTTGTACATAGGTATTGTCAGTAGGAATATGAAATTCATAAAAGAGGTTAGAAAAAAAAAAATCATGAGTGAAGTAAGAATTAAATTATAGACATTATTAACAAGCCTGGTTATTACTAATTAAATTGATTGGCTAACAAAAGAAAACAATGCGAAGGTATTGGAAGTACAACTATGGTAAACATAACCATGAATACGATACATTTGTTTTCTTTCATTCATAAATACTAATGAAAATTTGTAAATTTGTTTAGCCAAGTGTGTAACAGGAAATTGTACACTACAGAAACAAGGAGAAAAATGTGAAAATAAGTGCAGATAAATCACCTAGAAAATCAAGAAAAGCCGAACTGGACCAAGTTTGCGTGAGGAGAAAATCTCACTGAAAAACAAGAAAGGATAAGTAGTTGTACTAAAAACGCACTAAACCATTATGAACTTGAACGGTTTGACTAATAACTCAATTTCTTGAAATTATTGAAATTCAGAATGTTGTTGTGGATTATCAATTATATGTATCTGATATTACTTACATAAATTGGTATGAATTGTGGACAGAAAAAAGAAACAGAATAAAATATTTTCCAGACAGACTTCTTGCAAAGAAGTAGGAAGAAAATCAACTTCATAAGGTATCAGTAAATAGAGTGGAAGTAGAAGAGTACTCTGCCGAAAAACTGATTAAAGCTAGGAGCAAGGACGAAGGAGAAATCTTTGTCAAATTTGAAAAATCAACGTTAAAGTGTAACACCGATGATGGTGTTGGAAAGGATGGGACCAGTAGCTTATAAACTGGCCTTACCCTTGCATATTAAAGTTCATGATGTGTTCCATGTATCCTTATTGAAAAAAATTATGTACATGATGCTTCTTACATTATTGATTGGAATGTGATTCAGGTGGAACCAAAAAGTAAATTCCTTCCAGAGCCACTTCAAATCTAGGAGCGGGAAGAAATTGAACTGAAAAATAGAACAGTAGCCAGAGTAAAAGTGCAATGGAAGCACTTTATAGTTGAAGAAGCTACGTGGAAAAGAGAAGCTGAGATGATGGAAAAGTATCCATCTTTATTTTCAAAATGAACTATAGTGGTTAGTTGTTAACACTGAGGATGGTGTTTGTTTTCACGGGGGAATATGTAACACCCCCAAGTTCTATGCTTTTCAAGTTAGACATTGAACATAAATCCAAAGGGGAGTGGATCCCAATGGATAATTATTTTGTGGATGTAGTTAATTATTTATTTATGAAAAATAGATAAAATTTTATGTGTGCGCTATGACCAACTGAGAATTTTAGATCACTTGCCTAATCCATGAGGTTATGGAAAGAGGTTAAGACTTTCCCCAAAATATTTCAAAAAGCCTTGCAAGAAATTATTTCTAATTTAGATTTTTGAGGAAAAATCTAAATTCCCCAATGATGAGGAAAGTAGTTGGGAAAAGATAAAAAGCTGGAAAAGCATAAAGAAGCTTTAAAGTCCCTAATTAAGAGAAGCCTAGGAAAATAGGAATAAAAGCATCCTGAAATTCTGGACGCAGAATTGGAAACAGGGTTTGGGGAGAGCATGTCTTAAGTAGGATGCTCCATAACAGATTGAGGTTGGTCTGTCATTGGAGGATCTCAACTCGGGGGTGAGTTCTGGAGATAGAAGAACTCTAAGGTTGGGAGGATTGGTCAGAGTATCGGTATGCATGCATAATTTTGGAGATTATTTTAAGTCTGTATTAAGTATATCAAAGTTATATGAATTGTTATGTTAGAATTTCTTATCCAAATTTCAGATTTAGTGTTTTTTCAGTACCTCATGCAGTTACAAACTAGATCTAATAGTTAAAATTTTAGTATGTTTAATAGCAGGGAGAAAATTAAGTAGGGACCATCACCCAGAATGTCAAAACCAAAGATGGTTTGGTTCTAGGGATAGGTACGCTGCAATAATAACGTTTAGAGATGATAGATCATCTGAATGTCTAATCTAATAACAAATTTAAAGTTGTAGCTTGCTGTCTTTTAAATGAAAATTTAGTTGCTCTGTTGTATAAACATAAAATTTTAACAAAACTGTAAACAGGAACAACAGGTAGAAAACAACTAAACCTATTACAGAAGTATTGATTACAGTATAATAGCCATACTACAGTGGAAAGAATTGTAGAATTAAGAATTTAAACTGTTCCATTACATGGAAGTTTAAATATACGAAATCAGAAATTAAATCCTAACTAAGTAACTAGGATCTGAAATTAGTGAGTATAAAATATGAAATTCGGTTTCATTACTTCCATTTGATTGCAGAAAAATAATCTATATTCTATGTTCCAAGAGAAGAGTTTAATATACACTAGAATTACAAATATGCTGAATAATTATAACAAGAATATAAGGAAAAAGTCCTATTGAAAATATACTTAGGTGTTCTAAAAGTATATGTGTAGGAGAAGAGTAAAAAGCATATTTAAAATACTGGAAAATATCATTTATCCACTTTCAATATCAATTATTGCAAAAGTAGTTGAAACAAATGAAGTTAAATGAGCATATTTATATGTATGTATATATGCATATACATAGATGTTGAAACTCTATAATTATAGATGCTCGAATTTATATAAAGCTTGCGAATTGAAAAGTTAAAGGAAGGGCATATTGATCTGTTAGAGTTGGACAAAATGCTGAGGAACCGACCTGAGAATGCAAACAAGTATATATATATATATATATATATATATATATATAAGTCGACTAGGTTGACTGATAAGAAATAAAGTCAAGCCAAATTTCCTCATGGGAAATCTTATAATAGTAAGAATACCTGTAATTACCGAAGTTGTGATCGTAAACAAGAAAAAGGAGGAAATTTTTCTTTGTGTGTATGAGAGAGACATAGTGGAAACTAGAAGAGTTGTTTTCAAAGAAGGACTTCTTACGGCATAATTAAGGTTTTAATAAAATTAAAAAAGAGAATATTTGTATATTTAAAGATGTAAAATTTATATAGTATAAATAGTACTAGTAAGAACCAACATAGATTCATCTTAACTAAGGATCCAAGCGATGACAACAAACAAAGTGACTAGGAGAGAGGGAGGTGAGAGAGAGGAGAGAGGGAGAGAGAGAGAGAGATGGATTTGGAGGGGGAATGAGAGGGAGGGAAGAACCAAGACATAAAGAGAGAGAGAGAGAGAGTAAGCAAGATAAGAGGAGGGGAGAGAGATAGGGAGTGAAGGGAAAGAGAGAGAGAGAGACATAGAGATTGAGGGGAAAGAGAGAAGGGGAGAGGGAGGGAGATAGTGATGGAGTTTGAGGGAAGAGAGAGAGACAGAGAGATATGGGGGCAAAGATAGAGGGAGGTAGGAGAAAAATGGAGCGAGATGACTCAAGAAAGAGATGGAGTTAGAGGGGGACAAAGGGAAGGAAGAAGAAACGATAGAGGGAGAAAGGTGGAGAGAGAGAGGGAGTGACAAGGGAGCGATGGGGAGAGAGTGAGGAAGAGAGGAGAGTGGGAGGGAAGAGAGAGAGAAGTGGAAAAGAGGAAGAAAGAGATATAGATAAGGGGAAGAGGGAGTGGCAGAGAGGAAGAGGGTGGGAGAGAGAGAGAGAGAGTTTGTGTGTATGTTTAGGGGTTGAGATAAAGAGAGGGAATAATAAAGAGATACATAGATACAAATATAGATGTTATATAGTGAGTGTGTATGTTTGGGGGCTGAGATAAAAAGACGTAATAAGCAAGAGACACATAGATAGAAATATAGATATTATATAGTATTATATAACAAGGCTAGATCTATTTTAACACCCAATTTATCAAGCTCATGAGCGATAAAATCTCTCAAGGTGCAAACTGTTTCTCAAATTTTACACTCAAAAAAGAGCTTTGCACCTTAAGATATTAAATCCCTCTCTGAGCTTAATAGAAAATGAATCTAAACTCATATATATGGTATATTTAGGCCGATAGGCCTTCTCTTTTGAATCAATCCTTTTCTACCTTTTTCAACCATTTTATTTTGATAATGACACATGCAAAAGTGGTGCCTATCTCAATACAATTCTCAATTTAATCTACACTTTTTCTATATATCTAAAATTTGGCACACATTTTTTTCAAGCCCGTATTTCTCTCTCCTCTTGACATGTTGTTCCCCGACATTATTCCTCTATGCACTCATTACTCTCCAAAACGACCGATACACCTGTAATTTATAGTTGCAACATTTTTGGTCGGTACTCAGCCACGAAGTTCCATACCCAACAATTTTTGCGCTGCACTCTACCACAGATTTCCATACCCAACAATTTTTGCATTACACGATCAATAGATTATGGCTTCCATTGCACATTATGAACATATCTGCTGCTGTGTCTGGTCAAATTTCATCAACAACTCGTATTACACCTATTTGTATTACCTTCTTTCTAAATTTTCTTCTTATTTTTGTTTCAGTGTAAATCATGTTGTGACTCTTGTTTCAGTGTGAATAATATTATGACTCCTGCAAGAGGATTCATTTTCTACCTTAAAGAGTAGGTTTAGCCTTTGTGCATTTTTTTCTCATAATATTTTTGTATGGAAAATTAAAGTCTATTATGTGTTTATAGCGAAAGAGTGGAAAAATAGTATGTGTTTATAGATAACCTATCCCGTGTTTACAGCTGAGAACAGGGTACATGCTTGAGTGGAGCAGCTTCAAGTGAAAGCAATAGAGAAGTGTGGAAACTACGAGTGGGTATTTAATAAATGTGTTTTTAATATTTATGTGCAAATGGATCATAACAGAAGATGGAAATCTAGTTGTTTATGTATGTGGAGTGAACTCACAGTGTTGTTATTATAATGTTTTAATTGTATAACTTAGTTTGTAACATGTAGATCATTTGGCAGGTGTGGTTGTTTATGTATTTGGAATGAACTCACAATGTTTTCATTGTAATGCTTTAATTACATAACTTAGGTATGCAACATGTAGATCATTTGGCAGGTGTGCTGTTAGACTTGCTTGAAAACCTTTTTAAATTCATGCCTTTACAACGATTGAGTGCAGGAGAAGCTCCAAGTCATCCATTCTTTACATATGGAACGATCAAGTGTAGGAGAATCTCTAAATCATCCATTCTTTACAGATGATTACTATTAGAAGGTTTGGAAATGATCCACGTAGTTGATCTCATGCAATGTTTGACTTGAAACTCTTACCATAACTCTAAGGATGTACGTAAATTTTTCTTGTGCTCTAAAGTATTTGGCATGATGGTGAAAGGCACACTTGTTCTGGGATGGCTGAGAGTTTTCATAGTGCAAAGGCAATTGTAAAATTAACATAACAGCAAAAGTTGTTTTTGTATATTTAAACTATCTGATATGCATGATGTGTTGAGTTTTCATAGTGCAAAGGAAATTGTAAAATTAATATAACATTCATTATTTCAGCAAAAGTTTTCTTGTGTATTTAAACTATCTGATATACATGACATGTTTTAATTTGGTTCTATAATATATATTGTAATACTAATTATATTATTGAATGTGCCAAGTATTGATCTTTATGAGAGTGGCCATTGATTAGATATATTGGCATCTTGGAATATTTCTCCAGTATTCTTTTAAGTGCCTTCCTTCCATTTATTTAATATTCTCGGGAAAAAAAAGTTTATAATTTTATTTTGAAAGCTTTGTCAGTAAGTGGGATACATTTAGGAAATTTTCAATTTTTAATTTATGTATGGTTCCTTAATTGCAAATAAATGACTAGGAATTCCTAAAACCATTACAGAATTAAAGGGTATTTGTTGTATGGAAACATCTTGAATTTATAATGTGGAAGTATTTGTATTGTTGTTGTGGTTAATTCACTTATTGGCGATGTTATTACATTGCAAGTTTTCCTTTACTATGTTGTTGACTTTAGTGGGGTTCACTAATTTTTTATTTTTCTAACTTTGCTAATAGAATTTAATTAATTTTCTCATTCAACATTTCATTCTTGGGTTGATTAAAAGAATATATATATGTCTTCATGAAGGAAATTTATAAAGGCAAATAGATTGAATTTAAGTTAAAACTAATGTCTCCATTAAATAGGGGATTGGTAATGTTTGGGTAGAGGAAAGTTTTTAGTTTAACGTACTTAAGGGCAACTATTAACACATTACAGGAATTCTATGAAGACATTACAGGAATTATCTTAATGGAGAGATCCCATTAAAGATATTGCAGGAATATTCTTACTCGAAAATTGAACCAGATTGGGAGCGATGAGGTAAATCGAGGAAATTTTTTAGATTAACTTAGTGAAGCAGAACATGAAGGCAATTTTTAGATTAACATAGTGAAGGGAAACAATGAAGGCTTTGCAGGAATTATCTTAATGGAAACTAAAAGAAAAATTGCAAGAATTATCTTACTCAAAAATTAAACCATTATTTTGTTAATGACTTTTGGTTATAGTATAAGAAGAATTAGTATTATAAAAGTGAGTAAATTCTAATAAATCTCAAGACTTTAACTTTTTATCTTTATAATAATGATATTATATTATTATATATCTAATCAAATATTTATTATATGTATATCTATCCAATTAAAAATTTTAATTTTATATTAGCTTACTATTTTAATAAACAAATATTCAAAATAAAATTCAAAATTTAAAAAATATATTATATATAAATATAGTTTGAGATAATTATTAATATAAATTTTTAATTTTATTAAAATGTGGAAAAAAGGAATTTACATATATAAAATAACTTTTAATAATATTATTTGAAAAGTATTAATTATTTTTTTTATTATTTTAATGATATTAATAGTATTATTTTTTTATTATTTTAATGATGTATATTTATAAATAAACATATTTTTAATAATAATACTTAAAAAGTATTAATTATATTTGTGTTTTTGTATTTACAAATATAAAAAAATTATATAAAATAATACAATTGTTTTTTTTACAAATATAAATAATTAAGAAAAATAATATAATTGGTTTATAAAATAATACAATTATATTTTTACAAATATAAAAAGGGGTAATCAAGAAAATTACAAATTTCAATATTACAATTTATTAAAACTTATGTATTATATTTATTTAATTTATAAATTATAAATAAATTAATTAGACATTTAAATTAGCTAAATGTATTTTTTAATTCATAAAATATTTAATTAGGCATTTATTTTTAGTTTTAGAGTAGTGTTGAATTTACTATAAGACAATTTTAAAATCTTAAATATTTATAAAAAATTAATAAGATTTTATATTTGGTATTTGGTTTTACTGTAATGTTGAATCATGAAAATTATAAATTTCAATATTAAAAGTTATTAAAATTTATTTAACATATTTATTTAAATTATAAATTATAAAGAAATTAATTGGACATTTATATTATCTAAATATATTTTTTTGATTCATAAACGATTTAATTAGGTAATTATTTTTTGTTTTAGAGTAGTGTTGAATTTTGTATAAGATCATTTTAAAATCTTCGATATTTATAAAAATTTAATCAAGAATTTATATTTGGTATTTGGTTTTATTGCAATGTTGAATTTAATATAAGATAGTTTTAAAATCTTTGATATTTGTAAAAATTTAATCAGGGATTTGTATTTGGTATTTGGTTTTGGTGTAGTGTTAATTTGTTTTTTTTATAATTAATTTGGCATTTATATTAAATACATGTATTTTTTAATTCATAAAAGATTTAATTTGTTGCATTTATTTTTAATTTTATTATAGTGTTGAATTTAGTATAAGATAGTTTCAAAATATTTGATATTTATAAAAATTAGATTATATTTGGTATTTGGTTTTATGGTAGTGCTGAATTGAATTTATTAGAAGATGGTTTTAAAATATTTAAGATTTATAAATCTTTTAGTATGTATATATTTAAGCATAAACATATTGTATTTTAATATTATGTTGAAAACAAAATATTATATTAAAATATTAAAAAAAAATATGTTAAAATTAAATATGATATTTAGATAAAAGATCTTTCAAACTTTGTAGTGATGATATTTTTTTAAATTTATTTACTACAATTTATATAATTTGTTCCAAAGTAATTTATTAAACATCATTAAACATCATTCATTTTTATTTTAGATTAAACTATTGAACTTGTGTAAATTTAGGTAAACATAAATTAGTATTGCCTTGATTAAAATATAAAAAAAATGTGTGATGTTGGAGTTTGTAAGATAAATCAATATATAGGATGATTTCCATACATGGATTAAAAAAAAATATTGTAATGTTTTTTTGATGTTCTATTTCATGATAATGTGATGAACATGCGATATGTTTGTAGAATTTTTTGTTTTTTATCTTAATTTTTTGTGGATTTTTAATTTAGAACTAGACAATATGGGAAAAATACATAAACGTTATTTTGAGCTGTGTATAATAGGTGTAGGATTGCTCTCCTTGAGCTATGAGGTTTTATTAGCCTGAGTCAGAATTTTAGCAGCATTTTCTTGTTTTTAAATATTAGATGTCTTATTGCATTGATGGAGGCCTAGCAACATCTCCACATATATGGGACAACTCCCATTTGCATTACTTCATTGTTTTCTCAGTCAGTGGGGAGTGTTCCTTAAAACAACTTTAGTTTTGTAAATATTTTAGGTCTATTTTTTTCTAATATTTACCTTTGTAACATACACGGATTAAAACAGAAAAATACACCAATAAAAAAAACTATAGTAGTGTTACCCTCTAGTGGGATTATTATACATCAGTCTCATGTAATTATGGTGCAGTTGACATTTATTTCTAAAGTTGATGCGATAGATGCATTTATGGTGAGGTACTACCCTCTATGGTCCGATTTGTTTAAAACTTGGTTGAAATCACATGGCTGTACATATATTTATTTCACCCTATGTCACGGCATTTGAGATTAATATAGTTCTGGAGGCTTCGGTTCTTATAAATCTATACCATGCACTCTTATTTATATTTCGAACTATGGTTATGTGTAAATCCAAATACATGCAACAATTATATATATATATATATATATTTCGGACTTTGGTAATGGAATGATTACTCCTCGGGATTATCCATACTGTCCCGTCATTCTGCTCCCGGCGAGATCTAGCCCTTGGTTGCAAACTGGATCCTACGGTGTGGATTGATTAGGGTTGGATAATGTCTATCCCGCCCGTAACCGATTCTTCAATCCATTGTCGCGCTGCGTCGGTGCGTTTAGAGGCGAGGTCCTCTGCCCTTAGGGTTTTTTGCACCATGCTGGTCCTGCTCCGTCAGACTATGGTGCTTCTGGGCGAGATTGTTACCTCAGCCACCAGGTTTGGACTTGTTCTTCGTTCGCAGCACTGTAGTTATGATTTTTGTCCGTTTTTGTACAAGTTCTGGAGAGAAATTATGCAGTTTCTACTTCTTTCTCTGGTCTATGCGTCCGAAGAAAAGCGTACTGATGGTGGTTCTATGTTTCATGGTTTTTCTTCGGCCCGGCCGTAAATTGCGGTAAATTCAGCCCCAGATTTCCTAACTGCGTTTTTGCAAAGGTATCATTGTGTTCGGGCATTCCGAGACGAGACAGTTTCTTTACTTTTGTTCTTGCTTCAGTTTGAGGTAGGTTTTTAGGTTTTGCTAACAATTGCTACAATTTTTGCCTGCCAGGTACTCCTTCTCTCGTTCAGCTATTGCAGCAACAATGGCTTATTCCTCTGCTCCAATAGAGCTAACCCATCGTTTTACACAGGTATTTAAATCTTCGCTGTCGGAGTTTGTCCCCGAATTCCTTTTCCAGAATTTCTTGGCTGAGGATGCCGAGAGTATATCAGAGTTTCTGAACTGTCTTTTCTGAGTTTAAATCTGGCTATTATGGCAATGTTTATGTAATTATTGGCTAACTCAGCCAGGGTTTTTCTACGACTCTTTTAACTTAAAGAGGGGTTTTTGCGGAGGGTTTTTGCTCCCTTCCGGTAGTTAAGCTATATCACCCTGAATGTTTTCTGGTTGCTGAACAATCTTATTCCAGACTTGTTATGATATGCGCTCCTGTCAGGGACTTCTCTGTGTTTTGATAACAACAGTTTTTATGGAACATGAGTGAAAGAAAAGATTTATATATACATATATTTGCATTTTCAATTCTGTGTATTGTTCAGTTTACATGCGGTGATTTTGAAGTCTTTGTGAGGCGTAAATCCAAGATTTACTTTTGCGGCTACAGGTTTTTGGCTGTAGGCTACATGAGATTATGAGTTTTTTTTTTTTTTATTATGGTAACAACCTGCATGTTTACGATTTTCCGCTATCCTTGTGTTCTATGGTTTTTATGCCTCTCTGGTCGACATTGGTTCAAGAGTATATGTTCTGCTTGGGGTTAGCTTCCTGTTTGAACTGTACAGTGATTTTGAAAGTCTGTTCTGGAAAAAGAAAATGATGAATTCTAGCTAGATACGGTTCTGTTCTTTTTTTTATAACTCTAAAAATCTATTCTGGAAGTGACCGGACCACTTTTAGTCCGAGATGTCGTGGAGAGAGACGACCAACCCAGAAGCTTGTTTTGCAGGCACTATGGGTTAACGGTCTCCCTCATTCTGTTGATTTAGTAGGTAATGCTTTTCCTTACAGTACCTAATTTGTTTTCTTTTTAAATATGAAAGATTCTTCCTACTGTTTCATTTATGGTTCAATACAGAGAAGTTCTCATTCTAAATCTGTTCTCTGTTTATTTAACTATTACGAACACAGATCCTTCAAATTTACATTCCTAAGTATACGAAAAGTTACTGGAAATAAGAAACAATACTATCATTGTTTTCTATTTAATACAAAATAAGAATATAAGCCCTTTAGTCTATTACCATATAACCAGTGATTATCTTTTCCTGCTAATAACAAATACGGAAAATCTACTCATCTGACCCGAATTCCGAGTACTGTAGTTTATTGCCTCCCTTCCACGAGCTGGGCGATTACGTCCTGCAGTTCTCCCCCGAGCTCAAGTCTGAGTCGTAGTTAGTACAGAAATCCTGGAGGAGGTTCTCGAGACAGTCCGGTCCAAACTCTCCGACTCCAGTGGAAAAACAGCAGTCCTGGGGAGCTCACGGGACAATCCGGTCCAGATCTCCAAGCCAGAGTATTGTCTGTCCTGGAATATATGTTTTTCTTCCAGCCTACAGAGTTTCTTTGTACACAGATCCAACCCCAAACTCTCCTTGGAATGCTTTATTTATTCCAGAGTTTTGGATAACTGTGAAAACTATTTTTTCTAACTAACACCAGATCTTGATTTACTTTTTACCAACCATTTACTTATGAAACCAATTTCACAGTAAATATTTATTTAAAAAAAAAAATAAACATTTGATTTTTGTTCACACATTCTCATCAAAATGACTCAGCAATCCCAACTAGTCCTTAACTAATAGTAAAAACATCTAATTATTTGTTTCCACTAAAATGGTGGTTACAGTTTCCCCCCCCAGGGGAGAACACCATCCCCGGTGTTCTTATTCTCTCGCAGATAAAAGTTCTGGATAAGCTTCACGGACGAAACTCTCGTCTTCCCAAGTGGCCTCCTCAGGTCCAAAGTGCTTCCATTGCACTTTAACCTGGGCGATGGCTCGTTTCCGGAGCATGATTTCCCTCCGGTCTATTATACTGTGGGGCTCGACCAGAAACTCTCTGTCCAGTTCTACCTGCACAAAATAAACTTATGTTACTCATGTAAGTCTTTAACATCACACTATCATTTTAACCATTATGCATTCACTACCTGAATGTTTTGCCAATGGATTATGTGTCTAGGATCATGAACGTATCGTTTCAATAACGATACATGAAAGACGTTATGCACCCGAATGTGGCTAGGAAGCGCTAAGCGATACGCCACTGGTCCCACTCTTTCCAATATTTGGAAAGGACCACAGAATCGAGGTGCTAGCTTTGCACAAGATGCCCATCTCAATGTGCTCTTCTTTGGTTTAATCCTGACATACACGTGATCTCCAACTTCATATTCACGGTATGATCTCTTCCTGTCTGCATACACTTTCTGCCTGTCTTGTGCTGCCTTCAAATTCTGTCGGATCTTCTTTACCTCCGCTTCCATTTCTGCTAACATATCTGGTCCCAACATTAGTTTAGCCTCAGGGTTGCCCCAATTAATGGGGGTTCTACACTGTCGCCCATATAATGCCTCAAACGGACTCATCCTTAAGGACTCTTGATAACCATTGTTGTATGCAAATTCTATCAAATGTAGATACTCTTCCCACTTAACGGGTTGCTGCATGACATACATCCTTAACATGTCCTCCAGTATCTGGTTCACTCGCTCGGTTTGACCGTCCGTTTGCGGATGGTATGCAGTACTAAAATGTACTTGCATCCCTAAACCTGTAAACAGGGCCTTCCAGAAAGCTGATGTGAACTTTACATCCCTGTCTGAAATAACAGTCTTAGGAATGCCATGCAGCCTGAAGATCTCACGCATAAATAAGTCAGCTATCTGTACTGTTTTATAAGTGGATTGGACAGGTATAAAATGTGCCGATTTACTTAATCGGTCTACAACTACCATTATAGAGTCATTTCCTCGTTTTGTTTTCGGTAGTCCAGTAATGAAATCTAATGAGATTACCTCCCATTTCCATTCAGGGATAGGTATGGGCTGCATTAATCCAGCAGGATGCCTATGCTCCACCTTCACTTGCTGGCACTCTAAACACTTACTCAGATAATTCGCTATATCTTTTCTCATGCCTGACCAACAGTAATCCTTTCGAATAGCTGTCAGCATCTTTTGATACCCTGGGTGTCCCGCATAATTGCTTCTATGATATTCATCTAGTATCATGGTTTTTAATTCCATTCGGTTTGGGATAACTATCCTCTTCTTGAATACCAGCAACCCATCCTGGTTGATCTCATAATCTCCCTGTCCACCTTGACCTTCAGGTGCTTGTGTTTGCTGCCACAAGTATTTATATTCAGGATCCTGGTCTGCTTCCATTCTGATTTGATCCAAAAATCTGGACTCAACTTGATTAACATATAACTCGTAAACGCCGTGCAGTTTTCTGCTCAAAGCATCTGCTACCCTGTTCTCTTTACCTTTTACATGCTGCAAATCTATATCAAACTCGCTCAGGAAAGCATTCCATCTTGCTTTTTGGGAGTTTAAATCAGCTTGTTTAAAATAGTTGGTTAAACTACTATGATCAGTCTTTAATACAAACCTTTTTCCAAGTAGATAGTGTCTCCATACTCGGAGAGCGTGCACAACTGCGGTCAGCTCCAAATCGTAAGCTGAATACCGCTGCTCATAATCTTTTAACTTGCGAGATTCATATGCTATCACTTTTCCCTCTTGTGATAATACAGCTCCAACTCCCTCCTTGCAGGCATCTGTACAAACTTCAAATTCTTTATCCGGGTCTGCCACACTTAGTACAGGTGCTGTTGTCAATAACTGCTTCAATTTCTCAAAACTATCTTGACATTCCTTTGTCCATCTAAAAATCTTTCCCTTCCTTTGCAGGGAAGTAATGGGATAGGCTATCTTTGAAAACCCCTTTATAAACCGCCCGTAATAACCAGCGAGACCCATAAAAGATCGTATATCTGCCACATTTTGTGGCACCTTCCATTCCATAATGGTCTTGATTTTCTCTGGGTCTACCGCTATTCCCTTTTTAGATATTACGTGCCCAAGGTACTATATTTCTTCCTTGAAGAAATCACACTTGCTGAGTTTTGCGTATAGCTGATGCTTCCTTAACAATTCCAATACCACCCGCAAATGCTCCTTGTGTTCCTCCGCATTCTTTGAATAAATTAATATGTCATCAATGAAGATTAGCACAAAGTTATCCAAGTAAGGGTGAAAGACACTATGCATCAGTCTCATAAAAGTGGCTGGTGCATTAGTTAACCCAAAAGGTAATACCACGAATTCATAGTGGCCGTACCTTGTGCGAAAAGCAGTTTTGTGTATATCTTCATCCTTAATTCGGATCTGATGATAACCAGACCGCAAATCAATTTTTGAAAACACAGTAGCTCCCCTTACCTGATCAAACATATCATCAATACGGGGTAGAGGATACCTGTTCTTAACAGTTAGCTTGTTTAATTGCCGATAATCCATGCACATGCGCATGGTTCCATCCTTCTTCCTAACAAACAGTACAGGTGCTCCCCAGGGTGACACACTGGGTCGTATGTACCCCTTATCCAATAATTTCTGAAGCTGCATTTTCAGCTCGGTCAATTCAGGCACACTCATACGGTAAGGAGTTTGCGAGATTGGTGATGCTCCCGGCAGCAATTCTATGGTAAAATCCACTTCTCTTTTTGGTGGTAATCCTGGCACTTCTTCAGGAAATACATCCTTAAATTCCTATATTACAGGGATATCTTCTAATGCAGCAGTTTTATTCTTAGGTTCAGTTAGTCCAACTTGTATAGCATACAGTTGGCATCCCTTCCTTATGCATCTCCCCATTTGGGAAGCTGTAATTGGGCGCAGATGTACAGGCTTCCTTATGCCTTGAATCTCATGGCGAATACCATTATGATCCATGTAATAAACTATCTTCTCTTTACAGTCTATAAGCGTCCAGTGCTTCTCCAACCAATCCATACCCAACAGTACATCATAAGATCCCAAAGGCAGAACATTTAAGTCCACCACCAACTGCTGTCCACCGATTTGCAGTGCACAGTCTGGTATTTTGGCACTAACTTTTCTTTTAGCCCCTGTAGCTAACTGGACCAACCACGTCTTTTTAAACTTTTGACTTGGCAATTTACAGATTTCTACTAATTTAGGACTTATGTAACTTAAACTGGCCCCCGGATCTACCAAAACAGAAACAGTTTGGGATAACAATTTACCTTCCAGTTCTATCATGGTGGGCTGAAAATTGGCTTGCCGGTCCTCCAGTGCTGCGTTAATTCTGGGTATGTTTCGAGCAACATCTCCCACAGTAGAGGCTTCCTGCAAATTATTTACTGCCTCAGTTTTACCCCGTTGTGGGCAATCTCGGTAGTAGTGCGCTGCCTCGCAGCCCCAACACTGCAGAGGTGGCCTCTAGTTTTGTGGCTGTTCAGGTTTACTTGAAGCTTCCACCGTTTTGTCTTCCCCAGGCCATCTAACCCGCTGATGGTTCCTACCGAATTGCTTGTTGATTGAGGTTCTGACGTTACTTCTGAAATTGCTAGTTTTGCTTTTCTTGAACCCAGCATTGTTTCTGTTATCCCTCCTTGTTTGCCATCCTTTTCCTTGGTCTATCTTGTTTTTCGCCTGCTGATAGCACAGTCTTGCCTTTCTAATAGCCTCGTCCATTGTCTTAGGATTTTCAAACTCAATACGCTCCTTCATGTGAACAGGTAAACTGCTCAGAAATCTTTGGAATTTGGCTTTCTCTTCTCTTAAATACGGTACATAGCGCAGTAATGATGTAAACTTGGTGATGTAATCATCCATGGTCAGTTGTCCTAGCCTTAACTCATGGAATTCTCGAGCTTTCTCATCATAAAAACGCTCAGTTAAATACTTGTCCTTGAAATACTGTTGAAACTTTTCCCATGTCACATCGGAATCCTCTATTCCCCGCACGTTCCTTACTTCTTCCCACCATAAGGTGGCTTTGTCTTTTAGCTGGTAAATGACTATCCGTGCTTTAAGACCACTGTCATATTCATACACCTGAAAGTATTTGTTCATATTAATCAACCATGCCTCAGCTACTTCCTCTTTTTTGCCATCAAACGTAGGCGGTTTTATTTTTCTGAATTCCCCGTGCAGCTCCACCTTTTGCTTTTTACTTGTCTTCCGTTCGGTTTCATTCTAAGATTCAGCCTCATTAAAATTCCTGTTTGGATGACTCCGCTGTGACACACTTCTTTCTTTTTGGCTCACATTTTTTTCATCTGTTTGCTGCTCATTTCCCTCTTGAAATTATCTGCCAGCACTGGATTTCTCAATCCTCTGATTTTGTTTATCTAAAAGGCTTGTTAGGATCCTTTCCTGTTCCTGCATCATCCTAGCATTTTCCCTTCGTACTCTCTCCATTTCTTCCTGTAACTGTTGTACTGTGTGCAACAGAACGCGAGTCTGTTGTTGTTGTTCTTCCATCAATCTATTAGACCGCTGATGCTGCTCTATTCCCAACTGAACCCACATTTCGGGGTTTCCCTCTGGTGGCGGTTGAATGTCTCCGACATTCCGCTGTTGCTGTCGTAAAGGTGTCTGTCTTGTTTGTCGTTCCATCTATTTATCTAACTGTGCAAGACACACATACAATTGTAACGTCAGTTGGCCCAATAGGGTCCCAGCCTTGTAACAGGCTCTGATACCACTTGTAACATACACGGATTAAAACAGAAAAATACACTAGTAAAAAAAACTATAGTAGTGTTACCCTCTAGTGGGATTATTATACATCAGTCTCAAGTAATTATGGTGCAGCTGACATTTATTTCTAAATTTGATGCGATAGATGCATTTACGGTGAGGTACTACCCTCTATGGTCCGATTTGTTTAAAACTTGGTTGAAATCACATGGCTGTACATATATTTATTTCACCCTATGTCACGGCATTTGAGATTAATATAGTTCTGGAGGCTTCGGTTCTTATAAATCTATACCATGCACTCTTATTTATATTTCGAACTATGGTTATGTGTAAATCCAAATACATGCAACAATTATATATATATATATATATTTCGGACTTTGGTAATGGAATGATTACTCCTCGGGATTATCCATACTGTCCCGTCATTCTGCTCCCGGCGAGATCTAGCCCTTGGTTGCAAACTGGATCCTACGGTGTGGATTGATTAGGGTTGGATAATGTCTATCCCGCCCGTAACCGATTCTTCAATCCATTGTCGCGTTGCGTCGGTGCGTTTGGAGGCGAGGTCCTCTTCCCTTAGGGTTTTTTGCACCATGCTGGTCCTGCTCCGTCAGACTATGGCGCTTCTGGGCGAGATTGTTACCTCAGCCACCAGGTTTGGACTTGTTCTTCGTTCGCAGCACTGTAGTCATGATTTTTGTCCCTTTTTGTACAAGTTCTGGAGAGAAATTATGCAGTTTCTACTTCTTTCTCTGGTCTATGCGTCCGAAGAAAAGCGTACTGATGGTGGTTCTATGTTTCATGGTTTTTCTTCGGCCCGGCCGGCCAGAATTCAGCATTCTAAATTCGGCCCGAGATTTCCTAACTGCGTTTTTGCAAAGGTATCATTGTGTTCGGGCATTCCGAGACGAGACAGTTTCTTTACTTTTGTTCTTGCTTCAGTTTGAGGTAGGTTTTTAGGTTTTGCTAACAATTGCTACAATTTTTGCCTGCCAGGTACTCCTTCTCTCGTTCAGCTATTGCAGCAACAATGGCTTATGCCTCTGCTCCAACAGAGCTAACCCATCGTTTTACACAGGTATTTAAATCTTCGCTGTCGGAGTTTGTCCCCGAATTCCTTTTCCAGAATTTCTTGGCTGAGGATGCCCAGAGTATATCAGAGTTTCTGAACTGTCTTTTCTGAGTTTAAATCTGGCTATTATGGCAATGTTTATGTAATTATTGGCTAACTCAGCCAGGGTTTTTCTACGACTCTTTTAACTTAAAGAGGGGTTTTTGCGGAGGGTTTTTGCTCCCTTCCGGTAGTTAAGCTATATCACCCTGAATGTTTTCCGGTTGCTGAACAGTCTTATTCCAGACTTGTTATGATATGCGCTCTTGTCAGGGACTTGTCTGTGTTTTGATAACAACATTTTTTATGGAACATGAGTGAAAGAAAAGATTTATATATACATATATTTTCATTTTCAATTCTGTGTATTGTTCAGTTTACATGCGGTGATTTTGCTGCCCAATTTGTGAGCGTAATCAGAGATTACTTCACGGCTACAATTTGCATTTTAGCAAACTACATGAGATTATGAATTTGTTTTTTTATTATGGTAACAACTTTTGCATGTTTACGTTCTTTCCGCTGTGTATTCTATGGGTTTATGCCTCTTTTGTCGACATTGGTTCAAGAGTAAATGTTCTGTTTGGGGTTAGCTTCTTGATTGAACTGTACAGTGATTTTGAAGGTCTAATCTGGAAAAAGAAAATGATGAATTCTAGCTAGATGCGGTTCTGTTCTTTTGTATAACTCTAAAAATTCTATTCTGGAAGTGACCGGACCACTTTTAGTCCGATTTTTCGTGGAGAGAGAGACGACCAACCCAGAAGCCTGTTTTGCAGGCACTATGGGTTAACGGTCTCCCTCATTCTGTTGATTTAGTAGATAATGCTTTTCCTTACCGCACCTAATTTGTTTTCTTTTCAACTATGCAAGATTTTTCCTACTGTTTCATTTATGGTTCAATACGGCTTGATTCTCATTCTAAATACGATTTCTTTGTTTATTGTATTACGAACATATGTCCTTCATTACATTCTAAATACGAAAAATTTAGTTGTCGGAGTAATCACTATCATTGTTTTCTATTTAATACAAAATATGTCAATGAGCCCCTTTAGTCTGTTACCCTTACCATGTAACTAGTGATTATCCGCCACACTATGTGAGTACGGAAAATCTACTCATCTGACTCGAATTCGAGTGATGTAGTTTATGCCTCCCTTCCACGAGCTGGGCGATTACGTCCTGCAGCTCTCCCCCGAGCTCAAGTATGGGTCGTCATTAGTACAGAAATCCTGAAGGAGGTTCTCGGGACAGTCCGGTCCAAACTCTCTGACTCCAATGAAAAAACAGCAGTCCTGGGGAGATCACGGGACAATCCGGTCCAGATCTCCAACCCAGAGATTAGTCTGTTCTGGAAAATGTGTTTTCCTTCCAGCCTACAGAGTTTCTTTGTGCACAGATCCAACCCCAAACTCTCCTTGGAATGCTTTATTTATTCCATAGTTTTTTGGATAACTGTGAAAACTGTTTTTCTAACTAACACCAGATCTTGATTTACTTTTTACCATCAATTTACTTATGAAACCAATTTCACAGTAAATCTTTATTAAAAATAAAATTTAATTTTTTTTTTCACATATTCTCATTGAGATGACACAGCAGTCCTAACTAATCCTTAATTAATAATAAAAATTCTAACCATTTTTTCCCACTAAAGTAATTGATTTCTGACCCTTCAATGCAAATAATCCCATTGCGACCACGAAAGCCCTCAATATCATACATATATTTTCATTAGAAAATTTGTTGTATTAGTCCGAGAAACCATTAATTTATATAACAAGAGATTTGGTGGAGCTTTAAAACTATGTGTAGACAAAAAAAAAAGCTTTGCACAACAAGATAATAAATTCCTCTCTAAATTAATAGAAAATGAATCTAAACGAATATATATGGTGTATATATATATATATATATATATATTTTATTAGTTTTAAAACCACATGCAATTTCCCTAGTGCATCACATATATAATACTATAATTATTATAATAATACCGTTGTTATTATTAACCAACGACCATTTCCAAATTATTTCTGAATTGTATAATTGGGAAATTGACTTGTACCCACACGGAATATATGCTTCTTTATTATTGCTGATTTATTGTAATAACAATTCGATAACAGTGGTACTAAAAAGGACGACCAAATTATTCCCATATCAACAATTCATGGATTTGGAGAATCAATTACAAAACAAACGCATATGACATAAACACAACGTGAGACAAGCTCACTCAACTAATAAATATCATTGCTCAATTACACCATCCTTAAATAAGAAGCTCACTCACCTAATCTTCCTGAAGAAGAGGAAACAACCCTGAATAGATGGAACTGATTTCTAAATGCACACTCCCGTACAACAAACCAAAACTAAATCTATTTCTAGATTATTCTCACATCCTCCCTTAATGGAGAAATGGATTTTCTACAATACCTAATGGACTTCTAAAAACTTCAAATTTGATTTTACCAAGGGGCTTAGTAAATATATCAGCCACATTATCCTTGGTGTTACAAAATATCAATTCAATTTCATTCGACTCAATTTTCTCACGTACAAAGTGGTACTGTAACTCAACGTGTTTTGTTCTATCATGGTAAACTAGATTATGTGCTAATTTGATAGCACTCTGATTATCAAAATTGATACATGTTGAACCACTTTGCGCCTCTTCAAGATCTGCAATAATTCTCCGCAACCAAATAGCTTCACAGGTGGCATTGGTCAAAGCTTTGTACTCTGATTCTGTTGATGATAAAGAAACAGTTGTTTGTTTCTTACTACTCCAAGATACGACCCCTGATCCAATATGAAATGCATAGCCAGAGGTAGATCGTCTGTCATCTGGGTTTCCTGCCCAATCTGAATTAGAAAAACCTGTCAGTGCAACATCAGATTCATTAGTATACATAATACCTAAATTCACTGTTCCCTTTAAGTATCGGAGAACTTTCTTTGCAGCATTCCAGTGATTTCCTGAAGGCTTAGCCATGAATTGACTAAGAATACTAACTGAGTATGCAATGTCTGGTCTGGTAGTGGTGAGATAGTTCAAACTTCCCACTAGCTGACGATATAATGTTCCATCTGCCTCTTTCATTCCATCTTCTTTGTACAACTTTGCATTCTGTTCTAAGGGAGTTGACATAGCTTTGCAATCTATCATATTGAACTTTTTAAGAATCTCCTTTGTATATTTGCTTTGAGTGATCAAAGTTTTACCAGGCTCTCTCCATACCTCAATTCCTAAACAGTAATGCAATTCACCCAAATCTTTCATTTCAAATTCCTGTGACAACTGAACTTTAATTTCTTTAATTAACTTGTGAGCACTGCCTGTTATAATGAGATCATCCACATACAAAGATATTAAAGCAACATTTCCTTTTCCATCTTTCTTAACATACAAGTTAGGATCATTTTTGCTTTTCACAAATCCATTCTGAAGAAAGAAGGTATCAATCTTTACATACCATGATCTCGGTGCCTGTTTCAAACCATACAATGCCTTTCTTAACCTGCAAACTAGATGCTCCTGTCCCTGTTTGACAAACCCTTCAGGTTGAACCAAATATACTTCTTCCTTTAAATCACCATTTAGAAAAGCAGATTTGACATCCAATTGATGTATATTCCAATTATGTTTTGTGGCTAAGGCAATCAGTAATCTAATTGTGTTCAACTTAGCTACTGGTGCAAAAGTGTCTTCATAATCAATTCCCTCCTTTTGAGCATATCCTTTTGCTACTAATCTTGCCTTAAATTTATCAATTGTACCATCTGCTTTAAATTTCGATTTGTACAACCATTTGCTTCCAATTGGAACTTTGTTTTCAGGAAGTTCCACTAATTCCCATGTTTGATTTTTCATAAGAGAAGCATACTCATCATTCATAGCATTAATCCATGGTTCATGTTGTTTAGCCTGCTCATAATAAATTGGTTCTTCAACATTCATTATGTTAGACATTAAGGCATAGTCTCTATACCTTGCAGGAAGCTGAGTCTGTCGGGACGATCTTCTTGGTGCTTCAATGCCTGTGGGTGTTCCATCCATGATTCGTCGGCTTTGAGGTGAATCACCCCCTTGTGATGACTCACTGCTGCTAGATGTGCTCATACTGCTGCTCTCATCCTGATCCTGTACCTGTACCTGTACCTGTTCCTGCTCCTGCTTAATCAAAGTATCAAGTTTGACATGAGCATCATTAGATATATGCCATGCATCATTCTTTGTATTACTTTTATCAGCCTGCTCATGAAACGACACATCACGACTTGCAAATAGTTTATGGGAACTTGGATCAAACAATTTATAGGCTTTCTGATCCACACAATACCCAATGAAAACACACTTGATTGACTTGGCATCAAGTTTTCTTCTGTTAGCCTTAGGAATATGAGCAAAAGCAGTACATCCAAAGACTCTGAAATGACTTACATCAGGTTTATAACCATGAAGAACCTCAAAAGGAGTTTGAAAAACTAATTGCTTAGTGGGACATCGATTCTTCAGATAAACAGCAGTGTTAATGGCTTCTGCCCAGAAACCATTGGAAATATTCTTACCTTGCAGCATACTACGAGCAGATTCCACCAAGGTTCTATTCCATCGCTCAGCAACACCATTTTGCTGAGGAGTATGTGGCACTGTGAACTGTTGTAGAATTCCATTAGATTTACAATAGGTGTTAAATGCTTTTGACTTATATTCACCCCCTTGATCAGATCTGAGTATTTTAATGTACTTGCCTGTTTGTTTTTCAACCATAGTTCGAAACTCTTTAAAATACTCAAATATGTCACTTTTCCTTCTAATGAAATATACCCAGGTATACCTAGATCTATCATCAATAAAAATAACAAAGTATGAAGCACCACCAAGAGACCTAGTTTGCATAGGTCCACATACATCAGTGTGAATTAATTCAAGTATATCATACTTTCGTTTCTCGGTATGAACAGGAAACTCTTCTCTATGCTGCTTACCAAGTGCACAAGCTTCACATGGTAAATGTTCACACTTCATAACAGGAAGACCTTCAACCATTGATTTCCTTTGTAACAACGATAAATCATTGTAATTTAGGTGCCCATACCTGTGATGCCATAATTCTGTTGTCGATGTCTCTTTGGATGTCAATGCAACATGGCGCTTCACTGTCACATCCAATCTGTATAATCCTCCAACCCTGGTACCTGTAGAAACAACCCTGTAGTGGTCCTGAACATCTTTCACTATACACCCCAATTTACCAAATTCAACTTTTAACTGATTATCAGTGATAGTGGAAACAAATATCAAATTCTTTTTGAGAGCAGGGACATACATCACATTATGAATCTGTCGCATTTGTCCATTAGGTAAGTACACATTTATTATGCCATAGCCTTGCACTTTAAGTGACCTATCATCTCCTAGGTAAATGTGTGTACCATCAGATTTCTCATAATATTTATCATACCATTCTTTATTACAAGTCATGTGTGCCGATGCACCAGAATCGATGAACCATGCATTCTCATCATCAGTTTCAGCAGACAATGCAGCATCAGAAAGAAATAACTTAAGATTTTTAAATCCATCATTCACTGAGGTGTCTTTGTTTATGTAATTTCCATTATGCCTTCTATGTCTTTGATTTGATTCATTATTCTTTCTCCTATAGCAATCTTTAGCCAGATGTCCAGGTTTTCCACAATAATCACATTCAATGTTCCTTTTAACATAAGAATCAGGAGGTGCCATACCTTTCTGCTTTGCTTGAAAACGGCCTCTGTTCCTGTCCCATGGTCTCCCTCGGAATGGTCGTTTGCCTCTTGCAGTCAAAGCCAAATCAGAACCATTTGACTCCAGGTCAAAATTTTTCATGCGCTCTTCTTCTTGAAGAAGAATTCCAGCCAATTCTTCAAATGTAGGAGGTGTCGGTCTAGCTGAGAGAGCTGAAATAAAGACTTTATAGTCTGGAACTAACCCCTTTAAAGCAACAGTTACCAAGTCTGTACTAGACACCTTTTCACCAATATCACCTAGTTTATCACTCAGGTCTTTAATTCGGGAAACAAAGTTGCTAATGGTCTCATGGGCTTCCATTTTAATAGATAGCAGCTTTGTTTTAAAAAATAAAATACGGTTTGCATTAGTCGTTTCATACAAACCTTTAAGCGTGTCCCAAGTCGCCTTGGAAGTTTCACAGTCCCGAATGTGAGGAATAATATTGTCCTTTACTGACATGCGTAGCAGCACCCTTGCTTTCATTTCACGCTTCTCCCAGTCTTGAGTGGCAGCAGGAGGTTGAGGCTTGGGCTCATCACCTTTGACAATCGTCCAGAGATTGTATGCCTCCAGTACTGTTATGAGCTTAAATTTCCAGTTTACATAATTTTCTCCATCAAGTTTTGAAGACTCATTTAAATATGTATCTGCAAGGGGATTAGCCATTTCTCCACCAATGACCAAATTCAAAAAAAAATTGCAAGCTTTTCTCACACTCTATTGAGTTTGATGTTTTTTTTAAAAAAAAAAAAAAAACTTCAAACAACTTGCAAACTTGCTCCCTTTCTTAAAAAAACTTTTATGATAACCGAACCCCAAAACTTAAAAGAACTCCGACCAGGAAATTATATATAGCTCAGCAATTATATATATATATATCTCTCAGCAATCTTTTTAAAAAAAACGCTGGCTCAAGATTCGTTGCTGCAAATCCAAAAATAAAAGCACTGTGGACTGTCTTTAAAACACAAACTCAGATCTTTAAAACACTGCTCAATGCAGGTCGACTGATCAGAAAATGGTATCAAACACCTCTCTCAGCAAATTTAAAAAAAAACGCTGGCAATGCTCTCACACTTTAAAAAAATGCGCAGACAAGGTAAGTGAAAAATGCTGGCAATTGAATGAATTAAACTCTGGATTTCAGGTCGACTTTAAAACTTCACCGCTTTGAGTAATGGTCTGTTTGTCTCCACGGCTCTCCGGCCAATGAATCCGATATTCAGGCTTGCAGAATGAATCAGAGTATTCAGCAACAGCACAAAATGGCCAAATCTGACATCTTTCGACTCTTCGGCAGCAGCTTTAGCTTTTAATCAATGGCCGTTTGCTTGTTCAGCAATGAGGTGGTAAGTTCCCGAGAACCCCACGGTAGCGCACAATCAACCTAACGCCATGACAAAGTCTATCAAACACTGACTGTTCCTTCAGCATGCACAATAACGTCTATCAAACACCCCAGTGACCACGCTAGCACTTGGGTTTCGTGGGGACAGCAGTTACGACGGATCAAATAAAAGGTAGCGGGTTGCAGTGGAGTATCTACTCCAATACCCTAACACACAGCTCCGATACCAAACTACAAAAACAAACGCACAGCAGAAACACAAACGTGAGACAAGCTCACTCAACTAATGAATATCATTGCTCAATTACATCATCCTTAAATAAGAAGCTCACTCACCTAATCTTCCTGAAGAAGAGGAAACAACCCTGAATAGATGGAACTGATTTCTAAATGCACACTCCCGTACAACAAACCAAAACTAAATCTATTTCTAGATTATTCTCACCTTTTGGGACAACGGCTAGTTTATTAATTTTAAAACAACATGCAATTTCCATACTGCATCACATAATACTATAATTATTATAATAATACCGTTGTTATTAACCAACGACCATTTCCGAATTTAATTGGGAAATTGACTTGTCCCCACACGGAATATATGCTTCTTTATTATTGCTGATTTATTGTAATAACAATTCGATAACAGCGGCGCTAAAAAGGACGACCAAATTGTTCCCATCAAATCAAACAATTACGCCAGTTTCGGGAGAATCACCTACTCTATTATGTGGCCCGAACTTCGGATGACACGCATCTTCATCGAAATTTCTGAGAAATTACGTACAGAGGACTTTGAACTTTGAAGTGTCATCTACGCTCACGACCCGTAGGTCAGCAGGAATACAGACTTTGAACGATCCCGTCTGTAGATTCTTCACGACTCGCCATCGGCGTGGAGCGTTTACCTAAAATCCTCCAGACAATTCCCGTAAGGGGTCCATCCATCTTTGGCGTATGCGGGACATATAACTTAATTACAGGCACTACCATTGATGATAACACTTTATCGAGAGAGAACATTCTGAGGATACTCGTATAAACGCTTTTATCCCCAGTCGGGACTGTGTAGGGAGAGTTTTTAATGGATCTTCCGGGCTTCAGATTTCATCCCACGGAAGAGGAACTGGTTGGCTTCTATCTGAAGAAGAGGATCCAGGGCGGCCACCCAATGAATTTCGATATAATCATACCAACATTGGACTTGTACAGATACGATCCCTGCGAGTTACCAGGTATGTTTATCTTCTCTGAGCTACTTCTCATGATAGAATTATTTTAAAAAAATTCACAGAATAGTAATTTATATGTTCGAGTGCTTTCAGGTTTGGCTTATGATGTTGGGGAGAGACAGTGGTTCTTTTTCGTTCCAAGAGATCACAAGAATTCAAGCGCTCGGCCTAACAGACTGACCAAATCGGGTCACTGGAAGGCCACGGGTTCAGACAGGGCAATTCGCAACGAGCAGCTTCAGTGCATCGGGCTCAAGAAAATTCTCGTGTTTTATAAGGGAAAAGCCCCGTACGGGCAGAGAACGGACTGGATTATGAACGAGTACAGGATGCCAGATGTCAAATCCTCCACAGCCAAGGTAATTAATTTTACTTTCATAATCATTTTATCCAGATCTTCCGTACATAGTGTGTAGTGATATTTTTTTAGCAGTGTAATTATGAGAGGTATTTGCCTTTTCAGAAATTTAAGTTATCTAAATTTTAAAATGTATTTTTGAATGATTCACTTACAAATATTTTGTATAATGGCTTTTTAGTGTGCTTTAGAATTATTTCTGTTTTTCTAAGATTCTAAGAGATCGTCCTTTGTAGGAAATGGGATAACCCATCAAGATTTATAGGCCTTTTGAGAGTAGTTAAAGTATTTTTTTTAATTGACAATTAATTGGTAATTTCAGCTGAAGTAGTTTTCTTTGAATAACAATAATAACTTAACTTCTAATAGCAACCACTTAACTTCTCATAGCAACTGTAATAACTGTCCCACTATATATTTGACAATTAATTAAAATAATTTTTTTATTGTATAAATAAAAAATAAGAATTAATAATCAGTTTTTTAATCCTTCGAGTAATAAGGCATGAGATCTCTAGCTGCAGTTGTTATATTCCTCTAAGCATGCAGGAGGTTTGAACATTAGAGAGTTTTATTTTTTTTAAATTGTGGTTGGAGTTGCAATTTTTTGTGAAGCTATGCAGTTAGGATTTGAAGCTTTTCTATACCTCTCAGTAGTTAATAGACCGAAAGTGATGTAGCTGCAGTTTTTTCAAACCCTTCCAAACACAAAACAGCCCAAAGAGGTTTACACATTATTGTTTTGACCTGTATACTTAATGGTACCATATATTTACATCTATAATGCTATAATGCTTTTTAGCATTCTTATTGGTTGAACTTGAAAATGGCTTCCGATTTCAACCTGAACGTTTCCCATCAAACTCAGGGCTTCATGAGAACGCAGAGATCTACACCTTAAATTCCTCATCGAGCTTTTATATGAATCTAAGTGTTTAATACATACTCTGTTAAAGTTGGTTACGATAGTATATAAGGTTTCGTATTTTTACTGAGGAAAGTAAATTGCCTTGTTCAGGGGAAGGATATTGTTTTATGCCGAATATACAAAAAGGCTGCTTCTCAGAAGTCGATGGAACATCAGTCAATAACTGATCACGTTGTGAAAGAAGAAACGGTGGTTTCAGGTGATGAATACGAAGATACGTCTCAGTCAACCACTCTTAATGGTGGCCACCAATTTTCGAATGCAATGACAGAGATCGAAGTTTCTTCGTTATACTATCAGAAGCGGGAAAGAGTGTGTTCTTCTGTTAAATGTAAAACCAACCATGAAGCTAGTGTGTTTGAGTGCCTGGAACCGATCATGTTCTCTGAAGAGAGAAGGGTTTTAAGGAACCCCAAAGCCTGCAAGACAGAGCAGTTAGTGTTGCCCAACTTGTCGCCGGACTGCCTGTTGATCCAGGCCACAGCAACCCCTGCTTTTCTTTGTACATCACCATCCAGCCTTCCTTACTTTGAATAGCTTTACACGTTCTTTCGAATCTGGGGAACAGTTCACATTCAATGCTCACTGAATTCATAGATCTGTAATTTCCTAACTACTAGTATGTACATGACCGACGTCTCGGCTTTTTTCTTCTCGAATATTCTGTTACTTTGCATGATTTATCCTGTTCATAAAAGCTATAGTTTGTAGGTAAATGGATTTTATTAAATGTCATTTTTATGGCTTCTGTTCATAAAGCTATAGTTTGTAGGTAATTGGCTTTTTCTAGATGCCCTTTTTATGGCTTTTTCTAAATGCCCTTTTTAATTTTCCACTGGTAATTGCGATGTGTGAAATTAGCCTTCATGTTCCGATGATGATTAATCTTAAATTTTCTTTCATACTATTTTATATAAAATTGATTATTCTATTTTTCAAATAGCTTTATTTAAAACTGATATTTATTAATTTTTATTTTTAACTATTATGAATAATAAGTTGTAAAGTTTTGTATTTTAAAAAATGAGAAGAATTTTTTTCGACGCAACTAATTTTTAACTATTATATTTAAAAAAATTGTTGTTTTTAAGAGGTATTTTATTTAGTATGGAGTAAAGAGAGTATTAGACATTTAAAATATAGAGTTAAGTATGAAGTAGATGTTGTAGTGTTGTAAATGAGTGTAAATATTCAAATCTTTGGTCAATTAATAATAAAAAAGTTAAAAGCAATAAAAAAGTGAAATTTAATTTGTTATATTATAATTTTGTTTTTTAGGGAAATTTAATCCCTTCAAGTCTATTTAGAAATGATACCCTCTCAAAATTTGCATAAATGATTATAACTTACATTGGTCAAATGATGACAAGTCCTGGAAATAAATAGTCTTCTCAACTAACTTCTGGTAAGCATATTTATTTACATCTTATTCCCATCCATTTTTTATGGCAAGACTTGGTTAAATTATTCCGGGATGTAGCTCATAGTGAATATGTTATTTACTTGAGTATAAGTAATTTTGGTGGGTACTAACCACTAGTAAGTCTATATGTGCGGAGGAAAACATAAATAGTGTTCTCAAGTAACTTCTCAATTATATCAATTATGAAATAATTATTATCTCATAATTATAACATTTTCGCAAAATAATTATGATATTTTTTTCAATTATGTAATTTCACCCTTTTATCATGGGATAAATCTCATATAATTAAAAGAAAAGGTAAGTTAATATTAGGTTTCTCTCACTATAAATTAATGGAGTGGAAAATAGGGTTATAACAGATGCCCCTTAATGTATGAGGTGAGAATGAGAAAATGGAGTGGAAAATAGGGCTATAGCAGATGCCCCGTAATGTATGAGGTCGGAATGAGAAGGTGAGAATGAGAAAATGGAGTGGAAAATAGGGCTATAAAAGATGCCCTGTAATGTATGAGGTCAGAATGAGAAGTTGATGACCGAAATAAATTATGATCAAAATTAGAGGTCCAAGTGGCAACGAGGAAATAGAGCCAAGAACACGGGTTGGGAAACATTGAAGTTAAAGTTCAACTATGTTGTTAACATCCCGGAGGCGAGCATACCCATGCTCAATCATATTAAAATATTGATCATGGCTGCCAAAACATACACTGCAGATCCATGACATAAAGTGCTAGAACAAGGCCACAACATACATACATGGTGGATCCATGTGACTTAATGAAAGAGAATAGTAATTAAGTAATAGAATTGTGGATCCATGTCAAAATATACATCGGTAGGACTATGGACACATGATAGAAAGAGAAGTGTCCCAGATATCCCTGAAAGTACATAAATGATACATAACTCCAACGCGGCCTCGAAAGGGTGGCATATAAGAATGAGATGTCCCTAACCCAAGGCTTTCGACATAACCCCGATGGTACGAACCTACAGATGTGAATAGATGAGCTGAAGTTGAGCAATGGTAAAGACTACCTAATTACTAGCCAATGAGGTAAACCAGTGAAAAATGAGAGGGAATCCACCAATGGAGTAAATGTACCCCAATGTAAATTTCATTAAGTGTGAATATATGAGTTGATGTCGAACACTAGTGAACTCGACCAATGAGGATGTAATGATGTAAACCCACTATCGATCACAAGGAAGCTTTCCACTAAGGGCTGCAACCTCCAAGTTGCTACTAGTTCCTAGATCAAGCTCCAGGATAATGGACTAGAGTCGACAGGAGAAGATTCGTTGAAGGAGGGCCTTGATTTATCCCCCATCAATTGACATGAAACAAAATAGGATGATGTGATGTATGGATGAATTCATGAAGCGATGGTGTGCAACTGACGTAGGGATGGCCGACTCAAAAAGGTCAACGAGCTACTGCAGATGACCGACATAGGCTAAGACTTCCCTTGAATACATAAGAACATGACACAAGAGTGACCCGCCAACATGACTAATGAGCACCATGTGATATAATGAACCGATGCAAGAGGCATAAAGGCATGCTCGACATGACGGGAAGAGTAACGAGATGAAGGAGTAAAGAGACTCATATGAGTGGTACGACTCTTAAACAAAGTAAAAACCAACTGTAAGATAATGAGACAAACAAGTGGCGTGTTCGAGGGTGAAGCAATTGATGCTACCAATGGGTGAAAAATGAAGATATATGTTCCTTCCCTTCTCTTTTTATAAATTCCTTTTTTTTTAAAGTTGTCCCCCGAGTCAAAAAAATAGATAAAAGTATACAAGGGAGAACCTCCTAGCCACAATTGACAAGGGTATTCCTTTTTTGTAACAAGTCTATCCTAGTCTAGAAAATGGTTAAACTTATACTAGGTAGATGAAAATTCAGGTACTTTTACAAGCGTGAAGTAGACAAGTTCACTCGACAATATTTTCTAAGTTAAGGAAAATGAAAATAGAAAAAGGAAACTTCTCATCAAGGAACGTGTGGTATAAAGGGTACAAACTGGATTCGGTAATGGTGGAACTTCTCATGACATAAAGCGAACAGGAGGCTAGGTAATAGTACCACTCATTGTACTGGTTCCTCCAAGAAAGGTTAGAACACCAAGTGAAAGTGGATGATAGGCCAAGTACATGATAATAATGGAAGAGGAAAACCAAGGCTCAAACTGCAGAAGCAGGCTAATAAAAGTGGCAATCACAGGGGATATAGTGTGGAATCCTCCTGAGGTATGGCTAGAAAAGAGACAAAGAAGAGCACATGAGGCTCAAATTCAAATTCATGGAGGGTTAGAAGGAGGGATTCCAAGAGATAATTAAAAAGTCATCCATGGACACTAATACAATAATAGGGTGCTAACTAGGGTATCCATGTGCAGGTAACATTTATCACCAGGCTACGACATGCATATAAGAAGTGGAAAAAATCTCAATTTTATGGGGTCATACCTAAGGCATAAATAGTGTTAACGGTCGAAATGCTTACTCGGCAAAAGTGACCTACCCCTATATTCCTGTAAAGGAAACGTACCCAAGGTAAAATGGATGTTGCAATAGAAACACGACCCTGTCCTGTAAAAACCATCTAAAAATACTAGATCCATGGTTAAATCACATAATGGAATAAATAATCATGGATGAGAGAAAAAGAAGACCTATATTTTGTTTTTTTTAAATTTTATGAATTTTTTTTAGGATTTTATAATTTTTTTCTAATTTTGGCATAGATAAGACATGATAAATGTTCACATCACACACCAAACCAAAAAAGGGGATAAATCATCACACTCTGATATACAGTATGTACTTGCGCAACTCAGTATGGTAGGTCACGTTAACGTGTGCCCACAACAGGGCACATGCCAAGGGTTTTTATATGAAAACTCACGGAAGGAAAGGGAACCATATGTCTCACTAAAATGGGGCCATGCCAAAGGATGTCACACTTCCTAATCGGGAACGATTGACCATGCCAAGGACAATCTGACATAGTCATAATTTCAAAAAATCCTTATAGACATAAATGAGGATTAAGACATAATGGAGGTACAAGACACTCATCAAAAATTTGTTAGGAGTTGGATGATTCATTGGCAAGTTCATTATTCAAAGCCCAAGACTTGACTTGAACCATGGGTGGAAGTTCTAAGGGAAACTGAGGAGATGCCCGCTGGGTTGATTCAAGGTTTAATATGTCGAGCTCTACATGTTCTAATTTAGAGAGATTAGAGTTAGAAAGAGGTATAACCTCCGTATGATAGTCAGTGGATGCATCCATGACCTCCAATTTGACTAACCAGGGAGGCTCTTCATCAGGGGAGTCATGTGGAACAAGCAGAGGGGAGGCCCATGTGGGTGAAATAACCTGATTGTATTCCATATTTGGATTAAGTTTCTAACCAAAGTCAGGAGGTACTGATGGGACTGTCAGATAGGAAATCTCTTCCACAATAGGTGGTGTAGGGTGGTCACTAGATTGGTCATCCTCTATAAGGACAAGCGACACCAACCACAGATCAGGAGCTCTATGGGGTCCACAAGTGGCAGAAGAGATCAGATACATAGAAAAGTGGTATGATATGAGCGAGTGTTGGGTGGAGGGAGTTGAGGAAAAAAATCTATAAGGGCGAACTTCTGAAAAATCCTACACCAACACTTTGAAATAGAACAGGATAGTCCCCCACAAGTGGTACAGTAATTCTAGTAGTAGTAGAAAGTTGGGTTGATGGCAGGAAATATTCAAGCTGGTCAATAGTAATGATATTTCCTTCATTTGGAAAGAAAAGTAGATGACACACGGATGAGACCACAATGGTGATGGCATAAAACTAGCGATGACCAAGGAGCATGTTATAATCTAAAGAAGCATCGAAAACTTCAATGTCATCATGTTCCCTTTTACCCCATAACTATATCGAAAAATGTGGGAGGACCCCCTTAGGAATGAAATTATGACCAAAAATTTCTTGGAGAGTGGTATTATACTTGGCAAGAGTTGGAGAGCAAATAGTTTTATAATAGGATATGGACATGACATGGGTGGAAGAGCCCTCATCTACAAGAGTGTGATGGATATTATTTTGGGAAACCGGCACTATTATCTAAAAAAAAATTGATGGGAAAGGCAAGGAGTGGATTTATAGACATTAAAAGAAATGACACCTGAATCAAATGGGTCAACACCACTGATGACAGAAAACAAGGCTTTGCAATGATGAGTAAAAATTTGTAACACCTCCAAAGTAGACACGGAAAAAGGCACTTGCACTAGATCTTCAACAATACTATAGTGTTGAGCAGCCCTAGCAGAAGGGTTGTTTGTAATATTATGTAAAACACCCTTGGCGGGGTGATAAACAGGTTCCATGGGCTTATCCAGAGTTAGACGTCCAATGGAACTAGGTGGAATTGGTTAGTCTTTGGAAGGAGGACTCGACTCAGGTACATCATAAGACTTAGATCTTGTGGTTACGTTAACATATTCTTTGCACATAAAGATGGTTGAGTTGTGAGGGGGATGGGAGGCCTAACCCCTCATTGCCACCTTGAGGAGGTCGAGAAGGTTAAGCAATAATTTTTTATTGGGGTTGTGTAGGGAATGGATGAGTTTAAACGACGAGTTTTTGAGAAGATGGTGGTGAAATGAGACTATGAACTTCATCCATTTGAGGACATTCATGAGTAAGGTGATCACCCTGACAAATTTTACAAGGGAGCTTCACTTTCTGGTGACGCTCATTGGTCCCCTCTCCTTGACTCTCACGGTTGGGTTTAAACTCCTGGGAAGATTGATTTTGTTGTTTATTTTATCTATTGTTATTATTTCTTTTACCAAAAGTTTGAGAGTTGTTCTTTGGTTGAGTGGAATTTACCGTGAGAACATGGAATGCTCAGGAGGGGGTGCTTTAGCAGAGCCATACACACTTGTTGTGGATTGAGATGCAAAAATAAGTTGCCGAAGGTGGGAAGCAAGTTGGCTCATGAGATTGGCAACATACCCAATCATGCCATCGGTATGTGGGTCAGGAACATGCTTAGTTGTGTTAATGGAAGGCCTAGGGGCATTAGGAAAAACTTCATACATTGTACTCGACTGTGAATATATGAGATCCAACTGTTGGGCAGCTAGAATGGCTTTCTCTTCGGTAAGAACTTGAAACATAAACAAATATTTATCGATTTCATATTGGAGTGATCTAATGAACCATTTACGGAGAATATTGTCAGGTGATTTGGTTCTTACTAACCCCTTGCGACGACATCACTCATGAATGTGATCAGAGATAAGTGTGGCATCATGTTGTTTGAAGTTAGACAAAAGGTCAGAGTCAAGATCATATTGGGTGGGTAACTAAAAATTTGTCTCAAAATTTTGTGGTAACAAGGAAAAATCACCATAAGATGCAGTATTTAACTTGATATACCATTTGGCAGCATCCCTAGGTAACGTTCTTTGGAACACGTGAAGTTTGAAAAAATATTCCACTGACAAATTGGATGAACGCCATAGATGGTAAGTGGTGATATGGGTGGATGGATTATCCCTAGGCTTCCCTTCAAACTTGGGAATATTAGATGGTAATTTGGCAGTCATCGATGGCCACCAAGGATCATGATAGATGGGGTCATCAGTCAATTTGGCAAGATCTAGTAAATAAAGAGAGTATAGAAACAGATTGTGAATTTGACTAAATGGGTCATATGCATAAGAAGAACTTGACCAACCTTGCAGCCCCCCCACAAGTAGATTTGAAAGATGAGCTTATTGGTGGTGAAAGGGGTTCACCATAGCAAAAGGCTGCTCTAGGCTAGGGTGACTGGTAGAATCGATGTTTACCCCCAAGGTAAAAACCTACAGAGAGAAATGGACCCCCAAAAGTGTGACTACTAATGGGGTTTTACCCAGGGTTAAAAGAAGGACTAGACTGTGAAGTAGGACCGACATAAGGGCAATGGCCTAGATAAGACAGGGTACTGGAAGTGGGGTTACCCGGGATCCCCAGGTAAACTAGCCCCTCCAGTAAAATCCCTGGGTGGTGGTGTCCCTCCAAAGAGTGAACTATAACAAGCTTATGTCAACTGGTGATGACCCCCATGGACTAGCAGAAGTAACCGTCCCTAACTGAGGAACAAGAATAGTCGGCTGGGAAAATAACAGTGTATAAATTCCTGGACTTACTCGCTCACTAGGCTAGAGTACTGTAGCCGACATAGAGGATGGTGTGGGCACAGTAACATTTGGGAAAATAGTGGGATACATATATGAGAGAGGTAGAATTCCCCAGGAATAAGTGATCATTGTAGACAGAGGATTAGGGATAGATATGCTAAGAAATGATAGCATTTTCATCGCAGCCGAGACTATTGATGCAGATGGTAGTGAAATCTTAGACTCCGTCATAGGGTAAATGGTTGATAACAACACCTAAGTGTGAGACGGTGTAGAATAGTAAGGAATCAACTACATTAAATTAGGTCCTAAAGGATCATTCAAAGGCGGATTTGCAGGAGCATCAGAGTCATCCGCTAAATTCTCAATAGAAACCATATTTCTATGAGTGGGGCCAGACATAGATTCCAACACTTTATGGTGGTCTATGTCACCAGCACTGAGAGACACTCTCTGCGCAGTAGAAATAAGTCCACTTTGTTCAGGAAGTAAACCTTGAAGATGACATGAACGTCAAAGTGAAAATTCATCCAAGGTGATAGTAAATAAAACACAGTTAATTTACTTCAAACACCCTAAGGAAAAAATTACTGACTCGGACCAAAGAGCATGCTCTAAATTTTTTCTAAAAGGTAGCACCCATAAACATGATAGAAAGAAGATGGTGGTGGAATAGTTATACTAACAACATCCTTCCCATTCCTTTTAGCTGTGAACTCAGCACAAGTGCCCCCACTAGTGGAACACCCCCCAAGCGAACTGAGAGAATATGACTAATATTCCTCCCAGGTACAGAGAAGATGAGCCTCATTGTGCATCTATGTAGGATATGAATTTGGGGGATAGTCGTAGGACAAAAAAACATGCAAGTGCAGGAAAATTAACTCCAAAATGAGCGAAGACTGAAATCCCCTTGAGAGCTACCTCCCAAGTGGTCCCCAAGTGATAAACACCATTTGTATGCATGCCAATTCCAGTATATCGCACCACCCAAAACTAAGAGAAATGGGTTGTGTCACAATGCTTATCCCAATTGTGACCTTGTGCATAACCCTTTTGTGAGGAGGGACTCCCAGACCACACTACTTCTAATGGATTTTCACTCCCTACTGCAAGATTTTGAGTTGATTCTGTTTGGTTGGAGTGGTTAACTCACAGTCCTACCTCCAAGACCATATCATAAGCTAATGTTGGTGTACTACCAGTAAAAATAAAAGTTGAATCAAGTTGATTTTATTATCATGTTAATTTTAATGACTATTGTTTACACAAGCGGGAAGCAGCGTGAAACTGAAATGGTGTGTAGGACTATTAATTAGTCACCCTAATGTAGCTATATACAATTCTTTTCATTTTTAATTCAATGAATGGTAGCTATGATAGGGCAATATATTATCTAACACACCAATGCCTACTCAAATGCACCTTTTTCTAACTCTTCCTGAATGGAAAATAACCCAATAATTTTAATTAATGCCCCGAAAAAACACCAAAAATGAAACCTATAAAAGAGAAAAAAGTGATGTGATGTATGGATGAATTCATGAAGTGATGGGGTACAACTGATGTAGGGATGGTCGAATCAAAAAGGTCAACGAGCTACTGTAGATGACCGACATAGGCTGAGACTTCCCTTGAATACATAACAACATGACACAAGAGTGACCCGCCAACATGACTAATGAGTACCATGTGATATAATAAACCGATGCAAGAGGCATCAAGGCATGCTCGATATGACGGGAAGAGTAACTAGACAGAGGAGTAAAGAGACTCATATGAGTGGTACGACTCCGAAGCAAGTTAAAAACCAACTGTAAGATAATGAGACAAACAAGTGGCGTGTTCGAGGGTGAAGCAATTGATGCTACCAATGGGTGAAAAATGAAGATATATGTTCCTTCCCTTCTCGTTTTATAAATTCCTTTTTTTTAAAGTTGTCCCCCGAGTCAAAAGAAGAGATAAAAGTATAAAAGGGAGAACCTCCTAGCCACAATTGACTAGGGTAATACTTTTTCATAACTAGTCTATCCTAGTCTGGAAAATGGTTAAACTTATACTAGGTAGATGAAAATTCAGGTACTTTTACAAGCGTGAAGTAGACAAGTTCACTCGACAATCTTTTCTAAGTTAAGGAAATTGAAAATAGAAAAAAGAAACTCCTCGTTAAAGAAAATGTGGTATAAAGGGTAGAAAATGGTTTCGGTAATGGTGGAACTTCTGATGACATAAAGTGGATAGGAGGCTAGGTAATAGTACCACTCATTGTAGTGGTTCCTCCAAGAAAGGGTAGAACACCAAGTGAAAGTGGATGATAGGTCAAGCACATGATAACAATGGAAGAGGAAAACCAAGGCTCAAACTGCAAAACTAGGCTAATAAAAGTGGCAATCACAGGGGATAGAGTGTGGAATCCTCCCAGGGTATGGCTAGAAAAGAGACAAAGAAAAGGACATGATGCTCAAATTAAAATTCATGGCGGGTTAGAAGGAGGGATTCCAAGAGATAATTAAAAAATACTCCATGGAAACTAATATGACAATAGGGTGCTAACTAGTGTATCCATGAGCAGGTAACATTTATCACCATGCTATGACATGCATATAAGAAGTGGAAAAAATCTCAATTTTACGGGGTCATACCTAAGGCATAAATAGTGTTAACGGTCGAAATGCAAACTCGGCAAAAGTGACCTGCACCTATATTCGAGTAAGGGAAACGTACCCAAGGTAAAATGGATGTTGCAATAGAAACACGACCCTTTCCTGTAAAAACCATCTTAAAATACTAGATCCATGGTTAAATCACATAATGAAAGAAATAATCATGGATGAGCGAAAGACAAGACCTATATTTTGGTTTTTTTGAATTTTATGATTTTTTTTTGGGATTTTATAATTTTTTTCTAATTTTGGCATAGATAAGGCATGACAAATTTTCACATCACACACCAAACCAAAAAAGGGGATAAATCATCACACTCTTATATACAATATGTACTTGCGCAACTCAATATGGTAGGTCACGTTAATGTGTACCCACAACAGGGCACATGCCAAGGGTTTTTATATGAAAACTCATGGAGAGAAAGGGAACCATATTCTCACTAAAATGGGGCAATGCCAAAGGATGTCACACTTCCCAATCTGGAACGGTTGACCATGCCAAGGGTAAACTAACATAGTCATACTTTCAAAAAATCCCTATGGACATAATTGAGGATTAAGACATAATGGAGGTACAAGACACTCATCGAAAAGTGATGAGGTGTTGGATGATTCATTGGCAAGTTCATTATTCAAAGCCCAAGACTTGACTCGATCCATGGGTGGAAGTTCCAAGGGAAACTGAGGAGATGCCTCGTGGGTCGATTCAAGGTTTAATATGTCGAGCTCTACATTTCTAATTTAGAGAGATTAGAGTCAGAAAGAGGCATAACCTCCGTATGATAATCAATGTATGTATCCATGACCTCCGAGTTGACTAACCAGGGAGGCTCTTCATTAGGGGAGTCATGTGGAACAAGTGGAGGGGAGGCCCATGTGGGTGAAATAACCTGATCGTATTTTATATTTGGATTAAGTTTCTAACCAAAGTCAGGAGGTACTGATGGGACTGTCGGATAGGAAATATCTTCCACAATAGGTGGTGTAGGGTGGTCACTACATTGGTCATCCTCAATAAGGACAGGCGACACCAACCACAGATCAGGAGCTCTATGGGGTCCACAAGTGGCAGAAGAGATCAGATACATAGAAAAGTGGTATGATATGAGCGAGTGTTTGGTGGAGGGAGTTGAGGAAAAAAATATATAAGGGTGAAACTTTTTAAAATCCTACGCCAACACTTTGAAATTGACCAGGATAGTCCCCCACAAGTGGTACAGTAGTTCTAGTAGTAGTAGAAAGTTGGGTTGATGGCAGGAAATTTTCAAGCTGGTCAATAGTAATGATATTTCCTTCATTGGGAAAGAAAAGTAGATGACACATGGATGAGACCACAATGGTGATGGCATAAAACCAGCGATGACCAAGGAGCATGTTATAATCTAAAGAAGCATCGAAAATTTTAATGTCTGCATGTTCCCTTTTACCGCATAACCATATGGAAATATGTGGGAGGACCCCCTTAGGAATGAAATTATGACCGAAAATTTCTTGGAGAGTGTTATTATACTTGGCGAGAGTTGGAAAGCAAATAGTTTTATAATAGGATATGGACATGACATAGCTGGAAGATCCCTCATCTACAAGAGTGTGATGGATATTCTTTTGGGAAAATGGCACTATTATCTAAAAAAAAAATTGATGGGAAAGGCGAGGAGTGGATTTATAAACATTAAAAGAAATGACACTTGAATCAAATCGGTCAACACCACTGATGGCAGAAAACAAGGCTTTGCAATGATGAGTAAAAATTTGCAAGACCTCCAAAGTAGACATGGAAAACGACACTTGCGTTAGATCTTCAACAATACTATAGTGTTGAGCAGCCCTGGGAGAAGGTTTGTTTGTCATCTTATGTAAAACACCCTTGGCGAGGTGATAAAGAGGTTCCATGGGCTTATCCAGAGTCAGACGTCCAATGGAACTAGGTGGAGTTGGTTAGTCTTTGGAAGGAGGACTCGAGTCAGGTACATCATAAGACTTAGATTGCGTGGTTACGTTAACATATTCTTTACACATAAATATGGTTGATTTGAGAGGGATATGGGAGGCCCGACCCCTCGTTGCCCCCTTGAATAGGTCGAGAAGGTTGAGCAATAATTTTTTGATGGGGTTGTGTAGGGAATGGATGAGTTTAAATGACAAGTGGTTGAGAAGATGGTGGTGAAAGAAGCCTATGAACTACATCCATTTGAGGACATTCATGAGTAAGGTGATCGCCCTGACAAATTTTACAAGGGAGCTTCACTTTCTGGTGATGCTCATTGGTGCCCTCTCCCTGACTCTCATGGTTGGGTTTAAACTCCTGGGAAGTTTTATTTTGTTGTTTATTTTTTCTATTGTTATTATTTTTTTTACCAACAGTTTGAGAGTTGTTCTCTGGTTGAGTGGAATTTACCGTGAGAACATGGAATGCTCAGGAGGGGGTGCTTTAGCAGATCCATACACACTTGTTGTGGATTGAGATGCAAAAAGAAGTTGCCCAAGGTGGGAAGAAATTTGGCTCGTGAGATTGGAAACATACCCAATCACGCCATCGGTATGTGGGTCAAGAACATGCTTATTTGTGTTAATGGAAGGCCTAGGGGAATTAGGAAAAACTTCATACATTGTACTCGA
The DNA here is from genome assembly GCA_034641835.2 of Pinus albicaulis. Lineage (NCBI taxonomy): Eukaryota > Viridiplantae > Streptophyta > Pinopsida > Pinales > Pinaceae > Pinus > Pinus albicaulis. Next base: position 815,691,278 of record CM076570.1, read on the forward strand.
CTGTGAATATATGGGATCCAATTGTTGGGCAGCTAGAACGGCTTTCTCTTTGGTAAGAACTTGAAACATAAACAAATATTTATCGATTTGATATTGGAGTGATCTAATGAACCATTTAGGGAGAATATTGTCAGGTGATTTAGTTCTTACTAACCCCTTGTGATGACATCACTCATGAATGTGATCAGAGATAAGTGTGGCATCATATTGTATGAAGTTAGACAAAAGGTCAGAGTCAAGATCATATCGGGTGGGTAACTGAAAATTTGTCTCGAAATTTTGGAGTAACAAGGCAAAATCACCATAAGATGCAGTATTTAACTTGATATACCGTTTGGCAGCATCCCTAGGTAACGTTCTTTGGAACAAGTGAATTTTGACAAAATATTCCACTGAAAAATTGGATGAATGCCATAGATGGTAAGTGGTGATATGGGTGGATGGATTCTCCCCAGGCTTCCCTTCAAATTTGGGAATATTAGATGGTAATTTGGCAGTCATCAATGGCCACCAAGGATCATGATAGATGGGATCATCAGTCAATTTGGCAAGATTTGGTAAATAAAGAGAGTATAGAAACAGATTGTGAACTTGACTAAATGGGTCATATGCATAAGAAGAACTTGACCAGCGTTGCGCCCCCCCCACAAATAGATTTTACAAATGAGCTTATTGGTGGTGAAAAGGGTTCACCCTAGCAGAAGGCTGCTTTAGGCTACGGTGACTGGTAGAATCGATGTTTCCCCCCAAGGGAAAAACCTACAGAGAGAAATGGACCCCCAAAAGTGTGACTACTAATGGGGTTTTACCTAGGGTTAAAATAAGGACTAGACTGTGAAGTAGGACCGACATAAGGGGAATGACCTAGATAAGACAGGGTACTGGAAGTGGGGTTACTCGGGACCCCCAGGTAAACTAGCCCCTCCAGTAAAATCCCTGGTTGGTCGCATCCCTCCAAAGAGTGAACTATACCAAGATTATGTGAACTGGTGATCACCCCCATGGACTAGCAGAAGTAACCGTCCCTAACTGAGGAACAAGAATAATCAGTTGGGAAAATAACAGTGTATAAATTCCTGGACTCACTCGCTCACTAGGCTAGGGTATTGTAGACGACATAGAGGATGGTGTGGGCATAATAACATTTGGGAAACTAGTGGGATACATATATGAGAGAGGTAGAATTCCCCAGGAAGAAGTAATCATTGTAGACAGAGGATTAGGGATAGATATGATAAGAAATGACAGCATTTTCATGGCAGCCGAGACTGTTGATGTAGATGGTAGTGAAATCTTAGACTCCACCATAGGGTAAATGGTTGATAACAACACCTAAGTGTGAGACAGTGTAGAATACTAAGGATTCAGCCACAGTAAATTAGGTCCTAAAGGATCATTGAAATGTGGATTTGCAGGTGCATCACAGTCATCCGCTAAATTCTCAATAGAAACCATATTTCTATGAGTGGGGCCAGACATAGATTGCAACACTATATGGTGGTCTACTTCACGAGAACTAAGAGGAACTCTCCACGCAGTAGAAATAAGTCCACTTTGTTTAGGAAGTAAACCTTGAAGACGACATGAATGTCAAATTGTAATTTCATCCAAGGTGATAGTAAATAAAACACAGTTAAGTTACTTCAAACACCCTAAGGCCAAAACTACTGGCCCGAACCAAAGAGCATGCTCTAAATTTTTTCTAAAAGGTAGCACACATAAACATGATAGAAAGAAGCTGGTGGTGGAACAGTTATACTAACAACCTCCTTCCCATCCCTTTTAGCTATGAACTTAGCACAAGTGCCCTCACTAGTGGAACACACCCCGAGCGAACTGAGAGAATATGACTAATATTCCTCCCAGGTACAAAGAAGATGAGCCTCATTGTGCATCTATGTAGGATACGACTTTGGGGGATAGTCGTAGGACAAAAAAACATGCAAGTGCAGGAAAATAAACCCCAAAATGAGCGAAGTTTGAAACCCCCTTGAGAGCTACCTCCCAAGTGGTCCCCGAGTGATAAAAACCATTTGTATGCATGCCAATTCCACTATATCACGCCACCCAAAACTAAGAGAAATGGGTTGTGTCACAATGCTTATCCCAAGTGTGACCTCGTGCATAACCCTTTTGTGAGGAGGGACTCCCAGACCACACTACTTCTAATGGATTTTCACTCCCTACAACAAGATTTTGAGTTGATTTTGTTTGGTTGGAGTGGTTAACTCACAGTCCTACCTCCAAGACCATATCATAAGCTAATGTTGGTGTACTACCAGTAAAAATAAAAGGTGAATCAAGTTGATTTTATTATCATGTTAATTTTAATGACTGTTGTTTGCACAAGCAAGAAGCAGCATGAAACTGAAATGGTGTGTAGGACTATTAATTAGTCATGCTAATGTAGCTATATACAATTATTTTCATTTTTAATTCAATGAATGGTAGCTATGATAGGGTAATAGATTATCTAACACACCAATGCCTACTCAAATGCAATTTTTACTAACTCTTCCTGAATGGAAAATAACCCAATAATTTTAATTAATGCCCCGAACACACACCAAAAATGAAACCGAGAAAAGAGACCAAAGAAAGTATCTCAAGAAAGAACACAAAGAACCCTAAAATTGAAGCAGGTATGGAAACAAAGCCCAATCAAAGCACTCAAAGTAATAAAAAACAAAATTCAAAGTGAAAACAAAAGATGGTGATGTTAATCAAGCTAGGGTTGTAGCACATTGGCTCCACAAGGGGCAATGTTCTACAAGGGACTAAACTGCACCCTAGAGGCATAGAGGCCTAAAAATGATCTTAAAGAGGGTGATATAATGTAACAAATCACTTCCAAAAAAAACTTGATCATATGGAAGCCTCACAACATGTCACAACACCATTGTTTCTGACACTAATGCTCAAGAACCAAAGAGATCAGTCAACAAAAAGGCATGATAATGAGAAACAATCCAAAAATATGAATGTAAAGTGTATATAATATATACTTTTTTGTTGAATATATCCAATCGTAATTGATAATGAAGTTAAGGGACAAAACTCAAAACTCAATCCAAGTCACCCAATCAAAACTCAAGAAGAAAATCGCACAACAATGAGTAAAGGAAGACGTTGAACATACTGACCAAAATAAATAAATAATAAATATATGATAGCTAATAAACTAAATAAAATGACATATATAATAGATATCCAATAGATCAGTAAGAAAAAACCTGAAAATTTAAGCAAACAAGCTCAAGAATACCCGAAAATTGGGAAAACTGATAAAAAAATAGGTTGAATTTTCAATCAGCCATATCTTCCTCATATGGACTCCGTTTCCAGCGTTTTTTTTTTTTTTTTTTGCGGTAAAATTTAAATAAGATGATAAATATGTAATTATTTTTACTCAGATATATACATAAAATATCCGAATTGAACCAAAAAATCAATCGTGTAGGTGGGCGAAATAAAAAAATTGGCCAATTTTAATTGGCCATAAATCCTTCATACGGAGTCCGTTTTCAGTAAAATAAAAAATAAAACAAAATTGGTAAAATTCCAAGAGGAATATATATCTATGATAATTTCAATCAAATTAATTACATAAAATTCCATAATTTTATTTGAGGTGCGTGATCTATTATTCTCTCATATAAAAAAAAGAAAAACTCTAGATCTAAGATCAATTCATATCTGAAGCAAAGAGATAATATCCCTAAACAATAGTTGAAAATAAGTGAAATTTTTTGAGAAAACCCAAAAAAAAAAAAAAAAGAGGATCGGATCAGGATGTAAGGAAAAGTAGACACAAAAGAGAGTGTGCTCTCATTGAAAGCACCAATTCTATTACATACAAAACTACAAGGAGTTGTTGCTCCATTATCTAGTGTCCCATAGACCACCAGACAGATAAAGCACAAAAAAAAATACATCTTATATTTCCAATCCTTTATGATTTAGAAGTATCAATGCAATCGCTTAATTCTATGATGGAGAAGAGACTACCTTGCCACCTCGCAGGCGGGGAATAGATCTTGAGTTCTATGCAGACCTCTTGCACTTCCACACGAGCGATCTATCTGATCTACTTCCGATATAAATACCTGCACACAATCATGAACATAGAAATAAGAAAAAGTACCTTCCTTGGAAGATCATTAGATAAACGATAACTTAAAGCAATTACAAGATCTTACATGCAATCGTATATGGGAGGAAACATTGATCTTCATTAACATAATATAATGCTCCAATACCTTAGTTTCAACTTATCCTCTCCGCAATCCAGTTGTGTTTCCCCACTAAATGTGATAGATGAGTAGGAAGAGCACTCTCCTATAAAATAAGAGCTCATAATCTCTCAAGATGATATCAAGATAACAATAGGGTATCAATATCTCAACACAAAAACAACATGGCTCTCCAAAACTCACTCTCTTTGGAACTAGCTTGACACTCTCAAATGATCTAGTATAAATAGGTAAATGATAGGTCCGTGGAGGATGAATGTGGATGCCTAGGATGATGAGAAGTTATAGAAACTAATAATGGGTGAGTCCTCGCAAACTCAAATTAGTGAGTAATCAAGGTCATCTCCTAGGGAATGGGAAACTATAGGAACCTTTTTGAAAATTATGATATTTTTCTCAATTATATCAATTATGAAATAATTATTATCTCATAATTATAATATTTTTCCAAAATAATTATGAAAAAAAATCTCAATTATGTAGTTTCACCCTTTTTTCATGGGATAAATCTCACATAAGTGAAATAAAAGGTGAAAAGGGATGCATTTTAGCAAAACAAAAGAGGTAAGTTAATATTGGTTTTCTCTCACTATAATGGAGTGGAAAATAGGGTTATAATAGGATTTAATAATAATGATTCCATAAACATATTTAAAGTTAATTAATAAACATGTTAAATTTTAATATATCTAATAAAATTACAATATAACAAAAAATTTAATCATGTATATTCACCCCCACTTTATAATGGATATTATTAAACTGTAAATAGGTTTTGTTACAATACCTTAAGTTGATACCATGGCTTATCAATACCACATGCCTAAAATCCATAAATCATTTCACAATAAAAAAAAATTAAGTGTAAAATATATTTGGACCTCGCATTGATCATTGATTGAGAATTCTCAATCATATGGATGGAAGGGGGAGAGAGAGGGAAGAAGTGAGAGACAAATAGAAAGACAGAAAGGGGGGATGGGAGAGGGGGGGAAGAGGAGGTTAGAGAGAGATATATAGTCACAAATTTGGAGGGTAGAGAGATGAA